>JAOXYF010000803.1:0-10105 GCA_028565775.1 Sternarchorhynchus goeldii | reverse complement strand
CACCTTAAGGATTGCTGCTCAATTTCGTTGTACATGGTGCAATGACAATAAAGGTATCTTATCTTATCTTATCTTATAACAACACTCATGCATAATCAACTCATTTATTTGAACAAACTCTAGTATCACTTTGTACACTAATATTTTAATATAATTGATTATTTCTATTAGTGTTAATAGCATTTTAGCTTTGCTGTTTTACTAAAGTGATCATAAGCACATTTCCATTATCAAGTGGCAATGAAGTAACTTTTTTAACATTTGAAATTTATTAAAAGCTTTTAAACACCAGTTTATACATGAATTTTCAAAATGTATTTACTATAAAATGAAACCCAAGCGTACTGTGGATATGTTCAAACTTATCACAGGTACTAAAACAACAAATGGAAGTGAACGGTGGTGGCAGTAAAGACCATTAATCACAGCTCGCCATTAATTGTGCTTTTGGGGAGCACACTAGTACCGTATGGCACTGATGATCTAATGAAATTAACTGCAGCTTTACTTAATATCTTAATCAGCTTGAGGAGGAGCTGGTTCTCAAAGTTGTTCAGTCCGTTCTTGCCCTCCTGGGACTGAAAATAAGTCCCACCGTGCTGAAAAGACATACACTAGCAGCAGAAGCAGAAAAATCAGTATTGACTTTCAAAGGCAATTTGCAGATTGTTGGGAAGGACTTCAGAATTTTTTGTCATCAACAAGGTAGCCATCCAACTGCTTGATACCTTCCTGATCACAAGTAGGCTTCATGCACGCAAAGAAGTCTTCGTCGTCAGAGGCGCTGGAAACATAAGCTGGAGATTGTTTCTAAGTCTCTTCCACCAGATGGTTCTTGATGTAATTCAGGCCTGAAATGGAATCAATTCAAACATCACAATTTCTCCAGACTGAAAACTCAAAAGAACAGTATTGCCCCAAGTATTTCCAAGGTGCATTTAAAATCACTAAAAATAGTCTTACCTAGCTTGAGAGTGTTTTCATCTGATGTCCACAATGTCCAAATTCAGAGACAAGGAATGTAGCAGCAATAAAGTCAGGCTCTACCAGCATTTCTCCAAAGCGCCATTTCAGGCCTACTTGGAGGGCATCCACCAGAGGTTTGCAGTACCTGGAGGTAATGCAGATTTGGTCAAGCTTTGAGATGAGAAGGGTCAGAGTAGGCAGAAGCCATGCCATCTGAACAGTGACTTCAGTCTGAAGAATGCTGAGAGCTTTTGTGAGTGGGCTCATTGCCTTTCTGGAGGACTATGCCAGAACAATCTCAACTGGACTCAATCCATCACATATTAAAACAACAGTTGATAATGTCATCATATTTTTAAGCACGCTGGGGGAGGAGCATTTTATAAACAATGCAATTGTTAAGACCTGAGGAATCAAAAATAGACTCCCTTTATAGCTCCCCTGTATCTACCATTAGATTCTTCCTGAGCATTACTTAAGTTGTTTTTTTTTTTTTTCAGATTTAGATTCTTGCTATTGGAGCATAAATTTAAAGCAATTTGAAAACCAGCACTTACATAGGTAACTTGATTGAAGAGCATACAGTTCTGATAGCCCCCTCTCCCTGCTCTTTAATGATTCAAATGATTCTCTCAATGGCAACAAACAAAGAATTGCACCTTGTTACATTGGGGTAGATAAGATAAACTTTGCACACATCTTCTATAATCTCTGCAGCCACACTAGATCTGCCACTTATTCCATAGTGCATAACCTTTTGAGAATGTTGATCGCAGCAGCTTCTTGTAAGCTTCACTTGAATAGGTCCTGACGGCATCCACTGTGGAAACCAGGATTAATACGAGGCAGGCACGTCGATGATATTCTAAAGCACAACATAAAAAACTTAAATGATATAATTGAAGAACATTGATCAAAATTAGAGGACAGTTTCCGATACCTGCAAGTTACTGGTGTCAATCTGGCACCTGGTGCTAATTTCCTTAATTATTTGACAAACCATATTTAACTGGCAGCATAACTTTCCAGTTTTCACTGACTTTGCAAAAATGGTGAGCCGTTCCAAAGTGACTGAAACCCTCCGGCAGCAGGTTGTCCAGATTAAGGCCAAAGGGGTGACCCTATCAGCTACTGCAAGAGAAGTTGGTTGCTCCAAGTCTGTGATTTCGAAACTATTGCATCATTACAATATCACAAACGCCTTCCGCCAAGAAGGCTGGTCGCCCACGAAAGACAAATGCAAGAGTTTTGGAAAATCTTCGGTGACAAAGTTATGGCCAAGAAACCCACAACAGTCACAGGCTGTGGAAGAAACTGGAGGAAGAGTGGTGCAAAATCACACCAGAGTGGCGTGAGAGACTAGTGATGTCCTGTGGCTGCAGATGTGCTGAAGTCATTCAAAGCAAAGGCCTGTACACTTCCTACTGATTGTTGTAACCTTCAAAAAATTTAGTTGTAATCTTTGTCTGTGCTACAGTCATTGCTGTTCTCTAATTATGATCGCATTTTTTGCTAAATAAATGTTTCATGTTGATGTACTTTGGTTATTTTGTAAAACACTGTTCTAGTGGCATCAAAAATTCTTCAAATGTTGATCAATGTAGATTATTTCTGAAAAAAATCAAGTGTTCATACATTGTTCTGATTTTGATTTCCAGTGTGTGTATATATGAAATGCGTTTAAGAAATTTGACCCATTGTTTGTGGTAATTCAAACAATTGAATGATTATTGTTTCAAAATTTCAATGCATTTAGCTAGCTGGAAGCTCCAAATACTATGAACTATGGTAAATCAAATAATTAGCTAGCTAATTTGCCTAGCTACATGCGTTGTGTACTACCAATGGCCTACGTAGCTAGCTAGCCAACTAACCATGCATATAGTGCTAATGTCGGACTTATTTTAACATGCACAAAGAAACCATTTGTTGCAAACTACTGTTATAGTTCTTTGATGGGGAATTCTTGTAAGAGGAAACCTTATGGGACTGAGATAGGCAGAGAAGGCACTTGAAAACAAGTCATTTTTCTTTTCAATTACTTAATCACTTTAGATAAGGCAATGTGTTTTGTGGCGAGTTACAGTCGGTAGTTTCTTCCATTTTATGTAAGCATATGCTCTCCCAAATTTTTACGATGTTGCATTGGCGATGAACTGTACCCAGATTGGTGTGCTTGCTTCGCGCTTCTTTTGCTTTAATGTTTTACGTTGTTGTTTTATGAACACATACGCCTGAGGAACGAGATTTCGCATAATGTAGTGGGGTAAAAGTTAAATATTTAACGTCGAAATGTGGAGTTAACGTAAAAAGTAAAAAATAAAAGTACTTCAGTAAGGTAACGAAACCCAAACATACTTAAATACAGTAACGAACTACATTTACTTCGTTACTGTCCGTTACTGTGTACTACGTTAACCCTATGGTCACAAGTAGGAAACTCAAATCTCAAAATAGAACCGCCAGACGGATGGCTAATTATCACTTGATTGTAAATCCTTCAACAGCAACAATGCCTCAATTACTAAATAGATAATTAGAAACTTGCTGAACTGCATCGGGTTTCTCGCAGTCAGATGATCTCTTATTGATGTGTCGTTTGTGAGAGTCGATTCTTTGAGCCTAAACACGCATTGTTACTGGATTTGTATTGATGTGTCGTTTGTGACAGAGTCGACTCTTTGAGCCTAAGTGTTCAATGGGACTGTATCCTTAGTGATGTGCCGATTGTGAGAGAATCGACTCTTTTAACCTAGTGTTCATTGGGACCGAATCAGTCAAACGGATCCTACAATTCATTTGCTGGAAATTCTTCGGTTTTTTCCATAGACCTAACTAGGGTAGTGAAGAGGTATAAGGATAGCATAAATGATAACTGCTGAGTCAAAACAGACAATAACCTTTATTAAATTCATCTTTAATGAAAGTAAAACACAGAGGACACAATGATATCATAAATATAACAGTGCTTGCTATTTGTCTGGAAGCACATATGTACAGAAATGTGGTCTCAATGAAAAAATGGCAATGAAAAATCAGCATTCTTATCTTGTTTATAATTTCATACAGGCCCAAAGAATGTCCTTTTACATAACATTACAGGCAACTGGCTGGTAATTAATAGGCCTAAGAAACAAAAAATGAGTTTGCAGAAAAAAAAATTAACTGTCGTAATACGTAGGTACATTATTTACAGTATGTATATAATATCAGATTTATCCTTTTTTGACTGTCAGTGATGGGCTACTGATAGAAAAGCAGGCAGGCCATTTGAATGATTTATTTTGATGAATGAACAAATAGCCAACAGAAGTGCTTCAAAAGTCTGAGACACATCATCCAGGGCAAGACAGAAAGGTTATCTCACTAGCACCTCATGTGTTGAGGAAACTAACCTAACTCTAACTTCTTATGACACTTTTTTTTATTAAAGGGTTTAAAAACAGGACAAATTCAAACTCAGGAAAACATTATTACATGCTGTGTGTCTGTAATAATCTAAATTTATATGCCACATATTGTGAATAGAATTAATCAGCAAAAGAACAGAATGAAGGTCATAGTGGACTCTGCACACCTCCAAAAGACGCCTTTCTGTAAAACCTGCATTTAATCTGCCCTGACACGCAAACACCCATGACCTACAGCCACCAGCAGAACATCTGCCCTGAAACATTCTGAATAATAGATTCAAAAGCATTTCTCTATCTCTCTTTCTTCGATATTAATACTCATTGTGTATCCTCCTTTAACTGCTGTTTATTTTATAAAAAGATTTTCAACAGTGTTTATTTTATAAAAAAAAGATTTGTGCAACAGTGTGAGGGAGACTGTCACTCATTGAAAGAGCAGATGGCGTGACACAGACAGTCATTCAGGAAGGGGAAATGGGTTCTCTGACTGCCGTGCCAGAGAGTTAGCTCTTTGGTCTGGTGGTCAGAGCACGTTAGTTGCCTTCAAGATGTTTTTGGATTTGATAGCAGGTGTGGTTGCTGCTCTCAGGCTTTGCTGTAGTGCGATGCTGTACAGTCTCTACAGATTATTGACAGTTAAAGTCAGTGTGTTCTTGAAGCCCTTCTTCCTCAGCACACCTGCCCTCTGTATTTGGATTCAGCTTAGTCAAGTGTCTCTCTGAGTCTCTCAAAGTGGAGGAAGATCTGAAAAGGGTCACAGCAAGTGAATGGAAACCTCTAAAACATTTTCTAGAAATGCTAAGACATCACAGTAATAGGGGCCACTCCCAACAAACAAAAGCTTAGCAGGGAAAGTGTGGCAAAAGCACATAACACTGACAAGAGGTAATTGTTGACTTACAACAGGTTATTGTTTTGTTGTACTATGGTTAGTTACAAAAAGTTACAAACGTCATAGTTCTATAATACCAGTTATGGAATACCTGTGTTGTGCAGGACTCTAGAGAAGGCACAACATAGGTTTGTAGCATGGTGTGTCACAGTATGTGCGTAGGATACACTGAAAACGATCAGCTTGAAGCCCAGTGACCAGAGAACGGCAGAAGACCAGTAACAGAAAACCTTTGGCTTTGGAAAGACAGGTACAGCGTCCAAACTTGAGCTTCGCTTGGAGTCAGGCCACTGTTGAGCAGCCTGAGCTGCCACCTCGACCTGACTTCTCCGTGTCTAGGTTTTGTGCTCTGGAACGTTTTTGTTTCCGATAGTTCCAGGCATCTTGCCCATAGACAAAGGGCTGGACTGCACATAATCACACTGGACAAGGTTTGCAGGTGGGAATGTTTTGACCAGTTGAATTTGGTTAAAGCTTCTTAGAGATGAAACAAGGGCATTTGTTTTGACTTTGATGTCGCAGTGAATCCAGTACAGTGAGTCAACTTATGCAGCCACATTAAATAACCATATAGAGATTTTCTGGTGTGTGTTTTCTTTTTAAAATATTTTTTTATCATTCAGGTAAAATGTCTTTTGAAGCAAGAAACAAATAACAAATATTATTACATGTCTCTTTGTAAAATAAAGATTAAGCATTTGCTTATAACCTTTCTCTTTGTTCTTTGGTTAGTGTGACAGATCTGAAATGTTCAAAGGTCAAACACAGTAACCTCTCTGGTTACTCCACTGCTACAGGTGTGACTGCCCTTGAAAACAAGGCTGAGTTTATAAGGTTATCGAGCCAATGCACATTCAGCTTCATTCTGTGTAATAAAGGTGCTTCTCCAGGGCAGCTAATTCTTTTCTGTTTCTGTTCTCTACGTGGGCCCACACACTGGCACAGACAGGAAGCCATATGTAAATGATGTCTGATGAAACACCGACTGCTAGTTACATCTCTGAGTCTGTGCCACATTATCATTCATGTCATGGTGTGATTCTCTGCTTAAGCTTAATGTCTCAAAAACATCAGTATCACAGAATGCAAAAAGACAGAGAAACACATTTTAGTGTGTTGCTATTAATGAGGGAGATTAAAGGGAGAACATGAACCTGCGGAACAGTGGAGCTGTACTCTGTTCAAGGAAAGTGTACTGGCTTATTTTGGTTTGTTTTGACACCTAGAACAAATGCATGCTTAACATGACTTTGATCTAGTGGTGGGGAAAAGTTAGTCAAAGTAAAACATGTGACAAGAGCACAGAATCAGATTACTAGTGTCTGAGTCACATAAACTATTTAACAGGTAATCAAAGTAACCTGCCATCTGTGACTATGTTTTTGTCATCAAAGCAAGATGACACTTCAAACCAATTCCAAAATTGCTATCTATCAGGTTTGAGAACAGCACAGAGGCTACCACTGGCAAAGTGCATCACAGGTACTGTGACATTTCAGTAGCGTAAAACGTTTAAAGATACAGTAAGGAAAATTCCACTAGTTTTGTAATGCCATGCTAGTCCTTATACCACAACAGGTGAGAAATAGTTGCTTTGGCCACTGCAGGAAATTTTTCTGTAGCATAAAAACTGCTATAAGTCTTCAGTGTTTGTCATCATCCAGCCAAACCATAGCAATTGTTAAAAATGCATTAAATGTATTATTATTTTGTCTACATGTTTAGTTTTGGTAGGTTTTTAGTGTAACTTAAAATGTAAGATAATTTTTTAAGAATTTACTTTTAAAACTAAAAACCATCTCAAAGTGGCAGAGGGATCTGTGAGACTCTGAGGCAGGTCCAATGTTGGATGTCTGTTCTGAGTTACCCTTTCAACTCTCTTGGGAACTGCCAAAATCTTCTCTCAGTGTGTTCACTTTGAAATAGTCACATTCATGAAACCGATTTTTCCAAACTCACTATTTAAAACAAGTCATCTTTCACAAATTTTTATATTCTCCTGATACAAAACTCATTTCTGCAACTTGTTACCTGATTCATACACTTCAGGTACAGTACAGTAACGTGTGTTTTCTGTAAAAGACAGTGTCTTATATTACATCTGACTGTCAGCACTTTGATGTGTTGTTTCGTTTTTTTATGGTGAGAGTGTTGTTCTGCATTCAAGATGTGAAGCTCTGAAGATCCGATCTATCCTCTATCACAAACTTTTTTCATGATATTTCAAAGAAATAATATTCATATCTCTTCATATACTGCTAGACAATCTCAGGAATGCCTGTCTGAAGATCATGATGAGGTCAAATGTCATCCACGTTCTCCCCAGTCATTTGACATGCAAAGCAACTTTCTACCTCCTGAATCGTTGAAACCTTCTTTTCTTCTAGATGAATGGAGCTGCATACCTCTACTATATGAAAACGGTATGTCCCTTCTCTACTTCAGAAGATGCTTGCATTCAGAGGAGAGATTCTGTAGGCAAGGGGCAGCCATAATCCTTAGGGACTTAATACTCTCCGTACAGTTACATTGGTCTAGATTATGGCAAAATTGTATTTTGCAAAAGAGTGTAGTAAGATGAATTAGCATTTAGGATAATGTTCTGTTGTAACACAGGCTTTGTTGTGGGTCTAAGAAAACATTATTGGTGTCCTCCACCATTATTGGTGTCCTCCACCATCTGAGGCAAAGCTATGAAGCAGTGTGGCAGCCAGACAGACATGCAGAGATTAAACACTGTAAAAAAAATCAAGTGCTGTAGATTTCATTATAACTCAGGATGCACACACTGCTCACCTACACCCAGAATAACTTTTATGTTAAATAAAACATAGGATATGCTACTAAAAGACAATAAATTGATATTAAACGCAGAAAACATGCTTATCTTTAAATACTTTTGATGAATACATATGACTAGGCATCAGGTGTTTACAAGCACCTAGCAATTATCCATAGGAAAAACAAAAATAAAATATTCATGTTTCAGTTTATAAAGTTCTTCAGGTCTCTGGTGTGTCAACGTCTGTCTCACAGAATCAACACTGCTGCATTGATCCGCAGGTCAACTGAGATACAAATTCATTAAAGTACCAAACACAAATCATTTTAAAAATACATGACTTAAAATGATAAGAATTTTGGCCATCTCTAACAGAAAACAGAAATATTATTCTGTTAAAAAAAACCCGAAATCACAAGGATGCTATGAGCTGGAATTATTGGGGGGGGGGGGGTATTTCATCCCCTCCAAACCTACGCGTATGTATATGTACCCAATATTACACACACCTAGTACATGCTGCGTACACGCGCAGAAGAACCGCGCGCTTTCTTTTGTGCGCGGAGAGAGAGAGAGAGAGAGAGAGAGAGAGCAATACGTAATATGACAAAGATTGTTATATGTAATGAATAAATCTGGTATAAAGCGAACATTCTTTAATCTTAGCGCCCAAATATATTACAGCACGTGCCTACACAACTGGTCGAATGCCGGCCACGGCCAGCAATCTGCTGAGTCAACCACTCATGAAAAGGAAAGCACAAAGGAAACAATTTACTATCTTTCTTCATATAATAATAATAATTATTATTATTATTATTGTTGTTATTATTCACAAAATTGGTCACTGATAGCACATGGCCTCAAGAACTAAAGCCGCCCCAAAAAAAACCGTTTTAAGGTGTACACTGTGTAGTAGACTGAACCATTTGTATTACGAGGTGGGGGGCGGGAATTGTTTAAATGTTGTTTCTGACATTAAAACGTGCCTTGGAGACAAGCAAAACTAATTTTAATAAGACAGAGTTTTAAATATTTGAATGGTATATTATGCCAAAGCAACGATAGATCATTCTTTTCCCGTTAGCTTTTTAAAGCATCGACTGCCCCTACAGTGTCGCTCTTCTGTAAATGTCAGTGAAGGCGAAACACTTGCGTCTTCTGAATAGGACCGGCAGTATCCTCAGAAATAGATGGCTGAGAAGTGATGCGCATATGAGCTCGTACTACCACGAATTGTGTTTTAAATTAGTAACCGGGGCAGTGAGCAGTATAACTAACAATTTTCCTGATTCAAAAAAGGTAAGAAACCCTTTTCTTTGTCAGATTATTTTTTCATGAAGAAAGGGATACGCATGCAGATTGAGTGCAGTGTATGATGAAATACCCCACATGGACAGTACAGGGTATTTGGACACACGCTACACGTTAGGCGCATTCTTTAACAAATATGTGCTATCGAATAACTAACTTAAGACAATCAGGCGTAGCTGAACATCAAATACATTAAATATTAAATATTTCACACCTTGTAGATTTGGCCAACCAACTCAACCTTAAAAGTATTTCCAATATAGGCAAGGAATTAAATAAAGAGACCTACGGACCTTGTTTGCTCCGTCGAAATAAATCAGGCTCGCTTTTATTAGCCTCATACCCGTTAGATGTACGTAGAATTCAGGTGACCTAATATATTGTTTTATAGCCTAGTGCACATTCCAAAACGAAACCCTGACAAAACACGTTGCTATGGGCGAACTTTCGTGAAGATTTTATTAAATCCGTAATCTGCGATGTAACAATAACAACGACAACATTTTAAAGAAGCCCAATGCAGATTTATTAGACAGATCTGTTAATCACATAAGCAGTGATGGAGAGTAGAGATAGTCTCGGGCGCTGTGCCGCATCACACCGCTGTGCCGTTTCTGGGGTATTTTTATTTTTTAAGATGTAAACCGCCACCATAAGAGCAACTTTTTGTCAAATAATAGTTAACAGATATATCGAAATATATACTGTATATACACAACCAATATATACACATTATAT
>JAOXYF010000801.1:0-10123 GCA_028565775.1 Sternarchorhynchus goeldii | reverse complement strand
TAGGGATCTGGACCCATACAATTGTAAAGCTGCTTTGTGACATGTGTTGTAAAAAGCGCTATATAAATAAAATTTTACTTACTTACTTACAGCATATTGTAAGGAAAGAGGCAAGCATGCAAATAAATGCCCGTAAAAGAGATCACCTTGTGTCGTGATTCGTATGGAAAGAAACCAGGGGAAGCTACAGTTTCACAGATCCACATAAAGTGCACGTGTGCAAGCCTGCAATAACACAAGACAGAACAGTAAATAGAATAAATAAACAATAACTAGAAGAGAAGGGAAAAGAAGTGCATGTGCAACAATGCAAGACAACTAGGGAGGGGAGACGGTGCAATTTTACCAGTTGATGGAGGTGGTGTAGATGAACAAGAGTGCAGTGTACCATAGGGATATTGTTAAATGTAAACATAGCACACTGATTTAACAGCAGTATACATGGGATAGTAGTTGACTGTCAGAGTCTTCGAGTAGCAGCAAGTATATGTAATTATGGGAAAAAGTTCAGTGTTCCAGCAGCAATAACAACACATTTTCAATTGGGGGAACAAAGTTCCAGCAGCAATATATGTATAGAGAGTGAGAGAAGAGTTCAATGTTCCAAAATGAGTGGTGTGTGTGAGTGTGTTCTGTTTCCTTCAAACCAGACTCTGAAGTCAGCAACCATCTCTTTAGTTTTGTCCATGTTCAGAGACAGGTTGTTGCTTCTGCACCAGTCTGTTAGCCGTTGCACCTCCTCACTGCATGTTGACTCATCATTCTTTCTGATGAAGACCCACCACAGTCATGTCATCAGCAAACTTTATGATGTGGTTTGAGCTGTGCATTGCTGCACAGTCGTGAATCAGCAGTTTGAACAGCACTGGACTGAACATACAACCCTGGGGGGGCCCAGTGCTCAGCGTGATAGTGCTGGAGGTTTTGGTGCCGATCTGGACTGATTGAGGTCTCCCTGTCAGAAAGTCCAGGATCCAGTTGCAGAAGGAGGTGTTCAGGCCCAGTGGATTCAGCTTTCCAATCAGTTGCTAAGGAATGATGGTGTTGAATGCTGAACTGAAATCTATGGCCAGCATTCAGACGTATGAGTCTTTATTGTCCAGGTGGGTGAGTGCTAGATGTAGGGTGATGGCTGTGGTGTCATAGCTTGTTACATCTTCTAGTTAAATTTGACATTGTTGCCATTAGCTATAGAATTGATCATAGTAAATACCAGGAAGGAATCAATCAGGATTATGAGTTATTTTTTTATTTTTTGATGAATCACTTGGATTGATCATTCATTTTGACAGCACTAATGTCTACTGTATACAGACACACACTCAAGGGTAATTGTTACTAAGCCTGCCCTGGGTAAACCATTTTCTTGTCCAGTTTTGTAATCTTACATCTGTTGTCCTCACAGAATCCTGCAGCTATGCTTGGATGTACATTTACATTCCAATAAATGTTATTGATAACATGCCTCTGAAATTTGACTTTTTGCACCATTAGGCAACTAGTCATGAATTCATTCATTTTCAATGGACATATATGCAGCTGAAACAGGTAGCCTAGGGCATCCCAAATTTTTTAGACATTAATATTTTAATTTAACACTATAGTCTTTACTATACATATTAAAATAAGTCTGAAGTCCCTCAGACGTCAGAGGTGGTAGAGACGCTGACAGGCCTTTGTGACTGCATTGATGTAGCAGGTCCATGATAGGTCCTGTGAAATGTGAACTCCAAGGTACTTGAAACTCTCTAGTCTTTCCACTGCCGCACCGTTGATGAGGACAGGCTGTTAGCTCCTCTCCTGTTTTCTGCTGCAGTCCACAATCAGCTCCTTTGTCTTGCTGACGTTGAGGTGGAGATTGTTGTCCTGGCACCAGTACTCCAGGTGTCTAATCTCTTCCAGGTAGGCTCTCTTGTCGTTGTTTGAGTTCAGGCCTACCATGTTGGTGTCATCAGCAAACGTGATGATGGTGGTGGAGCTGGAAGTGGGCACACAGTCTGTGGTGTACAATGAGTACTGCAGAGGGCTCAAGACACAGCCCTTGGGGGCTCCGGTGCTGAGGGTGAGGGTGCGTGAGACCTGTTTGCCTACACGCACAGCTTGTATCCGTTAAGAAGTTGGAGATCCACTGACACAGGGACGGGTGGAGAGCCAGATCTTCCAGTTTTGTGGTGAGTTTGGAGGGGATAATAGGGTTAAATGCTGAGTTGTAGTTGACAAAAAGCATTTTAACATACTTACCCCTCCCAGTGTCCAGGTGTGAAAGTGTTGTGTGGAGCAGATGGGTGATGGCGTTGTCTGTAGAACGGTTGGGTCGATATGCAAACTGGAGTGGGTCCGTAGATTCAGGCAGTACAGAACTGATTTAGTCTCTGACCAGTGTTTCAAAGCACTTCATCACCACTAATGTTAGGGCTACTGGGCGATAGTCATTGAGACATGTGGGCTGGGGTTTCGTGGGGACAGGAACAATGACAGACTGCTTGAAGCATGTTGGTATGATGCCCAGCATCAGAGAGAGATTAAAGATGTCTGTGAATACCGGAGGTAGCTGGTCTGCACAGGCTTTTTGGACTCGTCCGCAGATTCCGTTGGGTCCTGCTGCCTTCACCCTCTTGAACACTCGTCGTACATCCCTCTCTGTGATGGTGAAGGGACTCGGATCTCTGACACACTCCCCTCTGTCAGCAGCACCATGAGCACCGTTAGTGTGATTAACACTGTTAGCTCCTTTAGCACTGCTAACCGCAGCCTCGAAACAAGCACAGAAGGTGTTTCGCTCATCCACCAGAAATGAGTCTGCACTCTCCAATCTGCAGGGTGGGCTCTTGAAGTCCGTTATTGTCCTTAGTCCTTGCCACGGGTCCCTAGAGCCTCCGTGTTGGAACTGTGAGTGTAGTTTCGTTCCGTAGCGCCGCTTTGCCTCTTTCATCGCTTTGCGCACTCCGTAGGACAAAGCCTTGTACTCATCCATGTTCCCGTTGATGAACTCTGTGTTGGAGGCAGCAGTGCGAGTGTTGAGAGCATTGCAAATGGTTTTGTCCACCCACAGTTTCTGGTTGGGAAACCTCTTAACAATAGTCTTTTGAACTGTATCATCAGTTAGTTTCCCAACAAATCCCACAACCGCTTCCGTAAACACACTGATGTCATCGGAGCTGTGCTGGAACATGTCCCAGTCTGCGTCGTCCAGAGCATTCTGCAGGGCAGCCACCGATTGGTCCATCCACCGCACGACCTCCCTCTGAATCGGAACTTCCTGTTTTTGCCCTCTTGTTTGTATTTTGGCATGAGAAAGCTGGCGGCGTGGTCCCACTTCCCAAACGGTGGCTGCGCTTGTGCCTTGTAACTGTTCTTATGTGGTGTGTAGCAATGATCCAGTGTCCTGTCACCCCTGGTGGAGCAGGTGATATATGCTGATAGAAGTTTTGTGCTACACATTTAAGGTTGGCGTTGTTAAAGTCTCCAACTGAATGTGGCATCCCTGTGATGAGTCTGGAACTGTGTGAGAGCATCATGAAGCTCACACAGTGCAGTGTCCTTGTTGACTTGTGGAGGAATATAAACTGTGCAGACTATAACTGAAGTGAACTCCCGAGGAAGGTAGAAGGGACAAAACTTGAGGGCGAGCAGCTCCATGTTGGGTGTGCAGGTGCATGCAAGGAAAGCAAGAGTTGATAGCTTTAGCTTCGTATGCTAGTTACTATACTATCTGTTTTAGGTGCAAACATGATCTGTGGTGTTCAAAAACACCTGCGGAAGCCAATCTGAAGACGGTATGAAAAAGGTAAATACTGCCCAACTCTAATCCCTGCTAACTCACACACCTCTTTAACATTATCCTTAGTAATTTCCATCTGTCTCAACCCCACATCATTAGTGCCAACGTGTATAACAATCCTGGAAAATTTAAGTTTAGCCAGCACTTTGAGATTAGCTGTAATCTTAGGCACTCTAGCCTCACAGTATACATTTAACTATGGCTGCTGGTGTCTCTAGAGGGGTCGCTATATTCACATGTCGAAGCTGCAAATCTATAACTAGACCTCTTTGAACAGGTTGCTCAGCCTGTGCATCACTGAGTGGGGCAAACCTGTTTGACAAGCGAACCTCAAACCAACGGTGCTCATCCCTATACTGGCTATACTGACAAGATGCCACCCATTCACCTCGCAGTGATGGTTCTAGTGCCGGAGCTGGGGGCTCACCAAATATGCCTGTGGCAACTGAGCCTGCTAAACTAGATGCTACGGTATGCTCTCAAGGCCTTTCTAGAGCACGGATGCGCTCTTTTAGGCATGAAATCTTCTGTCAGGCTAATAATTAGTCTACATTTATCAAAGGAAAATTTCTCCGTATTGACAGAGGGATAACTATACATGTCACACTCACTACAGGCAACAAGTGAATCAGCCATGGTGAAACTGACTATGCCGGTTGGTAGAATACTTAGCTTTGGTTAAGTTGCGTGTTGATGGGTTTTTGAGGGTGGAGAGGTCTTCCGCTGACTCGTGGATGCTGCTAATATCGGAGTTGTGTAATTATATACAGAAATGAATACACAGAAAATTTTAAAGATGAAAAGAGAAAATATAGCTAAGTTAACTAAGAAATAGGGTGTCAAAATAGTGGCATTTCACAAGAAACATTGTGATAGCAGGAAGCAGCTCTCAGTTGAATCATTGAAAGGGATCCTATTTGTGCAATACAATTTCAAAAATATGTCTTGCAAGGACTTTCATACGTATGTGTTGAGCCACAAGAAACTGAGAAAGATCAGCTCTACAGCAAACTATAAATGGGCAAAGAAGGACGATGAAGAAAAACAAGATGAAGAGGAGGAAAAACCAGACAAAGAGGAAGATGAGGATTAAGCAGGAAAGTAAAGATGGTCTATTGATATTTTTGTTGGTATTTTTGCTAATACACAAGAGGTATTTTTTTGTTAATTGGCTAATTTGTTAATTTATTTTTTCCAATAGCTGATTGTTAATTAGTTAATTTGTTAATTTATTTTTTTCCAATAGCCTACAGAACAGACAATATTTCGTTCGTTACTGAGGGTAACTGAGTATCGTGTTATTTGGAGTTGAGAGTTATTGTTAACTTTTGTTGTTAAGTGAGGGATGTTTAGATGAGACATTATTTATTTCATTGTGCTATTCATTCATTACAGGAAATGTTAACTTAAGCATTTTGAATAAATGCATTTTGAATAAAATTATCATTTGTTATTGGAGTTTTTGTTGTTGACTTTTACTGAAAAGCACTTAATAAACCAACTGTAAATATCATGTTATTGTAGGATTACGTGGGCCTATGTTAAGTGAGAGCATGCCACAATATATGTACCGCCACCCCGGCTCCAAGGTGTCCTGGTTTTCCCAAATGAAAATATGGTCACTCTAAATTAAACAAAGAACAACAGTGAACAGAAATACCACAGTGCAGACATCCGAAGTCTGCAGGAAGTTCCTGGAGTCATAATTATATGATATACATAGTAACTCCCTGATGGCCGCAATTCAGATAAAATCTCCTGTAATTTATAATGAGCGGCCAAGAATGCAAACAAACGCACGCAGGCGACACAGACTTTTTCCCCCCGATCGCATGTGGGAATGAGACGGGGAGGGAGAGAAAGACCGTACTTGCTGTGGTAGCTTATCTTGTGGTAACGCGCTTCCCTCGTGTCAAGAGCTTTGAACATGGTAAGGCACATCAAGACCAAGTTCAGGAGTCAGATGTCACACACAAGACCCCAGAACAGGCCAATTGAGCTTATGTCGTAGCCCAAGCGTAAGAAGTTGTTATGCATAGTCCTTTATCAAAAATAAAGTTCTGTTTTCACCCATATCCTTTTCTGTGTGCGAGAGGTTTTTAAGGATTTTTGCTGGGCGGGTCCTGGTTTGGGTGGTACCTTCCCGGAATGGGTCTTCGAAATTTCGGATGTTTGTCACAGATAACACACTCAAAAGACACACTGGTCACAACGGATTGGTTAAAGTGTTTTGATTAGTCAATGCAGCCACTCCCTCAACCGTTATCTGACTAAAACAGTTCAGTCCGGTTTACAGTGAAAGGTAAACTTTCAGCAGTTTCTCCAATTTTGTGAAGAGGAATATAAATGTATTTAGGAGAAAGACACGGTAAGTATCTCAGTCTGAGCTGTCGTTTAAGAATTAAATGAACCTGCACTACACGAACGGTTTCTTAGTAGCTAGCTGCGTTTACATGAACAGTAGCAGAATTAAACTTTCAATATGAAAAAACTAAACTCGTTTTATGCTCATGGAATAAAGTGACCGAATCAACGCGTTTACGTGAGTTATAAAGTATAAATGAGTGTGTATAAAACGTACAGTTAGAGTTGTATAAACAAGTCAATTTATAGTCTGTTTTACACACTCTCCGTCATAAAGCCAGTCAACGTGAAGCATCTTAACACTTGTTTTACCCGCACAGGAGTTTTTCTCCTCTTAAAAATGGTTAACAAACACGAGTGCAGAAAGTGTGTTCACAAGCTGCGATGTTTAATTCATCATACGTTGTAAAACATCTAGCGTGACCCCCAGTGATTTATGAAGTGAATATTATACACTGTATTTTTTGTGTGTAAGTGGTTATGAGTTTGTCTGCGACCCAGTGTACACTTAAAATAATTTTTGCCTTTACTGTCACTCCACTTTGCACTTTAGCCCAGACTTTAGAAAGACAGTGTTCCTGTCTGTGCTCTGATGAGGGTATTTACATTTACATTTATATTTATGAAATTTCACACACACACTTATGTATTTTATAGACAACAAAGCACTTCAAGTCACTCTATACAATGATGTCTGACAAATACTGTGCATGTTAATATTGTAATTGAACATTTGTCCTGTATTATTTATCTGCAGGTTTACAGCTGTAATCTGTAGGAGGAGACGTGACCTCCAGATTGAGTCTCTGTGGGGAACAGCACACACAGAAAGGAGAGAGGTGAGATAATAGTGGGACTCTGTAAAGGATAAATGTTCTCAAACATAAAACATACTTGCAGTGCATAGTTTTGTGCTCTTACTTAAATGGGGTATCTAGATGCTTTTATCCAGACAGACTTTTAAAGTGCTTTGTTGTCCACTCAGAAAATCCTTGTTCTAGTACTGATAGATTATAATTATAAAATACACTTGATCTCTGTGACTTCTAGAAACCAGTGTCTCTGCTGATATCCAAACACAATATACAATGCAGAAATACAACATAAGTGTAAATACAAACATTATTAATAAGTGCAGGATTTTTTTGTTTGTTTTGGAAGAGACAGCTCTTTAGTGAGCGGCTCTGCTGGTTGAGGAATTCTGCCATGGGAAGTTTGTTCCATCACTGTAAGGCAAAAGGCTAATGCTGTGAGACCTTTCATATTCTTAACCTTTATAAAACAATCATAAGAATAACATAGAAAATAACAGCGTTTTATTCATTTTAAATAAAAGAGCTGGGCCTGAGAGCTGGGTGTCCGGCAAGACGTGACAGACACTAAAAAAGGAACTTAAAAACGACACACTAAAAAGCTTTAAAAAATACCATAAAAAAAAATCAGTAGAGGCTGGTTCAAAGGTGAGTGAGAAGCAGGCACCCTTTCTGTGAGGAATTGAGGTAATTCACAGTGTTGACAGCTAAGGCCTTTGGGATTAAATACCAAGATAAAAAAACAAGGAATGTGACAGGAATTAACTAATAATCAGGTGATTGGGAACATGGCAGGGAACGGAGTGGGTGTGGATGGTTGTGGATGTGTGTGTGTGTGTGTGTGTGTGGGCATCATCTTCCAACTGGGGGACTGGCCTACCAAGTCAAAATGCTTATATTTATTGATTTATAGCTCTACAGAATATGCAAAAAGATGTAGTGGGCAGTAATAAAAATATTTAATTGATTTTAAAAAAAAGGACATTGAACACCTTTCTTTCCTTTATACCTTCTCCTAATTACATGTAAAAACATTGTTAGTGAATATGTATAAATAATATAACAAGTTAAAATAATAATACAAGTTACACACCTCTCAAATTTGCCAACCTCAACTATGGATGGAGACACCTGTTTTTAATTTGGGTATTGATTAGGATGTTACTTTTCTCACCCCAAAGACAAACCATGTGTGTCATACACGTTTCACACATACACTTGATCACTTATTCACTGTAAGAGTCTTCCTCATAAACCAATATAGCTCTTTTGAGTAGTTTAGGGTGTTACAACTGTCACGTTTAGAGTCCCGGAGAGCTGAAACAAGCGACACGGACTTCAGCGTGCGTTAGTTCTTAAAAACCGTTTATTTTCGGTTTTGATGTAAAACAAAGACAACTGGAACACACCGCTTACCCACAACGAATCAATGATACGAACTGTAGACCAACAAAGACCCAGTGGCATGAACACGCTTATATACACTCACCCTAACGAGACACAGGTGACACGAGTAACACTGACGAACACCGACAAACATCCACGAACATTCACGAAACTAACAACGCAGACACACCCTCACTCAGACGACACAGACACACACACACGGACACGCTCACACAGAAACGAGACAGGGGAGGCGGCCAGGGCGACCACCGTGACAACAACTGTAGTCTAAAAAAAGAAAACGGATTAAAGTGTAGCGAGTCTTGGAAAGACGAGGCTTTTTAATGAAAATCCCGCGGAGAGAACACTCCTAATCCGCTAACAAGCCCCCCCTCCGGTCTCTTAAAGGGCTAGAGCCCTTTGAGTGGCTTCATGCAAGCCCGTTGCGGATTCGCTCATCTATGAGTAGCAGCCCCTACAAACGCCCCCCCAGAATCCGCAAACACTGACATGTCCCAACGGCGGGGAGGCCGCACCAAACGTCCAGAACGGCTCGTCACGCCCGGGGTGGGAGAAGAGGCTGGTCACTCCCTCGGGCGCGCAGGAACAGCGCCAGGAGGACATCCACGCTTCGCCGGTCTGGGCCCAGGTGGGCAGGCTTCAGGAGGTTCACTGAAACGCTCTTGGGAACGCTGCCGACCTCCACCCTGAAGTACTTATCCCCAGGTTCCAGCACACGGAAATGACCATCATAGACTGGGCGGAGGGGACTCCTGTGCGCATCATGAACACATCAATGAACACAAACTGAGCAGCGCGCAAAGAAGGTGGGAAATTGGACTGACGCAAGCCATGTTGGGAGGTGGGCACTGGGGAAAAGGCACACGAGAACTCGCGGAGGACCTGACGCTGGTGGCTGGCAGACCACGGGGCAGAAGGACTCGGAAGAAAATCCCCGGGGACCCGGAGCACCTGGCCATAGACCAGCTCAGCCGAAGAGGCTTGGAGGTCATCCTTGGGGACCGACCTGAGGCCCAGCATGACCCAGGGAAGCCTGTCAGCCCAGCCATCATCCCAGAGACTGGCCCGGAGCGCGGCCTTCATGGAGCGGTGGAAGCGCTCACATAACCCGTTGGCTTGGGGATGGTAGGCGGTCGTGTGGTGAAGGTGCACCCCTAGACCCGCAGGCACACTGTTCCAGAGGGACGAGGTGAACTGGGGCCCGCGGTCCGATGACATGTCCGACGGGACGCCAAACCGCGTGACCCACGTGCTGATGAACGCCCGGGCCACCTCCGAGGACGTTGTGGACGAAAGCGACACAGCCTCTGGCCACCTCGTGGTCTTGTCAATGATTGTGAGGAGGTTAGTGCAACCACGGGATGGTGGCAGCGGCCCCACCAAATCCACATGAGCGTGGTCAAAGCGAACATCGCCAGCAGGGCCTTAACGTGCTGATGTACTTTGGCATGCTGGCAGTCCACACAAGCACTAACCCAGTCGTGAACGTCTTTCTTAAGGCCGTGCCAAACGAACTTGTCTGCCACCAGCCGTTGCGACGCCCTCCTGCCAGGGTGTGAAAGGTTGTGTAGAGCGTCAAAAACCAGCCTGCGCCAGTGAGTTGGGACGACCGGCCTGGGCTGGCCCATGGACACGTCACAGAGGAGCGTCACACCAGCATCACTGAAGGGAATGTCCGCCAACTGCAGGCCGGTGAGCGCAGACCTGTAGGCCTGGACCTCCGGGTCCGACACCTGGTCCGCCGCCATTCGGGAGTAGT
>JAOXYF010000800.1:0-10125 GCA_028565775.1 Sternarchorhynchus goeldii | reverse complement strand
CAGCTCAAATGAAATTAGATGATGGTCAGATATTACTGCTGTTTGGGGAAGGGTATTTACATTGTATATGTCAATACTCAATGTTAAAATTAAATCTAATGTTAATCTAATCTAATCTATTCCTTGTTTGTATATAAGCCGTGTATAAGTGGGTATGGAAAGTATTCAGACCCCTTTAAATTTTTCACTTTGTTTCATTGCAGCCATTTGCCAAAATAAAAAAAAAGTTCTTTTATTTCTCATTAATGTACACAGCACCCCATCTTGACAGAAAAAAAACTAATGTAGAAATTTTTGCAAATTTATTAAAAAAGAAAAACTGAAATATCACGTGGTCATACGTTTTCAGACCCTTTGCTCAGTATTGAGTAGCACCCTTTTGAGCTAGTACAGCCATGAGTCTACTTGGCAATGATGCAACAAGTTTTTCACACCTGGATTTGGGGATCCTCTGCCATTCATCCTTGCAGATCCTCTCCAGTTCCGTCAGGTTGGAAGGTGAACCTTGGTGGACAGCCATTTTCAGGTCTCTCCAGAGATGCTTAGGTCAGGGCTCTGGCTGGGCCAGTCAAAAATGGTCACAGAGTTGTTCTGAAGCCACTCCGTTGTTATTTTAGCTGTGTGCTTGGGGTCATTGTATTGTTGGAAGGTGAACCTTTGGCCCAGTCTGAGGTCCAGAGATATTCTGGAAGAGGTTTTCTTCCAGAATATCTCTGTACTTGGCCGCATTCATCTTTCCTTCAATTGCAACCAGTCATGATGCTGCCACCACGTTTCACTGTTCGGATTGTTTTGGGTAGGTGATGAGCAGGGCCTGGTTTTCTCCACATATATCACTTAGAATTAATGCCAAAAAGTTCGTCTCATGACCAGAGATCATAGTCTGGGAATCTTTCATGTGTTTTTTGTCAAACTCTATGCAGGCTTTCATATGAGGAGAGGCTTATGTTGGGCCACTCTGCCATGAAGCCCAGACTGTTGGAGGGCTCTTACTCTAAAGTAGTAAAAAATAAATAAATAAACCTTATATTTTTACTTTTTCCTGTTGTGTATAAAATAAAGAAGTACTGAAACATCGAATAATTTGATTTGTCCAGCTCAGGCATCAAACATACTTTTTGTTGCACGCTTTATGTGTTGGTCTGTATTATACTTAGCGCAACCTTGTTACAAATACTCAAGAACCTGAAAACACATTTATCTTGTCATGGTGACCAGTGTTGGCCAGAAGAGGATGGGCTCCCCCCCTGAGTCTTGGTTCCTCCCAAGGTTTCTTTCTTACGCTCTTAGAGAGTTTTTCCTTGCCACTGTCGCCTTTGGCTTGCTCACCGGGAGCTTGGACACTTGTAAAGCTGCTTTGAGACAACATCTGTTGTGAAAAGCACTATAAAAATAAATAAACTTGAACTTGAACAAGGAATAATGGAAAACAGGTGTAGGGAATGAACTAATAATCAAGTGATTGGAAGAGAATGAAGGTCTGTAAACAAGAAGGAGTGGCACTATATAAATAAAGCTGATTTGATTTGATTTAAGCAACCTTTGAAATCAGAAGGTTGGGCCCCTCAGTACTGCCAGGGGAACTCCTTCAGGCAGCTTAACTCCCCAGCTCCTCAGCAGCCTTGGGCACTATGGGGGCAGAAGCCCATGTGGGGGATGGGGATCCAATCAGGGGGTACCTTGGGGAGTTCTAAAGCAAAAAGTTGAAGTGAGCAGACCACAGGACATTCAAGCCCTGAAGGAAGTCATCCAACAGTAATAGTCATTTTTCATAGTCTATTTTGTCAACCAAATGTATGCTAAATAAAGCTGCTAGTACTACTTTGCCATTGTATTTTCTAGATTTGTGTTATTGTGGGTGTACTCATTTCTGGGCTATTCTGTATATACAGTATATTGCCAAAAGTAAATGAAATGCAGATGAAACAAATTGTCTCTCAGAATGAGTAATTTGAAACAAATACAGGAAACTGTGCATATACCACCAAATATTATGTACATACAAGTACAACAACCACTCTAGTGAATTCTTCAATAAATCATAATGCTGGATAAAGAGTTTGGGTTTAAGGTAACAGGGTTTATTTGAATATTACAAGCCCATTAAATTACACATTGCAATCGGTTAGATATTGCAATGAGGCAATACATGTTAAGAATAACAGTTACATCAGAGAATATTCCCTGCCCCGAATATTAACTAACAGATGCATACAAAGAGAGAAAAAATAAGGTAGAGCAAAGCCCAGGGAGAGATTTCTCCAAACCCTCTTCTCCAGCTCCACTCTCCCCAAACCTCCACAACTCTCTATCCAGCTCTCCCCCTGGGTCAGACTTCTTTCTCTTATCTTGACCAAGAACCAACCAATTACTACCACTGACCAATCACCTGCTGGCATCCCCCCACCATAAAAACATGTCTACATTTACGTAGACTCGAATAAAGCTTTGCTTTTTTTTCTCAGTGAAGTATACTAAAGTACTCGTTACGTTTGCTATTCTGCTTTCTGCAGCTTCACTGTGCCGACACAGAGCACTTTTATGCGCTCCCTACACCCGGATGTCTATATAGAAACCCGAATAGAATCAATCAATGTGCAACACAAATAGTGAGGCCATTGCTGACTGAACGCTAACGTTAGCAGCAATCTGGCGTTATCGAGCGAACTCTCCAAAGAAATAAATCTCAAACAATTATACAACAGTTAGTTCCGGTCACGCAAGCTAATTGGTTAAGAAGCGCTCAATCCGTGCAGATATTTCACCATAACGCCAATCCCATCCTAAATCACATTTTATGCATGCATGCATATTTGTATAGACGGCTAACTCTGTAACACCAAAACTAAAATTCAGACTACTTGCCTCCTTTTATTGTTCGCGCTCTCCTTGTTGTCAGGTAGGACGTTTCAGCCAAATTTAACGTGACCAATCAGAGCAAATATTAAGTATCACGTGAAAAAAAAATTATACGTAGTTACAACATTCAGGTGTGTTTATTTTAAACATCACATAACCTATAATTTATCAGTATTTTATATAGTAATTTATAAAGATTCTTATTCCCCTTTCTGTTTTATAAAGACGGCTCTCTGACTTGCACAAGTTTACTCAACATAGTTTGCCACTTTTTGTACATCTTTGAGAAGTCTGGAATTAATGCTGAATATTTATACAATTTTACTTAGTTAGGGGAATTCAATAAGAAGCTGCTCAAAATTCTTTTCACCATGTTTTTGTGTGTTTTTCACCTTTTTCATCAAGCTATGCGTAAAGGACCACACAGTTGATCAAAATGGTATTTTTCTTCTCTGCCTCAGTAATATCACTGGTCTTGAAAAAATATTCTAGTATTTGGTAACGCTCTTCTAGTAATGCTATTCTAGTATTTGGTAATACTCTTCCCAAATTGGCAGGTAGGAATCAAATGATTTCTAAAGCACTTCCTAATGTGGACATTACCAGCTTGAGCTCACTTGCTTCTAGCCATTTTTTTGTTTCCCTGAAAAGCCCAGCTGGTTTCTGTTTGTCTCTTTTGCTGAAAATATTGTCACAGTTTTGTTCCAGTTTATCTTTGTCACCAGTTATGTGACATATTATATGTAGGGAATCATCACACAGATCTGCCCAGAATCTGGGCAACAAACCTGCCCAGAATGAGGTTTCAGTTTCTAACTTTATGGACAGACTAGGCCATACTACAATCTATTGTTACCATGTTCTCCAAAATATGACATATACTGCTACCCTGTGGTTCAATGCAAAACAACATGCAGTTCCATTACTAACAAAAGTTAGTATTTGTTAGTTCTCTACATTTGTAGAGAACTAACAAATATTCTCTACAAATACACAAGATATAAGAAATATATATTTCATGGTGTTAAAGTGTCCAAGCTGCTTACCCCAGGCACATTTAAAAAGTCTGATTAACACTTAACACCATGATGATCTTGTTGACTAAAATATCAAGTAGTAAAAAGATGCATAATATTATCTGAACAAACCTGCTCCCTATCATGAACAAACTTTTGTATCATGTGAAATGAGATCCTGAAGAATAGTAAACAAGGTTGTTGATAGTCTGGTGTGTGTCTGGAAAGCCCTATGTAAAGCATCCTTGAGTTTGAGAAAAGCCCTATGTAAATCTAACATCATTCATTCATAGGCATCAAAGTTAGTCAATTTTAAGAAAACTTTTAGAAATATTAAAAAAATACTGGAAAAAAGCTTTTCAGCTTTTTTATGAGCTGAAATGACTTTTGAAATACCCAAATCACAGGTTGATTAAAGTAAACATTTAACATTGCTACTTGCTATACTTAAATACCTCGGCTTCAAAGAACTATGCTCCAAAAACAAATTCACCGGCTTTGTAAATATCAAAACAATAAAAAGCTATACTGCATGAATAAAGCCTCTGAATATCACTTACGTGATTGTTTGAGTTGGACATATCAGAACAAATGTTAATTTCAAGAAAAGAAATTAGTAGTTGACTAACAAATTTGATTTTTAGAATATTCTTAATATTTTTGGCAAATTCCAAACAAAATATTTGAGAAAGGAGTAACAATACTGATCAGTTTCACTTTGTCAGAGAATCCGGCTGCACCCAGGACCACCAGAGGCCGCCGTCACCAGAATACTAACAACACTCACCTGTTCCCCATCTCTGTAATTATCATGCCTATATCAGATCACCCATTCCCTCACTACGTTGCGAAGTATTGCCAATTTTAGTTGCATACCAAGCGTTCTCCTTGTAGTTGCTATTCTGGTGTTTTTGGATTGATCTCTTGCCTGTTCTCGGTTTTCGTCTTTTGTCTTGCCCTATTGTACTTCTGCCTGGTCCTGCTGTCTTCTTTGGTTTATTCGACTCTCTGCCTGGTTTTTGGATACTATTTTGCCCCTTTTTTGTACTGCTGCCCTTCGGTTGTCCCTTCAGGACCGCTGGTCGTTACATCTGTTTCTCATAACAAACAGATACATCTACCTGCATATGGATCCTTCTCTGCCTTCCACGTCACACACTTACTACAATTATTATTCATTTCAAATCTATATTTCATTTTCTTAAGAAATTACATACATTTAATTAAACATTGTGATGTGGACGCGTCAACAAAAGCAAGCGAAGAGAGTGTGGCCTCCTGGGAAATCTACTTGCTTTATGAGGAGGACAGCAGCCTTGTCGTGTCTCAGTGCGGTGAAATAACCAAGATAAAATGACTGCCAAAGGTGTCAAAAGTATTCACATTCATTACTCTGGTAGACTAAAGTAAAGCTACCAAGTAAAGCTTGGTAACTCAAGCTTTTTGCTCAAGTAAAAGTACTGGTTTTATACTACGTAAAGTATAAAAGTAAAATTAAACTAAGGAAAAAAAAAATCACATTAAGGGCAAAAGCTTAGGCTATGCCACAGGGGCCTATAGTGGCCTCCCCCCAAAAAAACATTTTTCTAAACGTCATAACTATAATGTTAATTATTAATTAGATTATACACTCACCAGCCACTTTATTAGATACACCTTGCTAGGTTGGTCTTCTGCTGCTGTAGCCCATCTGCCTCAAGGTTCGACATGTTGTGTGTTCAGAGATGCTCTTCTACATGCCTCGGTTGTAATGACTGGTTATTTGAGTTACTGTTGCCGTTCTATCAGCTCGAACCAGTCTGGCCATTCTCCTCTGACCTCTGGCATCAACAAGGCATTTGCGCCCACAGAACGGCCGCTCACTGGATATTTTCTCTTTTTCGGACCATTCTCTGTAAACCAGATAACGGACCAGTGGGATTAGCCATTAAAGGTTTTATGTTTAGCCTAATATTGTCTATTTTATTATTACAGAAATCTATAAAGGCGTTACTGGTTAAGTTTGCAGGAATCGGAGGTCCAGCACCTGCGTGATCGTTTGCAAGCTTAGAAATAACACTAAAAAGAAATCTATAGTTGTGTTTGTTATTCTCAATCAGTGAGGCTAAGTATAGTGAATGTGCTTTCCTGAGTGCCCTTTTGTACTCAGTGAGGCTGTTTCCATCCTAGTTTATCTAATTTATGTACCACTAGTTTTTAGGTTATGAGTTTGATTATTGTACCATGGGGCTTTTTTAATCAGGCCTTTTTAAGTCTGAATGGTGCTGCTATATCTAGAGTTGATATAAGAAGTATTTGTTTAGTCTGTCTAGTAAACTAAGATAGTTGTGTCTGGAAGGATTTCAATAACTTGTGTTGCGGTGTATGGAGTTATCGAACGCTTTATACAATGATGAGGGGGCAAGCAGGTATTAAGACTAAAATGTAACTCAATTGCCACGGTGGCTGACCTGGCCGCCTCCCCTGTCGCGTGTCTGTGTGGGCGTGTCTGTGTGGGCATGTCTGTGTGGGCGTGTCTGTGTGGGCGTGTGCTCTGTTATGGTGTCAGCGTGGTGTGTATGCCTGTGTATATGTCATGGGTTTGGCGTGTGTGATTGGTCTTGTTGTCATTATACGTTTCACCGGTGTCTCTTTAGGGTGAGTGTATTAAACCGTGTATGTTTCACTGAGTCTTTGTCGGTCTTTGTTGATGTCTTTGCTCTCCTTCCTTGGAGAGGGCCGCGTCCTAGGGGTCCTAGATCAGTCATGCTGAGGACTGCAAGACCCCTGGGATGTGGTGATTCACCCCCGGCCTCCGTCGATGGTGAAGAGGGAGTCCAGGAACCCCCTTCCCCGTAGGAGTAGTCGGCAGAGGAGATTGACATGGACAGCAACCACCCCACCCCCTTGTGCGGATGAAAAAGGGATGGAGACAGAGACACCTCCTCGGGGGCCCGCTCTCGCCGCCCTCAACGGAGGGAGCTGCGGGGAGGGCGGCTGTGAAGTCGTTTGGCACCTCCGACTGCATCGAGTCCGACTGCATCGGAGCCTCCTTCCCCTGAGCCAGCGGAGGTCAGACGCGGGCAGACTCCTAAGGGTGGAAGGGCCCGGGATGCTAGGGGACTCTCCGCCGCAAAAGGGGGGAACCCTGGGAGAATGGAAGCCACCTCAAGACGGCTGGGGAAGTGGCCTGGCTCCTCACCCTGCCTGAGCCCAAGCCCCAGAGGAACCCGGAGAGACCCAGGCCGCCTGCAACCATTCCTAGGCCACCAGCGAACGCACCCCGGGCTCCAGCCGGAGAGACCCAGGGATCTGCGGGGACCCCTCTGCTTCCAGTCCCAGCACCACAGCTGCCAGGCTTGGGGGCCTGGCCCTTGGGAGCCAGGGGACTGTGGGGGCAGATGCCCCTGGGGGGAGCCGGGGGCCCCATGTTCCAGGTCCCTTTCACCGTTCCAATGACTGTTAATGTTACAGTGTTTGTTCATGTCCCTGCCTTGCTGTTCTTGTCTGTGCCGGTCCCTGTGTCTGTACCTGTGCGTGTGCCTGTGACGGTGTTTGTGCCTGTCTGTGTTCCCCGAGTGTCATCCCTGATCCCTGGGAGAGCGGTGTAAGGGCGAAACTCCGTGGACCGGCCCTGCCATGGGGGGAGGCTGCAGCAGGGGGCGTGTCAGTGGCTGTGGTGCTGGGAGAGCGGTCCGCGGGCACTGGGCACTCCGGGAGAAAGCGCCCCTTCTGAGTGTATTTAAAGCGTGTATGTGTCACTGAGTCTTTGTCTGTCTTCGTCAATGTTGGGTCTGTACTGTTGGTTTGTTTTTATGCGTTTGTTTGTAATTAAACCTCTTTTGTTCCCTGCTCAGCAGGTCCTGTTTTGCCTTTTTGTAGCTCTCCAGGACTCCTCCCGTGACGTCAGTCGGAGATTGCTGTGGTTTGAGGGAACATATTTAAGCTATTTACATTAATATCGAGTGTTAAAAAAGTCTAGAATATGATTGTCTACATTACACAAAATATAACAGGGCCTGCTCATTATTGCAATTCAATATTAAAGTAAAGGCCTTTTCAGCATACCATACTTTATCACTGCACACTGCTAAGTTTGCTGCAAAGTTGCTGAATTTGTTTAGGAAATCTGAGTAAGGCCCTGGTGGTCTATAAAAGTTAATTAACAAAAATGCATTCTTATTTGTGGCTGGATTAGATGCATTAATAAAAAGTCTCAAAAAAGAACTGAAGGTATCATAGTGTTTCTGGTGAAAGTATTTCGGTAGATTATACATACTCCACTTCCTCTGTCTGACAGTCTTTGGTCTATGTACATAATTATATCCCACAAGGGTGGATTCATTTATGTGAAATGTGAGAGATGGTACTTTGTCAGAGATGGTACTTTGCTGAACCATACTCAGGTAAAGTCTGAAATAATGAAAAAATAAGTAGACTATATGTACAGCTGCACAGCCTGTCCCAGGGTTAACCCTAAACCTGTCCCATGGTTAACCCTAACCCTATCTCACGGGCATTCAGATTAGTGAGGCAGCAGAGGATTTAGTGAATAAGCACTCATGTCTCACAAAACTAGGCAGTTGTAATGGCTGGGTAGGATGCATATAAGATGGGAAATTGCAGGTCGAAGCTCAGAAGTTTTGAATTTCCTGAGGTTACCTGCAACTCATTTAAGAACAAGCACCCTGAAGACTGGTCTCCTGCAACGAATATAAAGAAAGCAAGGAAAGGAGAAGAGGTGTTGATAAAATCACAGAATGTGTAATGGACATTAGACACTGGATGCTAGAGAACTTCTCTTATTAATTCTGACAAAACAAAAATACGTGTTATAGGACCACAGGCAGCTAGAGCTTTCAGATTTTGTCGGAAGTTTCATGTAAAGCAGTAAAAAACCTTGGTGTGATTATTTCCCAGTCTTTCTTTTGAGGCTCATGTAGACAACATACACTATATTGCCAAAAGTATTCACTCACCTTCCTTGACTCACATATGACCTTAAGTGACATCCCATTCCTAATCCATAGGGTTCAGTATGATGTTGGTCCACCCTTTGCAGCTAGAACAGCTTCAACTCTTCTGGGAAGGCTGTCCACAAGGTTTAGGAGTGTGTTTATGGGGAATTTTGACCATTCTTCCAGAAGCGCATTTGTGAGGTCACATACTGATGTTGGACGAGAAGGCCTGGCTCTCAGTCTCCGCTCCAATTCATCCCAAAGGTGTTCTATCGGGTTGAGGTCAGGACTCCGTGCAGGCCAGTCAAGTTCATCCACACCAGACTCTGCCATCCATGTGTTTATGGACCTTGCTTTGTGCACGGGTGCAGTCATTTGGATGGGTGAATATAGTATATATTACTTTTGGCAATATAGTGTATCTAAGACAGCTTACTACCATCTTAGAAACATTGCTAATATAAGGAATATTTTACCTCTGCATGATGCAGAAAAGCTAGTACATGCCTTTGTTACAGCTAGATTGGATTACTGTAGTGCCTTGTTGTCTGGATGCTCAGTTAGGTGTATTCAAAAGCTTAATTTTGTTCAGTATATATATATTTTTCAAGGAATATATATATTTTTGTTTTTGCTTTTCGAGCTCTAGGTCTGTTTTGGTTTTACATGTACTAATCCAACAAATTGATGTGATAGTTTTAAGACAGGAAGGTCCTATCCTAGCACAAATAAGATGTCATTCTAAAGAACAGATTCTCAAATTTTAAATGATGTCTAATCAAGCTTTTTCAGAAATGAAGATGTGGCATATGGATTAATTGAAGCAAAATATTTAATTTAGAAAAAGAGGATATTCGCTTTCATAAGAGTCGAGGCTTTTATACAGGTACACAGTGTAACGAAATTACATCTGAGTACAGGTAAACAGTATAACGAAATTACATCTGAGTATAGGTACACAGTGTAACGAAATTACATCTGAGTACAGGTACACAGTATAACGAAATTACATCTGAGTACAGGTACATAGTGTAACGAAATTACATCTGAGTACAGGTACACAGTGTAACGAAATTACATCTGAGTACAGGTACACAGTATAACGAAATTACATCTGAGTATAGGTACACAGTATAACGAAATTACATCTGAGTATAGGTACACAGTGTAACGAAATTACATCTGAGTACAGGTACACAGTGTAACGAAATTACATCTGAGTACAGGTACACAGTGTAACGAAATTACATCTGAGTACAGGTACATAGTGTAACGAAATTACATCTGAGTACAGGTACACAGTGTAACGAAAT
>JAOXYF010000798.1:0-10131 GCA_028565775.1 Sternarchorhynchus goeldii | reverse complement strand
TCCACAGGCAGGGTTAGGGTTGGGGTTGGGGTTGGGGTTGGGGTTAGGGTTAGGGTTGGGGTTGGGGTTGGGGTTGGGGTTAAGGTTGGGGTTAGGGTTAGGTTTTGGGGAAAAGAACTCAAAAAGGTGGATTAACCTTTTGGTGCACAGGCACACTGGACTCCATTCCTTGGGTTTCTCTAAAATAATAGTTTGTTTTTTTTTATTTGTGGAGGGAGGGGGAGAGAGAGGGAGAGGGAGAGGGAGAGAAAAAGTGCTGAAATTGGGGGTGATGAATGAATAAATAGATAAATAAATAAATAAATAAATAAATAAATAAATAATTCGTTCATTCATTAAATTCATGAATTAATGTGAAAATATGTTTAAATAATGTGAAAAAGTTTTCCACCATCCAAAATGGATGCACCCAAAAAAAGATCAAATCCGACACAAATAAAAGAAATTCAGCCACACACACAAACCATTGCCTTCCGAGTGTTGCTCCGTGGGTCCCGGCATTCCTCCATCCCCATTCCTCCATCCCCATTCCTCCATCCCCATTCCTCCATTCCCATTCCTCCATTCCCATTCCTCCATTCCCATTCCTCCATCCCCATTCCTCCATTCCCATTCCTCCATCCCCATTCCACCACCGTCCTTCGTCTTATTTAGGAATTTTGGGGTTTGGGTTGGGAATTGGGATTTCAATTGTGGTAGGGATTAGGGGTTGGGGAAGGTTAGGGTTAGGATTATGGTCGGAGGGGCGTTGAGGTTGGAAGCGGGAAATAGTTAAAATAAGCAAAACAGCAAGAAGATTTTCTGGGGGATGTAATCCGGGGTCTATGGGGGTAAATGGGGGTAAATGGGGGTCTATGGGGGTATAGTAATGTAATCCGGGGTCTATGGGGGTATAGTAATGTAATCCGGGGTCTATGGGGGTATAGTAATGCAATCCGGGGTCTATGGGGGTATAGTAATGTAATCCGGGGTCTATGGGGGCCTTTTTGAGCTATAAGTGCCCACCTACAAAGTAACAATTAGAGTTATATATATTTATATATATAGACAGTTACATATACACATAAAAAACACACTGAAAAGTGCCATAATTGCTCTAAAAAAATCCCCATTATCTCCCATCTTTTCTGAATGTTGAAATAAAGTATTACTCACCCCAGGACTCTCTTTATACTAGCTGTTTGCTTTAAAATGTCCACTCATGTGTCCCTGATATTCCAACCATGTGGATAATATGTCCCCAATTCCCTTAATCCAAAAAGCTTCCCTCCGTTTCTATTTTCTGCTGCCCATGTTACGTTTGTTTCTAAAATCATGATTTTTGTTTCTAAAATCATGATTTTTGTTTCTAAAATCATGCTGTATAAAAGGCTTTCTAGGATTCTGAGAAATGTCTAACTAAGGGAGTGTTTGATTCCTTTGTCCTTATGTTGTACAAATGTTGTTTTAGTCGTGTTTGTAGTGTGTGTCCTGTATATTTTTTACTACAACATGTGCACATAACAACATAAACCAGGTTTGTGGTATTCAAGTTAACCCCTTCTGGAAGGGGGTAAACCTTGGGACCCGTCCAAAGGAACCTCTTTTGATGAAAATGGAATGTGTCCTCAGGAGGAGCTTCTGTAGGACCCTTCGGTAAGGCTGATCGGACTAAGAGGTCTTTAAGGCTTTTATTTGTACGGTATGATAAAATGATCCTGAATTGTCGTAACGGGGGATGTTTTTGCTGAGCCCTCCACCTGACTGCTCTATGTAATGTTACTGAATTGCTGTTGCAGGTGGTGATAAATGGAAGGTACCTCTTGGAGTCTGGTTCCATGGCTGGTGCCGTCCTATGTTGGGGTTAGGGGTTTGGGTTGGGGTTAGGGGTTGGGGTTAGGGCTGGGGTTGGGGTAGGCACCACCCTCTGCTGCGACCCCACAGAGAACTTCCAGGTGATCTCCCAGGGGTGTGGAGATGCACGCAGGAACGCAGAGGTGAGGTAGGTGACTGAGCAGGGCGGTGTTGCCATGGTGATGGCTTTAGTACCGTTTCTCTTCAGGCTCTTTGTAAATTTGTGCATTCAGATGAAGTGAAGAACTGAGACAAAGACAACCACATCTAGTCAAAAGTGAAAGAGAGAGAGGGAGAAAAAGAGAGAGAGAGAGAGAAAGAGAAGGGGAGAGAGAAAGAGGAAGAGAGAGAGAGAGAGAAGGGGAGAGAAGAGAGAAAGGACAGGGTGTGAAAGGGACAGAATGCTTCCACAGGTGACATTTACATCAGGACATTGTCTGTAATCGCATCTATTCAGTTCGAATGGATATACGCTCACTCATCACATGTACACGTATACATACGAACATGTATTTGTATGTACACCTTTGTATGTCAAGGCAAACCCAGATTTATTTATATAGAACCTTTTACAACAGTCGTTGTCTCAAAGCAGCTTTACAAGTGTCTGAGTTCAAGCCCCCAGTGATCAAACCAAGGGCGACAGTGGCAAGGAGCACATCCTGGGGGAGCACATCCTGGGGGAGCACATCCTGGGGGAGCACATCCTGGGGGAGCACATCCTGTTCTGGGCACCACAATAACAACAATAATACAAACAGTAAAAAAATAAATAATTAAAGTCTTTCCGTTACTTGTGTGATTATAAATAGGTTCCTGATATCTAGCAGAAGTTTAAAATTGTTCTTATTTACCAGTGATGACTTTATATATCAGACACAGTTCATAACAGGTCCTGGCTTGTATATTAAGTATGTCATACAAACAGACATGTACACATACACTATATTGCCAAAAGTATTCGTTCACCTTCCTTGACTCTCATATGATCTTAAGTAACATCCCATTCCTAATCCATAGGGTTCAATGGGAGGTTGGATGGGAGAGTGAAAACCTTTGGCAATATAGTGTATATACACACAAAGCTGAATACAAAAACATACATTACATACATAAATATATGCACACAAACAAACATTAGAAACATGCATAACATACCTGCTCATATTATGTAGATAACATACGTTACATTCATACACACAACTCATTCATCACCAAACACACCTTATGCAGAGTAGAGACATTCAAAAATAAACATGCTATATTAAGCACTATACTACTATATTACATATTAAATGAATATTTATACATTCAAATATTATGTGCAGTTTGTGTGCTGACAGAGTTCATATGGATTTCAGACCCAGCAGAAAATCATAAAAGTGCTATAAAATTAGAAACCTGTCAGCTAAGAATGAACACAGCATGCAGTTAGAACCATAATCCAGAACACAGCATGCGGTTAGAACCATAATCCAGAACACAGCATGCGGTTAGAACCATAATCCAGAGTTCCCTGTCAGTCATGCAGCTCTAAGCAGCCACAACCTGAGGATTATGGTCATTTTTAAACATGGTCATTTTTCACCTCATCGTCCTAATAAAGCTGTGATCTTTAGCGATAAATATCTATAAACACAGAACTAAACGAAACAGAGGAAAGAGCTTTACATGGGGGGGGGGGGTCTGCATCTGGCTGTCTATCTGTAAATATTTATAAACACACACACACACACACACACACACACACACAAACTCTCACAAATGTGCAAATACATACTCGCACACACACAGTTTTAAATAGTGAAGCACAGCCATAAATAGGCTGTACTGAGAGTGAGTGTGTGTGTGTGTGTGTGTGTTATAGAAGAGGTCCGAGTTTGTTGTGAGATGACACTGATGCTTGGTGTGTTCTCTCTCTATTGGTGTTGAGAGGCCCAAGACATTTCTTAGTCTTAGCAGTATCTTCAGGTGTATCTTCATGTGTATCTTCATGTGTATCTTCAGGTGTATCTTCAGGTGTATTTTCAGGTGTATTTTCAGGTGTATCTTCAGGTGCTGAATGGGTGTTGCAGGATTTAAATGTTAAATATGAAGAACCATCTAAACAAATGACAGTTTACACAGTTCTGCTAAAACCACAAAACCCAGAGGAAGATGAACTTCACCACCACCGAGCAGCTCCTGGGGTTTGAACCGCCTTTCCAGACAGAAGAAATCAAACGTTTATCTAACAAAATAAAACACATGGTGAATGTTAATCTATAGTGTTGCAGCACCAAGGATTTCAAGGCAACCAGACGTAAACTAGAAGTTAAGAAACTTCAACTTTGATCTGTAACTGCATTTGAAGAGTGTTGATGAATGTAATCTTATATAGTAGTTTAATGAACCAACACAAAATGTCAACACATCTAACTGGCTCTGTATCTGAATCAACTCTGAAATGCTCTGCAGTGCAAACATACACACACACACACTCACACACACACTCACACACAGTTTAACTTAATAACATTGATATCTGGCAATATCGGGCTCCTGCTTCGAACAGTTTGAGGCTAACATTGTTCTGGAATCCTCTGGAATGTTCCGGAATGGATTGATCACGGATGAATGTTCCTATGGGATTCAGTCTTGCCTCAGTGCCAGGTCATCCAGAAAGGAGGAAAACAGAAAGAAACATGAAAAAACAATCAAAAGCCAACTGGGGAAGCCAAGCACTTGGAAACCCAACAACACGCCAGAGAGACAGAGAAAGAAAGAGAGGGAGGAAAAGAGAGAGGGAGAGAGAGAGGGAGAGAGGAAGAGAGAGAAATGGAGCTGACATCTGGCCTCCCAGAATGCCTGTGTGATTGCTCTGTCTCTCTTTCTCTCTGTGCTACACCTCTACTGCAAGCTTTGAAAACAATTTTACTCATCCGGAGGGACAAACAGCTTTACTGTACACCCGCCAAACAGAGAGGGGGAGGGAGAGAGAGAGAGGGAGAGAGAGAGAGAGAGAGAGAGAGGGAGAGAGGGAGAAAGAGAGACGGGGAGACAGATGGGACTGAATGGGTGTGAGACACTGAGTCTACACTGAACTCCTCACACACACACACTACAGAGAACTACCCCACTACAACTACACTGAACTCCTCACACACACACACACACTGCAGAGAACTACCCCACTACAACTACACTGAACTCCTCACACACACACACACACACACACACACACACACTACAGAGAACTACCCCACTACAACTACACTGAACTCCTCACACACACTACAGAGAACTACCTTACTGCAGATAACTAGACCTCTGCAGAGAGATTCCCCACTACTGAAAATAGTCCAGGGACTCTTTTACATTAGTGCTTACACTCTTAATTGCCTTTCGTTGATATTCATGTTCCTTTATAATTGGAATCCATTTTAAACCAAAATCTCCAAATCAAGAATGACATCAGTTCTTTACAGATCCTGCTACTAAATCAGACCACACCTGAAGTGTGTGTGTGTGTGTGTGTCTCCAATATCATGAGTGTACACCTAACTAAATGAGGACCAACATGATGAATGGAATTGTTTAAAATTAGTCTCTTTGTTTAAAATGAAATGTTATTTCATGCAGCCTTGTGTGTGTGTGTGTGTGTGTGTGTCTTTTGATAAATTGGATGTTTGGTCATTTGTCCACAATACTTGCTATTTCAAGTGATTTCTAGAAAAATAAATTCAAAAGATTTATTGTTTTTCTTTAAACTTCAATTTACTTCATATATAATTCTAGAGTATCATTAACCAAAATGTGTGGTGTTGATGAAGTGTGATATTAGAGGCATGAAGTGTTGGTGTGTTTGTGAGGTGTGTTTGGTGTGTTTAAGTTTTTGATATGTTTGGGCGGTGTGTTTAATGTGTTTGTGAAGTCCTAAGATTGACTGCGCGTCTCTGTCCCTCTGCATCTCTGATGCTGGAGCAGAAGGTTTACAGAACAACAGAGCTTGTGTTCATTAGTCTTCTTTTCTACCAGTGAAAAGGTCTGTGGCAGGAAGGATGATCCAAAGAGAACATTCTGGAAGCGGTGACTAAATGAATGACAGAGGCTTCAAACTCGACAGAGGCATTAGAGGGTTGGTGAGTCAGTGAGCGGAGGAGACCCCTGGAGTTTACACAGACCAACTTCCAGCAGGTTTTTATTTAACAGACACGCTTCTCTTCTCTTTACTGGCCACCCAAACCTGCTTGAATGGCTCCATCTCCTCTACTCTCGTGAAAAACGTTTCTCGTTCGTGGTTGGCGTATTCGATGATGCGCTCTGCTGGATGATCACAGGTCATGCGATATCTATGGTGAAATATCCAATGTGATATGGGTGAGAACTGTCATGATAAATGCATGTATCCCTGGAGAATTTCAGAATCAGTACCTCAGGACCAGCCAGCACTCCAGTGCAGAACTTCTTAAGGCATTTTAACACAAACCCCTCTCTTAGTATTTGTAAAGAGGTTAATTAGAAATATGACAATTTATGCATGAATGAAGAAGAACCTATAACACCCTGTCCCCAAAGAACAAGAAGACCTGAACTTCGACCTTTGGCCTAATGATGAGCAGATGACCATTTTTCCGAGAATTCCAGGAGAGATTGAGTCAGAAAGAGGGAGAGAGAGAGAGGGAGGGAGGGACGGGTGAGATACTCATCTTTCGCAAGGGACAGGCAGGATGAGGCGAATTTAGTGCTGGGCTCAGACGCAATAAACTCAAAGGACCATAAAACCTTAAAAATGCCAGTGTCACACACACACACACACACACACACACACACTCTTTCTCATGCGTCTAGCAGATGCTGGCTGTATTTCACCAGTCACTTTGTGTTGTATTTACTCTGTGGCATCAGGGCAGACAGAAGCATGATGTGGAAGGGTGCAGAACGCAGGACACGGGACGCAAGACAGAGCACTCAGGACACGGGACGCAGGACAGAGCACTCAGGACACGGGACGCAGGACAGAGCACTCAGGATATGGGACATGGGACAGTTCTTGTGGGAGGTGGAGATTAAGATGTAACCAGACAACCACACCAGACAATGGTCTGATATGGTCACAGTACTTACACACTACTTACACAATACTTGCACACTAATTACACACTAATTACACAGTACTTACACAATACTTACACACTAATTACACAGTACTAAGATTTTGCAATCCTCTTCCATGAACAAAAGTGGAAAGAACTTTGCTGCTATGGTAACAACATTCTGTTGTATATGTTGTCTGTAGGTTTTTCCCTTGACAATGTTTTATTATTATAAAAGTGAAAACAAATATACAATGTTTCAGGTTCGGGTGGTAGACGTTCTTTTTTATTAATATTTATTTTATGTTCCACTCTGGAGCTGGGCGGGACTAGAACAAGAAGTCCCGCCCCCATCAAGAGCGCTGGACACCACTGCTGCTCCGACAAAATGCACATTTTAATTATTAGAAATGTTAAGGCATCCATTACAGCTCTGTGGGAGGGGCCACGGTTGGTGGGAGGGGCCTAGCCAGATGGGGAGGGGCATAGAGCAGCTGTGCTCCAGCATTCTGACAGTACTTGGTTGTCCCTTGGAGTTTGCTTTTACAGCAAGGACACACACACACACACACACACACACACACACACACACACACACACACACACACACACACCATATAAAGCAAATGTGAATGTGTGTGTGGTCTGCTCCTTCAACTTATCCAGTAGACCAGGGCATTTTAGTAAGTAAAGAGTTCACACTTGAGTTGGTTATTAGAACATTTGAGTTTGAAAAGAACGTGTTTACTTGCCTCTGCTACCAGACTCCTCCTGACTGAGTTGGGTGCACCCAGAGATCAGTATTCGAGATGTTCTGCTGGGATCGGTCATGTTTTTTTAAACTCAAGACACAGTAAGGCAGAGACTGGGAACACTTCCGACAGGCATGTCCAGTATTTCTCCCAGTATCCCAGTCTGACCCAGAACACAGCGCTTAACGGCTGAGTAAGAGAGGCAGATGCACCAAGGAAGATCTCCACGGCTCAGTCTGTACTGCTCACACAAATACACACACACACACACACACACACAGTGGGTAGAGATCACCCTGTACTGCTCCAACAACAACCATATACCCTCAGAAACCGATTAAACAGACCAGAGCAGACACACACACACACACACACACACCCCCACACAGACACACCCACACACACACAGAAAGTGTTGTTCAGGGCAATTTGTAGGTAAGAAATCTACAAAAACTACTTGGACTATTTGAAAACATAACGTCAGCAGTTTACAGACACACACACACACGGAGAGGCAGACAGATGTAGGGTGTGAGATGAGGAGAAGCAGGAAGACCAAAGTGGCAATGATAATGTGAACATTTGCACGCTCTGAGTGCAGAAACCTCACCATGCGACTTTAACAGTTACCACATGGCATCCTCATCGTCACAAAACAACACGTGAAAAACACAGTTCCTCACCGAGCCTGGAAAACATTTCATATGCTTTCAGTAACGGCCTGGAGGAATGTGTGCCATCCCAAAGCACAGCAATCTGCTAGGACCGCCCTGCTGGTGGTTTTTGGAGAATGGTTGAGATGGTGGATGTGATGGTAGAGGAGATGGAGGAGATGAGATGGTAAAGATTATGTTGGAAGAGATCTTAGAGATGATGAGATGGTGGAGGTGGTGTGTGTGCGTGTGTGTGTAAAAAGCAGCAGCTGAATAGGCTACTCTTGGCTCAAAGCCCAAACTACATTAGATAACACACACACACACACACACACACACACACACACACACACACACCCTCTGGCATCCAGTACAGATCATCTGGACACACAAACACTTCTGGCATTCTGTCACTGATGTTCTGTATATGCACCCCCACACACACACACACACTCATACACACATACGCTCATACACAAAATTCTCCAGACTGACTAGAGTCACAGTACACCCACCTGGCCTCTCTCTGCAGTTTGTATGTGTGTGTGTGTGTGTGTGTTTAGATCATCTGTACTGAGCATGCGTGTGAACAGCACACACGGATGTTATCACTGTCTCTCCTGGTTTGGGCGGGGGGGTCAGAGATCCTGGCCGGACGTGCACTCTTTGATCAGCTACACAGCTGATTAGCCCCCTAACCCTAAGCCCTGGGGGGCAGCCTGCACAACCCCCCCACCCCCACCCCACCCTGTCCACCTTTATCAGATCCACAGCCAGGGTCCAAGCAATCTGGCTCTACACACTAACGCACACACAACCAAATCCATCAGAGGAGGTACTCTGTGTAGGGCTAGACAAATATATTTGTACTCCTGAGCCACAGTTTGGACAGCCCAGATTGCATCTCTCTCTCTCTCTCACACACACACACACACACACTCTGTTTTGTACACAGGTGAAATGTCACTTTACACTGCAGAGCTTTGCTAAAGTGTCCAAAGACTTTAATAATCATGTCATAAAGTGTCCAAAGACTTTAATAATCATGTCATAAAGCTCAGTAAATACTGCAGTGTCCTAGACCTTCCATCACTCCCTCTCCCTCCAGCCCTCCTCTCACCCCCCCCCACCTCATCCCCCCATCTTCCTCCTCCTCTCGCTCCCTCTCTCTTTCTCCTTCCAGCTCCAGCTGGTCCACTTCCCTCATGCTCATTTCTCACATCTTTCACTCATTCCCTTTTTCATTATGTCTCCTCATCACTCCATCAATCCATCTTTCTAGCACTTACTCTTCATACAGATAAAGCTTCATTTGTCTATCACAAGTCTTTTCCGTTCCTCTCCCCACCTCTCCCTCCCACTCCTTCTCTCTCCCTCATTATCTCTTTGTCTCTTTCCTATTATCTCTACTTCCCTCAATGCCAGATAAAGTTTAGAGTTGTTTTAATCCCAGATGTCTGTGACCGTTACAGACAAACAGGTCTCTTGGTCTCCTCCAGACTTCACCCAAGAGACTCGCGAGAGCTGATCTCAGAATTTCCATCTCAAAGACTCAAGCACAAAAAATTTCAGTGGGTCTGTGATATCCCGCCACAGGATCAGCTGCTTGAGATTTCAAGAACTGCTACTATTTGTAGTTGTCAGGACTGTAACACTCTCAGTGTCTCAGACTAACAGAACACAACTGATATCAGTCCATAAGGTCACTGTTAGCATTTAGGCAAAGTCCATGGAACATAAAGTAACCCTAGAGTTAATCTAGATGCAGTGTAATACACCCAGACACATCCTAACCCTACAGTTAATCTAGATGCAGTG
>JAOXYF010000797.1:0-10132 GCA_028565775.1 Sternarchorhynchus goeldii | reverse complement strand
ATAAATCTTTTGAGGCTCAAGGTCAGTCTTTGTTTAGTGTTAAACATAAATGGTTTAAGAGACCTGTTTTTCTGGAACATTCTGCACAACTTCCTCATGTATAACTTATCAGGTGGACTGCTGCTAGCACATTCCTTACTTGAACGACCCATCAAGATGTGAAACGAAAACCACGCAAAATAAATAAATAAATAAATACAACTTTTCAAAAACGTGCTACAGATCCACGTCCAAGACCTCGTTCTGCATGACTCATTCGAAATTTGAAGAGATGCGGAACACATTAGTTACGTTGGTCTTGACCATCACAGAAGGCTGGAATATGCAAAAAAAGAGAAAATAATAAGCTTTTGTTCCCCGGATGAGCAGCGCTCTGAGGAAGTGCACGTTTTGATGATTCACATGTTACAGCATGAACGTAGGATTTTGGTCAAATTCATATCGGCATCGCATCAGGCAGCTGCATAATAATCACAATACGATGCACTTTACCAATACCGTGACGCCTTAACCTGCTCTCAGACAAAAGGCTTTCCAGCGGAGGGTCAGGACGCAAGGCAAGCCTTCCGGGCCAGGCGACCAGTCAGAAGACTGGGAGGATGAGTCTCATGTAGGGCAACAACAGAACATTTCCACTGGCCAAGTAACTGAGGGGTGGAGCAGACACTCAGAGCGTCAAAAGTGAGCGACCAATAAAAAATATATGCATACAGGAAAAACACCAAGAGTCAGATGCAGGTATATACATGGCTTTGGTATAGCATGCAATAATGCACATCTGATAGCATCGGTCACTCATCTACACCCACTTGATGTCACCCATGATGCGAACCCAGCGCATCATGGGTACAGCCAGTATGAGCATACCCGGTATGATTCTCACAGGACTCTATGGGGTTACGGGAATCTGGAGCTGGATTTCAGAGGAGCTGATGGCAGAATGTCCAAGCATGTCCTCTCTTCAAAGACGGGGCCAAACGGTAGTTTGAAGTGCATTATGTAATATGTTAGAGGCTCACGCTCCTGCGAAACACCACAGCTTCTCCAGATCTGCAGCTCCATCAGTCACTGGATGCACAGTTTTATCAGTTCAGACATGGACCCTCAGAGAAGTGTAGCTTACACACACGTGCAAGCAGGTGCGCACACACACACACACACACACAGCCCGCTTCTTCTTGCACACAGGCAGGCACAGGCGCACAGGGACACATACACGGTCTCACACACACATGCACACACAGCCAAGAGCAGAGAAAAAATAAGGGCACACTACCACTCAGTAACAAAACACAAAGACCACAAAGAGCACAGAAAGAAAATACTGCTGTTAGCAAAATAGCGAGAGGAGTCCATATTTAGACTTCACTGATCAAATTTAAACATTTTAAGGTGGGCCTTGATGTCACTCAGGACAATGTGTGTTGAACTCACACTTTTGCCAAATTAATGGTAAGTACACGAGCGGATTCACGGTGCTTTTTGTTTAATGAAAACGTTTCTCAAACTCGAAATGGTTGGCTAAAATCAGACTTGTTCAGCACCGCGTCAATACGACATTGCTCATAATGCCAGATACAGGCTGAAGCATACAGAGCATTTCACATCACCACTGAATACAGATTGCAAATGTCCACTGAAACATTTTACTTGGCTAATGCTCAAGTTTAAGAATATAAATGGTCAACACCCCCACCCACCCACACACACCGGGTCTGAGGACACTTTCCGGTGGGGGCGGGGTCAGGAAGCCATAAAATTATTAGCCAATCATTTGCTTCATTATATTATTTAACATAAGTGTGGCGGATCCCTGTCATTGGCCAACACATTTTAGGTGATTTGCACTTTGAATTTAAAACTGAAAAGTCAGCCAGATTGCATTATTATCTGGTTATTAACAGCTTATTAACAAATAACTCCTTATACAAAAAAACTATGCTATATTTAGAAACAATACTTGTGACAGGTCAGTCTTATTCCAGAATAACTAAACTGTGAATTACAGAAGGCACTAAAATAAACTGGTCGAGTTTAAGGATGCATATTCAAATGAGATTTATATAAGTCAGGAAACTCTCCTCTAGACTCATAATAACATAAAAAAAGAAGCAAGAACATCTTTAACCCTGTGTATTTTAAGAGGAAGAAAGAAAGAAAAAACCATCCCAGAAGCTGATGTAACAGGGCTTCAAGATCAGTGCGCGGCCTACACTTCAAACATCAAGAAAACAGAAATTATAGTGACAAATGAAAACGTCCGCTTATTCGTTGCAGTGTGTTTTTTTTTTACTGAGAAAAGTCACAACCACTCGCCACTGTAGCGAAAGCATCCTCCATATAATCCGACTATGAACAGAAGAAACCGCCTAATCCCGGTTATTCAATTAGAAGATAAAGTAACGGCCCGACTGGCTATAAGGACATTTGACAGTTCAGTCAAACTGCTAACTTGACACAGCTAACTAGCTGGCTAGCTAGAAAGCTGACATTAGCTCAAAGCTTAGCCTAACGGCCGGTTTGTATGCTTAGTAAGTGAACAGCCGGTGTACAGCATAGTGCTAGTATAGAAAATTAAGACATTTTAACAAAACTGTTCACGAGGTGAGCCAGCTTGCCTGCAACTATACACGTTAGCTGCTAAGCGTTAGCCAACCTACCGTCAATAACTAGACTGCTACACCGAAAATAACCGAGCTAGAAAGCTGCAGGAGCTAAAGACTTACCACCAGTCAACGTGCGATGATGTAGCTAAATAAAACACTCTGGACTTGCTAATGAATATATCGACCGCTCACACGTATCCTTTTAGCTACTCGGCTACATATTTGTCCAAAGCTTTGGGTTTCTCGATACTGAGACAGCTAGGTTAGCCAGCTATCCTAGTAACGACGTCTACCGCCGCCGAGGAGCACAACTTCCAGGTTCGTCTTCGTTATGACACATTGAAAGGGCTCTTTCCGGTTCTGTAATACCGACAATGAATGGGTACAATCCTCAAGGCACTGACAGCGCCGTCTAGGGTGGAGAAAGGAAATCATTTTTTCCTTCCATTTTTTGTTTTATTCACTCACAGACCTTCACGATCCCAGCCCAACCGCCCCCGTTTGAGCAAGGAGAATATTACATGATGTCGATTTGATATTTCAGCCAAGGAACAATCAGCTTTCACCGTCGCAATCTCTTACTGTTAAAGTACAAAGGCTGGAACTTTATGATAAGCAATATTATCAGGCAGTTTTATTATGAGATTTTTTCTTCTTCACTTATACTGAACACACTGAGCTGCCGTTTTGCTTTTATACGTACACACATGTACAGAATACAAAGTACAATTTCCAGAGTTATTATGAAATTCTAATCTACTGCTTTTGCTTTTATTTCAATATAAATACATACAAGTTGGTTAAGTAATTTCAGTGTACTACAGTAAAAGGTGGTCAAAATTGTAATGAACAAGGTTTCCATAGAAACAAGATATTTTGAAAGAGGTCTTTCGTGAGTTGTGGAAGTAAAATGCTTTCAGGAAGTATTCAGACCTATTTACTTGTTGCACACTTATAGAATTGATTTTTAATGCATATTACTGCTGTTTTACCCATTAACCTACATGTAATCACCTATAATGAAGTGAAAGTATGTTTAGAGAGTTCCAAAAAATTATAGCTTAAACTGAAACCTCTTTCACAAAAGTATTCAGATACTTTGCTGTGGCAAGTTGTGGACATGTATAAACTTTATCCATGATGTGTAACTCTGTTCATCTGTTACAATTTGAAGTGACTGGACAGTTTGAAGAGGCACACACCTAAGCCAGGTGGGGGTGGGGGTTGACAGGAAGGTAAGAATGAGGTCACTAAAAAGAACTCCAAAAGTCCTGTTCAGAGACACGAGAACTTATGGGACAGATGACTCTCTACAGTACAGCAAAAACATGGGAGTGGATTTTCGGTCTCAGAATGCTAAGTAGCCCAATCAAAGCCCAGACTTAAAATTCCATCAACCAACTCCCCCTCCCTTGAGATGACCTGCCCTGAATAAAGAGATGAATTGCCCAAATCCAGGTTTGCAAAGTTTGTAGATTCATATCAAAATAAGGCTTGCAGTTGTAATTGCTGCTAAAATGTATATACAATGCATCAAATAAGGAGTCTGTACACTTTTTAGTGTAAGATTTCAGTGTCTTTTCCCCCTAATTCTCTTCAAACTTCTCTTCAAACCGTCTATCTTATGTAAACAGCTGGATTACACTATGTAAATCAGTATTCAATCATGTGGAAAAAAAAAAAAAGTATACTCTCAACTCCGAGTTCTATAATTTTACGTATCAGAATCAACTGGACCTTAGTAGGTCTTAAATACCTCAGATTAACACATTACATGGTCGTTAAGCAACAAAATTTAAGCCCAAGTAGAAGCCCTGTGTGAGGGTGGGGTGAGGAGAACAAGTACCCCCCCCCCAAGAATCAATAGCATTTTCACTACTCAGTCTCATCTTTTTGAAGGATAGCTCTTCTCTACAACATTGCTTCATTTAATTGAGGTTTGTGGGCATTTGTTTACACACAGGTCTTAACACCACAGCATTTCAATTGGATTGAGGTCTGGACTTTGACCAGACTATTGCAACACTTTTTTTTTTTTAAGACATTGTAAATTTGCAGCTGTGCTTAGGATAATTGTTCCTTCACATAACCCAGTTTTGGTTTAAACACAATTTCAAGTTTTAGCCATTGATGGATGGCCTCATATTTGACTTGATATTTGGAATACACTCGTACACAGGAATTCATGGTTGACTCAAATGACCATAAAGTGCCCAGGTCCTGTGTCTGAGAAAAAAAAAAAACCCAATCACCTCTTCCCCATCATACTTGACGGTTGGTATAAGGCGTTCGCTCCAATCTGCTGTGCTTGGTTTTTGCCAAACGCAGCACTGAATTGGCCAAACATCGCGGCATCATATTGTTCCAGAAGTCTTGGAGTTTCTTCTGGTTCAACTATGCAAACTTAACCCAAGAAAGAAGCAGGATTCCCCTGGCAACTCTTCCAGTCAAACCATATTAAACCATATTAGTTCAGCCTTTCTCTAGCTGTACAGTTACGAGCATTTAACATGTTAAACAAGACCTGTAGAGTCTAAAATATAGCTCTTAGATTTATTTTTTTTTTCCATTTCTCTGAACATTGTCTGACCTTAGGGTGATTTTGCTGGAACATCCATTCCTGGGAAGACTGGCAAAGGTCTTGAATATCTACCACTTGTGAATAATCTCTCTCACTTTAGAAAACTGACCTTCAAACTGTTGAGAAACAGCTTTATAACCCTTCCCAGACTGACGCACAACAACAACTGCTTCTCTAAAAATCATTGCCAATTGCCTGCTTTTCTTCCAAAGCATTGTGTAAACACACACCAGAATATGCTGCCAAAGCTTCTGCTTTTAGACAGGTGGTCACAAGGGAGTTAATCAAGGGAATTTGATAAGCAACACCTGGCTCCTACTTACCTTCTTAATTCCTCTGGGAGAAGGGTGAACTTCATTTTCGCTTCTGCGTTTGGCTTACATTTTGTTAAGTAAACAACTACAAGGTGTAATATGTCATTTGTTGTAGTTTATCTGAGGTTGTATGTATGTAATTTTAAAACCTGCTAAGCAGGTGTTTCTTTTATGTCCTTGTAGTATATAAAGTGGATCTATTTACTTCAGCGGAACCACTCCCCTAGCTACTGAGTTTAAATATAGGTTACCTGCCAGTGCAGTGATATATGTGTACATTGAGACTATAGTGAAGCTAAGTAAAGTCATATTCATTCTACCTCCGAGTTGAATCATTTATTCATATTTACTTGTTGGTGTAAAGACACAACAGTCCTGATGTGTAAAACCATGGAATTCAAAGAGGGTGTGCTTTGTTTTTCACATGACTGTACATTCAATAATTTTAGCAAAAGGTCTAGTTCATACTAATCTTTATGGTATTAAGAATGTACACTTTTGTAGGTGGAGAGCAAAGAACCAAACAAATACCCCAAACTGTATATAGTGATCAGACTCAAACTAATGAAGCTGATTTGGGAATCATTTATGCTCTTTTCAAATTACAGACAGCAGGGCATAAGCAAAGCATTATTCTTGCCAAGCATCAGCTTGTGAACGTCTTCCAAGGCTCGTTCAGTATTTACACTAGTCATTGTTGGACAGTGTTTGCCACACACAAAAATGGAAATGAATATGGAGTGTATATTTTATTTGATCTATATTTGCTGACATTTGAAAATGCATTTAGGATTAGAGTTGTGAACGTGTGTAATATCCGTTTTAGCACCAATAGCAGGGCATCATTGATTTATTTCAACACTTTAGCGTGCCAGCGACTTTAATTTTGAAAGTTATACGCCGTGACACAGGAAGTGTTATGGGCTGAGCGAGGTGTGACGCCAGATGATTAGTCCGCCCACATAAATCGTGAGTTTCCACATGCGTATTTTGTGAGCCTTCCGCGATATGCGTATGAGCAACAGAAACGCTGAAAGTAAGAAGCAACGTTTTCTGTTTAATCTAACTATCTTAAGACAGCACCGCTGTTTTATTTCATACAGCCAAATATAATATTGCAACATGTAGTTAACTAACGTACCGTTGCTGTTTACACATTTCAGGCTGCTAACTAGCTATAACGTTATCAGTTTTAGTTCTTAATGCACGGTGTCAAGTTATTCGCTATTTGTCGCGTCACCTATCAAGCATTAATGCTACTGGACATACACAACAATCTTGATGAATGTAACACGTTGTATCTAATTATCTAGAAATCACGTATTTACCTCGGTACCTTAGCTAGATCGTTTGTCAGATTTTACTGCATTGACCGTGTTTCATGCTCTGGATAACGGTTCCACTACGATCATTTATCTAGCTAGCAGTATCAGGATGAGTAGCTGGAGAGAAATGGGTCAGGTAGTTAATTGGCTCTGTCACCAAGCACCTTAGCTCTGCAACATCAGTTCTTTAATCCCATGTGCGCAGCATAAACCGGTTTTGAAGACGCGTGCTGTGCAGTGACTTAATTAATTTGAGTGTAACTGGAAGTCGATTGTTTAATATATGAATCAATCAAACCGATTGCGTCTCTTTATCCAGACTTTATCCAGAGTTCAGGAACTTGTGGCTTTTGTGACATGTTGTTGGTTTCTTTAGCGTGAGCTGCTGTTTGGGGGGAAATGGGCTAGATGTGATTAGGACGCAATGGCTGAGGACGTGCTCAGGAATTCGGAGCTGTCCGTGAAAGTGGCCGCCCTGCGCGCGCTCGACCTGCCTCTGTCCGTCTTTTCCTCCCTCCAGCGGGTAAGAACGACCGTTTTCTGGCTCTTTAACAGCAGGTCCGTGGTGCCGTGCATTGCACTAAGTACAAACTCCCACAGGATTAAATTTAGTTTCGTCTTGTGAGTAAAAAAAAAAGCACTTTCAAGAATTCCAAAGTCTTCTGGGTTCTATGGCAGTAGAATCTTGTGGAGTTTCGTTGTTGTTGATTTCACTCGGATTGTCTAATTTTATTTGTACCTTCATCCCCTGGTTCTTGAAGGAATGCTATAGCCTGTATTCGCAATGTGCTTGGTTATGTCTGGCTGCACCTAATGCCAGTACAAATGCAGCATGGCGTACCCTCCAGGCGTTCAGGACTGGCGGGTTGCCCACTCCCTGCCCTGTCGCTAAGCGCTTTTTTCCAAGAGCCAGCGCGTTGCTGGGCCACTGTGCTGTTCCCAACCACAAATTTGGCACCAAGACTTTCTGAAGCAAAAGTGTTTGTTCTGTTCGCCCCTATGTCGTCATGTTCTGTCTGTGTATCGGCGTTCGGAACACCGTTTCAGTTACTATTAGACTGTGTCGGACAGCTGTGTAATCCAGGACGGGGCTTTGCATTGTGCTGTATGTATACGTGTCAATAGCAACTTCCACTGCTTCAAGCGGTGTTTTGGATCTGTCTGACATTTTAGTTGTAGCTGTAAACAGCAGAAATGTGCAAGCACAGCCAAGACATGACTCGACGGGGGGGGGTGCATCTGTCTCTGTCTGTGTGCATACCTGTGTGTGTGCGCATGTGCATGCAGGTGTGTGTGTGTGTGAGTTTGCATATGTGAGATTAGTCAGACAGGCACAGCAGAAACTGACATCTGTGATCAGATCGCATCCAAACTGGCTTATAAAAAGCTCCTGTCATGGAGGGGCTCAGTCGAGCTCAGACTTTGACTACTGCTTCGTGTTCCTTTCCACACACGTGTGCATATGCACACGCGTCTGACCAGGTGAACTTGAGTGGCTGCACCAAGAAACTTGTCGCCGCCACTGCCTTCGGTGCGGTCTCCCTCCTCTTCCTCGCCCATCATCTCAGGAGGAGGAAGGGCAAGAAGAAAGCAGAGTCGCCATGGGGACGGGAAGGCTTTGATGACCTCACCGCGCTCCCTCCAATGAGAGGTAATCGGACTGGGACCAAGTTTCAGTAGTCGGATGTTCAAACGTGCATTAGCAGTTTAACGGCTGTTAAAAACAAGGACTTATTAAACCGGTTTCAGCAAACATTTTAAGAGGGATATTTATTTTTATATATAGTTTGAAATGTGACTTTTCAATCAGATAGTGACTGGCTACTGTTCTGTGACCAATTGATGCTTGTCGAATAACACTGTTTAGACAGTTACAATGGATTTAGTTTCGTTGCGGGTTGCCTGAGCAACCAAAATCGGAAGCTAAGGTATGTGGTCATTTAAAACTGGGCTCATGTGCAGATGTTGTCTCATCTGAAACTCGACTCCCTTCCTCTCGCAGACGCTGCCTGCCATCGGCAGGGACTGAGTTTGCCACTGCACCCCCTGAACTGTTTCTCCCGCTCCACGATGTCTCACGGGAGGTTCTACGGCAGGCTGTCCGGATCCCTGCAGAGCCTGGCCTCGGTGAGCCCCCTGCAGCATATTCAAACCCTTAATTCAACTAGGTTTAATTTTTTTTTTTTTCCCTCCACGTGCGCTAATTCTCGCCTCCTTGAGAATTTGTTTAACTTGGCCTCCTTGTTTAACTTCTCCTCGTTTCACGTCAAACCAGCGTCGGGACACGTTCCACGACGACTCGGAATACGACGCCGCCGGTGTTTTTTGGTGCCGGACCTCCGCCTCCCCTCGGATGCGGAGCGCAAACTCCTGCAGCAGCTGCTCCTGCACCAACGTCCCCTCGTGCTGGGACAGGGGGGACGACGCCGACATCCCCAGCATGGCGGGGGTCCCCGTCACCACCCCGGAGAACCTCTACCTGATGGGTAAAGACCCAGCCGGGCCGCCGTTTCCCAGCCTACCGACTCTTTGATCGGCCTGCGTGCTTCTCACCTCACCTCCTCTACAGGCATGGAGCTATTCGAGGAGGCCCTGCAGCGCTGGGAGCAGGTGCTCACCTTCCGAAGCCGGAGGGCGGAGGACGAGGCCAGCTGCACCTCCGTCAAGCTGGGTGCCGGAGATGCCATAGCGGAGGAGAGCATGGAGGTGAAATCTGAGAGTTCTCTCTCCCTCAGGGCAAACGCCATTATGTTTGTTTTTGTCCTGTAAAATCCTAGTTCTGAGTTGTTGATGCTCAGAATTTGGTGTCAAAGAGAACATTTTCAAGTCTCTTGTAACTGCGCAAAGGTTGGGAGTCCCAGGCTGTGACAAAGGTCCACTCTGAATCTTAGCCTTGACCTAAGAATTTACATCATAGGATCTTATTGGTCAAACCTGAATTGAAATTTTAAATTTATTCTCCATTTGTTCCTATTCTCATCTGAAATGTTGGCTTCCATTTTGCCCCACACCAGCCAAAAGAGCTGAAACACCCAATTAAACTTTCTTCTTGTGTAGGCATAGGAATTGAATTTATAATAGGAATTGAATTTATAACCTGCTCATCATTTTCTCACCTTTTATTATAGTAATATTATCATTATTATGTCCATTTAGAAGTACATATAAGTGGAATGAAGTGCGCAGAGACGAACAGAACATCATTTATTGAGGGTGAATCTGAAATGCTCCGTAAGATCAGATAGTCAGTACTGCTCGGGGGGGGGGGGGGGGGGGGGGGGGGGGGGGGGGGGGGGGGGGGGGGGG
>JAOXYF010000796.1:0-10137 GCA_028565775.1 Sternarchorhynchus goeldii | reverse complement strand
GATTATTTCTGATTACTAGGTATGTGTGTGTGTGTATATATATATATATATATATATATATATATATATATATATTACACTTGATATTTGCTCTGTATTTACGTTATTTGTACTTTTTGGGATATGGAGAGAAATTGTTTTGTGGTTTGACATTTCATGAAAACATTAGTCCAAAAAAATCCTTATTGCTTATCATATGAAACATGTGAGATAATCAGAAAACGTGGCAGGCTGCATTCCGCCATGAACCCTACCCATTTCTAACTTACGTTCCCGTACCCGTCTCAGTCCACGTCTCAGAAGCTGTTAGCAATCATGCAAATCTGTTTAAAACTTCTCCAAAAGATTTCGGTGGTAACACCTTTTAATATTTCTCCATGTGCGATTAATCTTTAAACCTTCTTTAAGGGCGATTTTATAAGTTGAGTTGATTAGGTACAAATTCCTTGAATAGAACTTGCGTGACAGGTAGAGCCAGAGCAACTTCAGATCAGAAGACTCCTGTGATTTGGTGTGATTTTTAAGACTGCAACCTGATCTACATGACTGACTTTGGTGTAGGTGGGACTCCTTGTCCTCTATCCTGTAAGGAAAAAGGAAAGGGGGGGGGGGAGAGAGAGAAACACCTCTGTGTTCATGTTGTAACTTGACAAGGTGTGTAGAACTAGTACGGCTTACCACCCCCACCTCCCCTCTAACGTTTTTGTACCTCATAGACATGACTGCGCACACTGTTTGGTCTTCATGTTGCCATAACGATGAAGAGCATGCCATACAGGAGCAGATGGCAGGAGTTTGTGTAATGAGGGCAGCCACTGTCCCACTTTGGGGTGCGGGTGTGCGTGTACGCACACACACACATGTGCATGTGTTTGAAGCATGTGCAGGAATGTAGAGGGTGTTTGTCATCTTCAGTTTAGATTCCTGTTTCCTGAATTTCTGCTGATCTGATGTTCCCCTTCTGGCCTCACTGAGACGGAGAGGCAAGACTCCCTCAGACTGTTGAGCAGTACGTAAGCGCTTCTGAGTAAAGCACAATGACTTTTACTTGCGTTAATCTGCAGCACTTCACAGATGCTTTTATCCTCAGCATTTTGCAAAAGTGCTCCAGTTGTCTACGTGGAAAAGTATTCTTCAGCTGTGCAAACAGGCTATATGGATTAGAACTGGCATCTTCATGAGATTTCCCCCCTGAAAGTATGGATTTAGTCCTACATAGGTAGGATTATCCTTCTAGATTGTATAGATTTATACCAGGGATCAGTCATTTTTGTAAAGTCACTATATATGCAATATGAGTGTTTGAAATGTGTTTGAGGCTGTTCCTTGTTCCAAAGAAAAGATTCATGTTGGGTTGTAATGAGGTAGATGTAATTGTCTTAAAATAAAAAAAGTCCTAAATAGACTTTAGTACATATTAGTGGGGTGTGGAGGAGGCACATAGTGCAGTGTACTAAAGTGTATTAAATGTTAAAACAGCAGCAAAAAATGGTGATGAATTATTAGTGCTGGCTTAAGGTGTGTGTGAGAGGCACATGTGGCACTGCAGCCCTTTGTGATGTGCTGTTTCATGCACCCTCATCCTGGCCCGACTCTCGTCCCGTGTACGCTCCCGTCCCCTCGTCCCTGGCCCGGAATCTCGTCCCGTGTACGCTCCCGTCCCGTCCCCTCGTCCCGTCCCCTCGTCCCGTGTATGCTCCCGTCCCCTCGTCCCGGCCCGGAATCTCGTCCCCTCGTGTTATCCTATCTCTCGTCCGGTTCACAGTCTGCCTTCAATGTCTGGCTTGAAGCTTTATTTGGATTCTTGGCTAGCAACTGTCTGATCTGTTTGAAGGGGTTACGAGCAGCGTGCAGCCTTCAGGCAGGATTAGATTTTGACAAGGATGCCTTAATGAATACAGTGCCACCTGGCTCAGCTGGCAGGAAGCAAGCAGGCTGCCCTCTACCTTGATTAGCAATTAACCTTGCTGGAGTCTCTTTCACTGGTAAGATGCTCTACTTTGACTTTCCTCCTCTCAGTCTCATAAACAGACCATCTTCATTCGAAGCATATATTTGTTATTTATTTATTTATGTATTGTCGGCTCATCTGAACTTTTTTTTCCCTCCTTTGTTATTGAGAGTGATGGACATGATGCCGGTTTGTTTAGCTGGGTCAGGCTAATGGTGAAGCTCCCCTATAACTCTCTCGGTCTCTTCCCAACGCTTCCGAATCTCTTTTATCTCCATGGTGGATCAGTGGCACGCAAACGCATCTGTGGCCCTCGAGGGCTTGTGTTCACCGAACCGAGAAGGGAATATCGTATCGTCACCAGAGACCAAAACAAAAACTGTTCAAGGTGTGCGTTTTGTTTTGGTTTTTTTTTTTTTAAAGGGAGGGGGGTGTGTAAGGATTTGTTTACAGTGCGTCAGTCCCGCCCTGCGTTCTTTTAAGGGGAGGTGCAGCGAGAAAGTGTTCGTTCTTATTTCACACACGCTTATTGTCGTCGGTATGAGGAACGTTTTAGCTACGCTGAAAGTTGGACTTTTGGAAAGAATAAATCCTTCATGGACTTGAACATTTATTCAGACATAATCATATTCTAAGCTTCAAAGTGAAAACGTTTGTCGAAGCAGAAGCCTTAGGAGCTGTGGAACTGTAATCGAGTGAGACGTAAAACTGATGCTTATGTAGTTGTTACGCCCGTCATGATCAATACATGATCAATACAATGGTTTGATTGACTGCTGTGCTTTTTTTTTTTTGACTATGCTTATTTAAATATGCTACTTTGATTTAAGACTATATGAACTTGGTGATCGTAATCGCAACAAATCTCTTGAGACAAAACAGACAGAGCAGAGACGTTTCAGTAATGCATAAAGGAATACGATAACATGCACGTTTCCCCTCACGCTCAGCGTTTTCATATCTGAAGGTTGCTTCAGTTTTGTGTCGAGCTCAATGTAGAGCTGCCAAGAATTTACACTCTAAAGGTTGACCGCATGTCAATTTTATCACGCGTGCTAAGTGATCCCGAACTGCTTTCTTATGCGGCTTCTGACCTTGTGTGTGTGTGTGTACGAGGTATTTATACACCCAAACAGGATGGTTTCCCTTTCAAGCCTGGTTCCTCTCAATGGTTCTTCCTCATATCATCTCAGTGAGTTGTTGCTTGCCACTGTTTTTATTTGAAAGCTGCTTTGGGACAATGTCCATTGTTAAAAGCACTGTAGAAAGGATGATTAAAAAAGGGACATCCCAGGCTTGGACAGCTGCTGACTGTTAGGCATAAATTTAAGTGTCTCTTCCATTCATTCATTCCATTCCACCACCCCACCCCCCTCGATGGAGTGAGAAGGGAAAACAAACAATGATATTTCTGCAGACTGACTCTTGGGTTTTTGTTTTTTTTTTGCTGTTAGTCATGGTTTAATTCTAATACGTGCTTCAGTAGGTGTAGATAAGGGTGGTTTTGGCACCCGCTGGCCGTGCCGATACAAGGCTATTGCTTCTGTTCTCTGTTGCTATTTTCATAAGAAGTGGATTAATCTGATCTGTTAAATTCACACCTTTTTGCCTGGTGAATTCGGCGAGGTGTCGGCGACGTGAGAGAGAGAGAGAAACGGCCGCGCTTTCGTTCTCCTCCGACGTCACGAAAAAAGCTGAGCTTTGCTCCTGGTAAACGCGCTCGGCCGGCTCACGTGTCCGAACACGTCTGCGTTTCTGCACCCGCGGCCTGTGTGACTACATTTAACCGCCACTTTGCTTTCCGAGAAGCTACAAGGTGACGGAGCCGATGCCCCTCTCCCAGATGGTGCACCTCACATCCAGTGGGTCAGGTTACTGGTCTGGGCGGAAAGATCTCTGGTTGATGTCGGCCTCGAGGCGTTGTGTTTTACACCGCTCTCGTCTAGACTACAGCAGAGCGCCGTACCCTTACCCCCCCCCCCCCCCCCGTGTATCTAGCTAGCATTTATCCAGCAGGAAATCTCACGTTTTAGCTTTTCAAGGATGTAGTCTTGAAAAGAAGACTGAAAAGAAAGCACTGCGTCCAAGGATATAGAAGCATGGCCGAGAAAGAAAACGGCCCCTGCATTTTTGAGACAAGATTGTCCATCAGCAGCGTTCCGCGGAGACGCTCGAGGCCTGCTGGGTGGACCCTCGTTCAGAATGGCTCCTTCCTGTGATCAGTCACATTAATCTCACCTCCCAAAGTGGCCGTTTGAGATCAGACAATCGGCCAAAGCCTGTAATTACAGCCAACTTCCTCTGCCCAGACGTTTCCTCTGCGCACCCTGCACATAGAGGCCATGTGTTCAAGAAAGAGATCAAGGCAATTGCTGATTCATTGCTTCAACTTCCCCATCACTGCCCAGAATGTCTGTGAACACATGAGCGTGTGACTCAGTGATGTGTCATACCTGTTATGTTGAAACTGATCTCCAGGCTAGAAGCCTGTGTCCACAAGACTTTTCCTGTTCCTGGAGGTTCTGGACGGAGTGCTTCCCCTTTCCCATGTGTAAGTGCCGTTTGTCTCTCGGCACTAGAGAAAAGCTGCCGTTCTGTCCATCCCGCAAGCTGAATCTGCCCGAAGCCATGGCCGGTGTCCTGGGGCTGGAGATGTCGTGCCTCCTGTTCAGTCCTTCATTCATCTTGCAGAGACTCTCATGGGGGGATCTAGCGCAGTGATGTATAGAGGAAGCTGCTTGAAGGAAGCGGCAGCCTGGTTCAGGAAGGGTGTTGCAGAAGGACCCTGTGCTTGGCGTTCTGTTCCTTCGTGCCCTTTCTCCCTCTCTCTCTCTCTCTCTCTCTCTCTCTCTCTCTCTCTCTCTCTCTCTCCTGTCTCTCCTGTCTCTGTGTCCTCTTACTGGGTGGAGAGGCCTATGGGTGGTGCTCTCGCTGACCCTCTCCACTCTGTATAGGAAGGAAACCTGCACCTTTCCTTCCTGCCCATACAGAGTTCCCTGCATCTGCCAGACTCGCCCCATCCCTCACCCTTATCGTAGCGCTTTATCATTGGCTAGCGCATAGCTTATTGTAGCCAGGTCACGCGACTGCTACAGAATAATGCCATCCCATCACTAATACTACATGATCTATTCACTATTGGCAACATCAGCATTTTTGGTTAAAATGACCCTTTAAATTTTAGTGGAGGAGTAATCGGGGTTTGTTTCCAGTCTTCTCCAGGCGTACTGTGTCAGGAGCACTGCTGGTGTTCTACCGTTGCTTAAACCTCTTCACTCAGCCTTCCTTTAAAATTGTAGCTCATTCAAGTCTTGGCAGCTAGAGCTGCCGTTTCAGTTTGGAATGTGCAAACTATCTCAGCCAAAATGACTGTTTTCGTAGTCGGATCTTAAACATCAGATGTTCTGTTTCCTCCCACACACTTGAAAAAGCACAAAATGTCACATTTCATGTTAGGAAAACAAGATTTTACAATGTCGTTTTGGAAGGGTTTTAATGTAGATTACAGCCAGGTGTCTGTCGTTACACACGGAGGGCGAGATGAAAGCCGGTGTTTTGCTGACGCGTCGGTGTGACCTCACCCCAACTTCCTGTCTTCCTGCTTCAGGGTCGTGCTTCTCGGACTCAAGGTTGGGGAGATAAGAGATCTGCTGCCAGGGAATATCTGCTGTTACTGTCTAAGAGCTTCTGACTGTTTCCTCTCGCTCTCTCGCTCTCTCTAACTCTCCCAACTCTCCCACTCTGCTTCGCATCCACTTTGGGAACACCATCTAAAATTGATCTGAAACGTACTTAACTTGATATCTTAAACCAAAAGTCGATTAGAGGACAGGTGAAGGAACGTTACGTTTAGACGAGGGTCGCTTCAGGTGTAAGTGGTTCAGCTTGCTGAGAAACCCTGCTGTGCTGACATCACCAAGCTCTGGCATGCACTGTCCAACACTGCTTCGTTTCCTGCCGTGGCTCAAGGCAGAGACCAGCCGTGATTGGCTGCCCTCTTTAACTCTGGACGCGTCAGGCACACTGTGGCACCATAACAAACGACTGCAGCAAATGCAGCCAGCGGATCTCTGATCCAGGCTCGTTTCGGTCCAGGCTCGGTAAACGTCCGCAGCCTCGTGTGAAGTCTGATCGGTACCGCCGACGCTCCCCTGGGACTCTGAACGCAGCCGCCTCTCGCCGAACTTCACTCGGTCGGCCCAGACGCCGCACCAGGACACGGAGGGCTCCAGAACCAGCAGGGAGGAAGCTGCTCGCTCTCGACGTTCTCGGCGGAGCGGATTAGGAAGCACTTTACTCGCCTCCGAGGACGACACGACTGAGCTGGGTAATGCGGCCTGATTATGAGACAATGCGATTTTACAGAGAGCTCGGAGCAATAATTCAGTTAGAGGGGAAGCTGCAGACTGAAGTTATGGCACACTGGCATTACAACATACTTGGTGTCATAGTGAATGTTGAGTGGAGATCTGTGGTAGGGCCTGATTTAACTGATTTTTGTTTTGTGTTTATGTGGGTGTAAATGTGGATTTTATGATGAGTGGAAGTGTAGGATTATGGTAAAATATATTGTTTATTTTATATATAACCTTTGTGTGTGTGTGTGTGTGTGTGTGTGTGTGTGTGTGTGTGTCGGGGGGAGGGGGGGGGGTCATGAAAAACCCTCTAGAGGAAACTTCCCTGTAACGTCACAGTGCATCTGTTAGATTAATTTCTTTAGAAATCACCCCTGCATCAAACTCCTTGTTTGTGTCCTCATATAATCTCCAACTGTTGCATACAGTGGTGGTTGTGGTGAAATAAAATCTGAAACTTTGTGTCATTTTTTTATTAAGTCTTATTTGATCTGGTGGTTAAACAGTCTCTTGATGTTGGATGGATTTCTGACCAGACAGTTCAAACACTATGGACACACCACCGCAGGTGTAAAACCTAGATCTCTGTAACACCAGACAGAGGTGTTCAGATTAAAATTACCCAATGCATTCATTGTGACCAATATAGCAAAAATGATTGATTGTTGCTAGTATTCCATTTGGACAGTAGGGTAAATATGGAGTCTGTTGTTGAATTAACTTGACACAGTTGGTTTTTCCGTGTGCCTTTTGGGAGGTTCTACGTCCGCCCTCAGGTTTCCGGCGAAGCCACCTGAGAAGGAGCTCCAGCGGTCGCTGCGCTGCGTAGACCTGGGGGGTGGTTGACCACAGTTTGATCAAGGCTTACCGCACACGCTCTCTGAGGAACCGAAAGTATCTCGCATCCAAAGAACATCTGCAGTGCGACTATGGTTGACGCTCGTAGCTTCTGGCCTCGGTCTGATTTCGGCGTAGTCGGATGCTTTCACATGATCTTAAACGTGCGACAGTTCGCCAGCCTTCATCACAGCTCACGTGTTGTTACAGTCTCGGACTCAGATTCATGTGTTTACTTGACTTCCAGATGGTGATTTGCAATATTGTTTGTTTAGATCTTGGTATCACTTTTATGTGCCAGTAATTTTGGGCTCTGTTTTTGTATCTCATTATATAGTATAAGACATGGTCTTTTTTCCATATAAACAGGGATATGACACAACCAAAACAAACAAACGTAGTGACACATCGGTATCGAGGCAGGTATCGTCATCAAAGTCATCGTTTTGGTATCGTGAAGGCCCTATCGGTCACTCTGCTGTGCAGTTGTGGTGAGAGGTCCCTTCTGTGGATCCCTGTAGGCGCAAGGAGATCGACCAGCTTGATTTATCCGTGCTTTTGCTTTCCTGTGGCTGTCTGAGTCTTGCGCAAGCACACAGCTGTGATGCGCTGGTTCGATACTGTTGCACGTGTTTGGACTAAAACATCTGCTGTTGCACTTGGCTTACAGGCACAAGATAAGAGGAAGGCCTTGGAGGAGACCAAAGCGTACACCACCCAGTCTCTGGCCAGCGTGGCCTACCAGATCAATGCCTTGGCCAACAATGTGCTTCAGCTGCTGGACATCCAAGCATCTCAGCTGCGCAGGATGGAGTCCTCCATAAACCATATATCACAGGTAGACACTCGCATATATTCAATTCTCACTTATTTTGCATCCCCTCTCTCTCTCTCGCCCGCTCATTTTCCACTTGCCTCTTTTGTATTGATTCACACACACTCTCGGTTCTTTCTTGTTCACTGTGTGGATGTGGTATTGGAGTTTGTTTGTGTGTCTTTCTCTGAATGCAAGCCTGGTCTCCTCTTAAATTCAGTAAATGTAGCCTTGGACCCATTGGGGAGACTTGCAAAGAGGCTTTATTTTCCATCATAGCTAAATGCTATGCAGGTGATGTATTTCTTACACTAGAGTAAGGCAGACATTTGGATCCCTGTCTCCACGGTGATGGCATTGAACACTCCAGTGACTGGCAGAGGGCCTGAGGCAAAAAGCTCAGCAGCCAATCACAGGATGCTGATTTTCATTTATTAATGTTTGAAGGGTTGCTGGACTACAGGACCAAGTTTTGAGCACAAAATAGGAAACGGATATACGCTGGTGTGTGCGTGCGAATATAGGTGTGTGTGTTTGAGGAAGGGGGACTCAGTTCTCTTTGTGAATGAATGTATAACAGACTAGATCAGGCCTTTCGTTTTTGTTTAATGTGTTTAGTGCTCATGCGCACACACACACACACACAAATACATACTCTGTGTTCGGGGTATCCATAGTGATCACCGCTAAAGATAGCTGTGGGAATAACAGAACCCCACATGACAGTGGTGGTGACTCAGAGCCATGCTAGCACAAAGCCTTCCAGTGGGGAAAAATCTTCACTGCATGTCATTGTGCTTCTGGAAGTGTAGTGGAACTGCAGGTCTTGTTGGAAGGTTCACGTCTCTACCTCCGTCCAGTTCTCACACACTCTAACTGGAGTCTGTTTACGCTTTCTTCTTGTCATCAAGCACTGGCTGCGTTTGTCTTTCAGACCTCATGATGAGGGGTGTGGTTATTGGGGGGCGGGGCCGGCGCGTGGGCGGGGCCGACCTGAGGTGCCCCCGCGCGGCTCTGCGCGGTCTTGCCGCCCCACCGGCACGACCCCCCCCCCCCGGCTCAGCAGGTGCAGCAGCCGGTCCGGGCTCCCCCGGCCGAGCTGTGTCCCCCCCCAGCCGCTCCGGTGGGCAGACTGACCTGGGCCGTCCTGTGGCTTTCAGTCCCGCGCCCAGTCAGAGCGGCGTGGGTCGTTAATGGTTGTGGTGCGTTTCCATGGTTAGTGGAAGACTGTGGAGTTGCTACTGAAGTGTGTGGGTGTGTGTGTTGAAGAAGCTGCTGTGAGACTGAACAGACATGGCTTTGTCTCACCAGCTGCTCACAGTAACAAGAGGAAGAATTTCTTTCTTTTTTCTGGTTTTGCTTTGATTGTGTGTGATTAGATTAGTTTGCCTGCCCAAGCTTCAAGCAGCAGGCCCCTGCCGACACCTCTTCATTCTTATTTTAGAGAAAGCAAAGCTAGTTTCGACTGAACATTCCCCAGAAAACCGTGCTGTCAGTGAAAACGGATCTCCACGCCATGCGCGCAACTCTCATGACACACCTGTCTCACAGGCTGAGGACAGCACATGGCTAGGAGAGCTTCATTTCTCCCTCCTGTCGCTGTAGTGGGTGGCTGTTATAATGGTCAGGTCCTCTTCTATTGGACTGCCGAGGCTTTGCTCTTAAAGGGGCATCGCAGCCCTATGTGCTCAAGGTCCTTTTGGTTAAGGGAAGCTACAGTGGCAGGGTTTGCCTGGCCCTTTAAAATTGGTTGGTCCCTGTAGCTAATGAGTCCAAACTGCTTCCCAGTTCTCTGCCACTGTCTCATTCCCTGAGGTTCTGTTCAGTAGGAACAGGATACAGATTATAGAATTCTTTCCCTAGGGAGAGGTGTGGGAAAACAAGTGCTGATTGTCGATTTGTTTATGATGTTTCAAAAGTACAGATCTCTCACTCTCTCTCACACACACACACACACACACACGATATATGCACGTGCGGTGACAAACATTTTTATCACCGTCACACACACACCCACACACACTCCCTCTTGATGTGCTGTGGGAAGATGCGGTTCTCCCAAACAGGAAGCATTCCTCTGGAGCGCGGGAAGCCTACACTGCCCCTCCCTCTGCTTCCTGCTGATGGCAGCCTTCTGGAATCTGGACATGAGCTACATCAGTCAGGCGGGGGGAGGAGGA
>JAOXYF010000795.1:0-10139 GCA_028565775.1 Sternarchorhynchus goeldii | reverse complement strand
CTACTGCTAGTGTCCTGTCGGTGCTATGTCTTGCCAGTTTCACATTGTCTCGTTAATGTTTTGTTACATCCTTCTAATGCGAAAGCTCCTGGTCCTAACAGTCCTGCTTGGGCAGCTCTGTCCTTTTGGTGCAAGGGCTGTGTACAAATTATCGATGTGGCAATATATCATGAATAAAGATGCACTGATATTTATGGATGTTTATATTTGTTACTTGGTGTGAAACTGATGTGTTCATGTTTATATTTGTTACTCGGTGTGAAACTGATGTGTTCATGTTTATATTTGTTACTCGGTGTGAAACTGATGTGTTCATGTTTAAGTGCCATATTTAAAATCTCTAGTAGTTGATCTCGGAAAAAAACAATGAAAAATGAATAAACAATGAAAAAGCAGCTGCTGTCAGTTGCTTTAAAATTTAAAGTTGAAATTTGGCTAAACCTTAGTGAACAAGTGTAAGTGTTTGAACATTTGGGAGTACTAATAATATTCAGAGTATAAATCCTTTAGGATTTAGAAGCTATTGGTGGTGTTTTATTTTCTTTCAATGTAGAGGTATTAGTATATTAGTATACTACTTTAAATTTACTTTCCGCATATTATTCATTAATATATTGATAATAAAGATAATATTAATTGTACTTTTGATAATATTTACTTTAGTAAAACATATTTGAACACACATATGTACACACACATGTACACACACTTATTTACACACACACACACACACACACACACACCTATAACACACTGTGCTTCAACTCTACCACTGCATGCCATTTCCGTTCATGCTGTCCCTTAACACCCGTTGCTATGGTAACCACAGGGGAAATAATTGGGCATGGCACAGATCAGGCGATGAGTGATGTTTTGTGTGTGTGTGTGTGTGGAGGAGGAACATGAGGGGTGTGGTGTAGCTGTGTTTTTGAGCAGGTAAAACAACTCCTGTCATCCTGCTGTATGTGCCCTACATGGTGGAATTCATTTGCTTTAATCTTCAGCACTTTAAACCCTTCCAGACTGGATCAACCAGCACAGCACGATCACATCCACTATCATATTCACTATCACACCCTCTATCACATCCACTATCACATCCACTATCATATCCACTATCACACCCTCTATCACATCCACTATCACACCCTCTATCACATCCACTATCATATCATCTGTAACATCCACTATCACACCATCTATCACACCATCTATCACACCCTCTATCACATCCACTATCACATCCACTATCATATCATCTGTCACATCCACTATCACACCATCTATCACATCTACCACATCCACTATCACACCATCTACCACATCCACTATCACACCTTCTATCACATCCACAATCGCACCTTCTAAGCCGGTACTGTTTTAGATTAAAACGTGGTCTCCATTACGAGTTGTTAACAGATATTTTGTATTATTGTTCCCATGAGGGTAGGGTTAGGGTTAACCCACCACTAACCTTAACACTAACCCTGATCCTCATTCGTTTTCCTTGTTCTACTGTTAAATTTGTTGTTATATTTTTCATTCTTGATGCTGTGGTGAAGAAAAACTGGACACTGTCATCCTGATGACTGATTGATCAGCTAAAACACGTCCAATAGACCTATTTAAAAAAGTTAGTGAAGGCTTTGTGAAGTAGCCCTGAACATTTTAGTTACCCTATTTTAACATTTTAAATACATTCATGAGAAGACATCACAGAGTATCTGGTTGCTTAAATAACCTGAGCATATTCAGAGTGGATCACCTGAGGTTGGATATAGGCTGTACTGTTGATTTTTCATCCAGCCATTATTGAAGTAAAATGAACGTCACATTTTCTTTGTGACTGACCTGTCAGTTTCAGTAACGATGTCATCTTTAAAAAAATTTATGCAGCAACAATGGGATGTAACAGGAATGTTAAAAAAAAGATCTAATTGGAAATATGGACATTAAATATCCTGTGAGAGAGAACATATTCAGGACTGACTATTAAAGAGAAGGATGGTCCCATGAAAACTGGGCCAGATGGCGGTGATTGTTACAACTGAAATTAAATGGCTTCTCAGGGTAGTTCTCGGGGTAGTTCTCAGGGTAGTTCTCAGGGTAATTCTCAGGGTACTTTTCGGGGTACTTCTCGGGGTACTTCCCAGGGTAATTCTTGGGGTAGCTACAGCGTTTCTGCTCTGCTTGTGCGTTTAGCATGAAACACAAAAAAACCTAAAAGGAGAAAAGCTGTTGTGCTGACCACCGAAAGCTAAAAGAGAAGACCGGGTTCCTTAGAAAGACAGACCCAGTTTAGACAGAGATAACTGAAGGTGTGAAGACTACACTTCCACAATGTCCACAAGAATGTATATTTATCGATTAAATGGTAACATTGGATGACATGTTAAAGGGTAATATTGGATAAGATGATGTTTTACCTGCACAAATATAACGGTAGCAGCAGTGCTATAGCCAAGCAGGTCTAGCTAGCTTATAGTTCTCCAAATGAAAACAATAAAGTACAAACATTTGTACAAATCTGTTCAAATCCAAACACAAAATCCATTGGTGTCCCTGTAGTATGACCAAGTGTCGAGGCTTTTTTAGGATTGGCTTCCGGTGTTTCTCCAGCCTTGAACACACATTAATGTCAGAAAACCTGGTTCCTGGCCTCATGTCTGTGCATGAAGCAGTGAGTCTTTGGTAATTTGTCAAGTCTGACTGCCTAATCACTTGTTTCGTTCTTGGTTTCACCGTTGCCCCTAGTAAACGCTTCCATTTTGCAAATTGTTTTGCCACTCAGTTCGACTGAGGGGACGTATTCCAGCAGGAAAGTAACGTAAATGCATATACAGTGCACTATATAATATTGAGCAACAGTGCCATCTCCTGAGCATTTTTATATAAGGAATCCACTTCAAAAAAGCCATCATAAATGTTAAAAAAGTTTCCACTGCTTATTTTTATGATGGTGTATAACACTGGGTTTGAGCCAGTGTTTTTTGCCGATAACAGCACTGTACACTTCCCTAGGGTTAGATAAGTCCCTAACCCTAACCCTAACCCTGCACACTTCCCTAGGGTTAGATAAGTCCCTAACCCAGCACACGGCTTGTGTTTGGTTAAACCCTGGTCCCTTTGGCTTCATGCACAAGCCGCTGCAGGAGATGTTAAGCTTTGTTTACCGCTCGGGTGAAGCGAGCCTCTCCCCAGGGCCACCAGGTGGATGGGTTTAACTGAGGTGTAACAGCCACTGTTTGCATGTAAGCCTGTGAATATGGAAGTGTGCTGAAGTTTCCCCCTTCACACCCAGTGTTTTCCTACAGGACGTTCTGGGGCTTCTGTTTTGCTTCCACTAAGAATCATAAATGCAAACAAGCCTAGACGGCTGAGTGTCAACCCTAACCCCTACCACTAACCCAAACAAGCCTGGATGGCTGAGTGTCAGCGGTACTTCGGGAGGATAAGTACCTTCTTGGAAAGTCCTTGAGCTGTGCGATTTGTCCTTTTTCCCCTTTGACTCCTTCAGAGCAGCTTCACTCTCAGACATGCGCACACAGCCTTGTCTGCAGCTACACAAAGCAGACTGGCTGCATGCTCAAGGTACTCCCCAACACAGACAGGTCTCCAACTTAGACTGAGGTCAAAAGCTCAAAAGCCACGGATAACAATGAACAGCCTAAACACTCCATTTATTTCGTTCTCCCTCGACAGCAGTCACCTGCTGTAGCAGCGCCGGGAACGGTTTTAACATCGGGAATGTTTTGGTCATCAGCGACACACTGAGTGCTGTTCAACTCAGAGCGCAGGCACGAATCTGACCTTTCTTGGCAGGATACGCGTTCATCCAATCACGGCGACGCCCACCTGCGCGTCTCCTTCAAAAATAGAACGTGTTCCTGTGGAGTGGTGATATATTTAGCACAGAGCATGTGTTAAAAAAGTGAAAAAGTCTTTTTCACACGCCTGTGAAGGAGAAATCTGAGATACTGTTAAAATCATCTTCCTTTAATAAAAGGTTTCAAAATCTTGGTATTTTTGCTTAATGTGCATGATTCCCTTCATCAGTCTGCTTCAGCTGTGAAAGGGTGAATCACATCAGAGTGAAAGGATGGATCACATCAGAGTGACAGGGTGAATCACATCAGAGTGACAGGGTGAATCAGACATGGTCATTACAGCACTTCTGTAAAAGAATAGGTGGAGTATTATGTTACCTTGGATCTGCTTTGAAGTACTTTGTTAATGTGTTTTTCATTTATGATCAGCACTTTCTATGGCCTCTGCAACTTTGGATGATTCTATATCACTTGCACTTCTCTCTCTCTCTCTCTCTCTCTCTCTCTCTCTCTCCCTTTATCTCGCTCTCTCTTCCTCTCTCTCTCTTTCTCTCCCTTTATCTCGCTCTCTCTTCCTCTCTCTCTCTCTCTCTCTCTCTCCACTTTTCCAGACCTATCTGCTCATTTGTAGTTTTCTGCTGAAGTCCCAGCTGGCTGTGAGACCGGTGCTGTTCATTGGGATTCTCTGGACTCAGTCTCTCTGCCAGCCGGGTTGAGCTGTCACAGGCTTTTGGGTCTGCCTGGCCAGTGCTGCTGTGTACAATGGGCCAATCAGAAAGGACGAGCTTTAAGGCCTTCTGCCCTTCTGGGAGCCATGATGGGGCTTTCAGTTTGTTTTTTCTATGATTAGTTTTAGCAGAGCATGCTTCCTGCTTCCTGTCAGAGCTGCGGGACTGTCCTGGTCTCTGCTAATCATGATGTCACTTCCAGTCAGAGCTGCAAGACTGTCAAAGTCAAATGCGCTTTTTAAAACAACCATCTCAAAGCAGCTTTACAGATGTCTGAGTCCAAGCCCTCGGTGATCAAACTAAAGGTGACAGTGGCAAGGAAAAACTCCCTGAGAGCAAGAGGAAGAAACCTTGATAGACAAATCCATCCTCCTCTCTGTAGTGATCTATAGTGTGCGATGATGGTCTGTAGTGATCTGTAGTGTGCAGTAATGGTCTGTAGTGATCTATAGTGATCTGTAGTGCTCAGGGATGGTCTGTAGTGATCTATACTGTGCTATCCTTATCTGTGATAATCATGACATGATCTCACCACATTATGGCCCAAAGGCATCTTGTACAAGTGGGTTAGAGCTGCCAAACCCTACACCAACCCCAACCCTAACTCCAACCCCAACTCTAACCCTAACTCCAACCCCAACTCTAACTCTAACTCTAACCCCAACCCCAACCCCAACCCCACCCCCACCCTAACTCTAACCCCAACCCCTATCCACATGCCCGGATGTTTTCGTTGCAGATGCCGAACAGTGTTTTTTTTTCTTTGTCACAGATTTGTCACAGGTCAGACATGGCTTTTCTATGGAAGAACATTTAATTACAAAAATTCATGGTAAAAGCCAGTCTCCCAGCATGCCTGCTTCCTCTGTACAAGCAATTTCTGTTCCGCCGTCATCATGTGACAGCCTGCTAAATGAGACTTGGAATGTTTTGATACTCGATGAATAAACAGGGAAAGCACCATTTCCTGGATAATGGTGCATGGACTTTCCAGCTTGATCAGAGAGGAACTGAGGCCTGGTCTGGACTATTATGTACAGGAGTTTGTAGTCCAGAAACAGTAGTTCAATCTGCAGCATGGAGCTATTCTGAGCTGGCGGGCGAGTCCTCCTATGTTCACACTGGAGGGAGGAGCTATTCTGAGCCGGCGAGCGAGTCGTCCTGTGTTCACACTGGAGGGAGGAGCTATTCTGAGCCGGCGAGCAAGTCCTCCTGTGTTCACACTGGAAGGAGGAGCTATTCTGAGCCGGCGAGCGAGTTCTCCTGTGTTCACACTGGAGGGAGGAGGCAGAGGGGCTGCTGAAGTCCACTGTCTATAATCTACATGCATTCCTTCATTCCTTTTAACTGTTTCATCTTGGAGCTGTCGTAGTGGGGCAGTTAGCCAGACCCAGCAACTGAATGAGTAATTCAAACCTGACACCATTACCAGCCCTTCCAGTGCAGCTTGCATCACGTTTAATGATGCTGTATATCATAGCTGTGTTCAACAGAGTGGGCGGAGTGTGTTCTGTGCCATGCCTGTGGATACTGGGGCCATGCCCATCTCTTCTTGTTGTCAACAAGATGAAAAGTGCAACATTGTTTTAGGCACAGAACAATACCATTCCCCTGACAACGACATAGAACAATACCATTCCCCTGACAACGACACAGAACAATACCATTCCCCTGACAACGACATAGAACAATACCATTCCCCTGACAACGACACAGAACAATACCATTCCCCTGACAACGACATAGAACAATACCATTCCCCTGACAACAACACAGAACAATACCATTCCCATGCCAACAACACAAGTCTATTCAGACTTCTCTTTAGAGGATTCCATGGATGACATAGCATAGCAGCAAGGCCTCCTGGGATGTGAAGATGAATGATGAATTAAGGCTCGTTATGGCTAATTAATACTTAAGACATTGTCTCTGTTTCCAGGATTTAGATAGTAGTTGTGTCAAAGAAATTTAATTGACTAATTACTAAGATGTCTCATTAACATGTCTAATTACATGATATTCCTTTGTTGCCTTGTTCTGGCACAACAACAGTTTTGTTAGATTTGATTTATCTTGGCAGTTGGAATTTGCTACATTGCAGACAATATTGCCTCAGGTAAAAAGGTTTGGTTGTTGAAGAGTGAATCAGAGTACTGTTTGGTTACTGAATCAGAGTACTGTTTGGTTACTGAATCAGAGTACTGTTTGGTTATTGAAGAGGGAATCAGAGTACTCTTTGGTTATTGAATCAGAGTAATATCTGGTTATTGAAGAGTGAATCAGAGTACTGTTTGGTTATTGAAGAGTGAATCAGAGTACTGTTTGGTTACTGAATCAGAGTACTGTTTGGTTATTGAAGAGGGAATCAGAGTACTCTTTGGTTATTGAATCAGAGTAATATCTGGTTATTGAAGAGTGAATCAGAGTACTGTTTGGTTGTTGAAGACTGAATCAGAGTAGTGTTTGATTATTGAAGGATGAGTCAGATTAACCCCACCCCCCTTCCCATTACAACCCTGCCCAAAGCAGATGGAAGCTGGTTGCAGTGTAGGCAGTGGTGAGTGGTTCAGTATATTTAACACATAGTCAACAAACAATTGTGAATACCATTAAGAAATCTGACCTGTGAAACAGTAGTTTGTACTGTGGATTGATGATCTGGAGTACTAAATGAGTACTGACGCTGACAATACTGGCACAGTTCAGTTCATCATTAACCACAGAGCAGTGAAGTGGAGAAAATATCTCATCATTGTTGAGTTTCTGAGTAATAATCTCAGTGAATAATCTCAATAAAAGAAACACAGGAAGTGCAGTCAGTCTCCCATGTTAGGTACAACAAAATCCCTTTGGGAATGTCTTAACAGGTTAATCCCTGACACTGTGAGAATATCTAACTGGTTAATCCCTGACACTTTGGGAATGTCTAACAGGTTAATCCCTGACACTATGAGAATATCTAACACATTAATCCCTGACACTTTGGGAATGTCTGACAGGTTAATCCCTGACACTGTGAGAATGTCTAACAGGTTAATCCCTGATACTGTGAGAATATCTAGCAGGTTAATCCCTGATACTATGAGAATATCTAACAGGTTAATCCCTGACACTGTCAGAATGTCTAACAGGTTAATCCTTGACACAGTGGTGATTTCTAACAGGTTAATCCATGACACTGTGACAATATCTAACAGGTTAATCCCTGACACTGTGGGAATATCTAACAGGTTAATTCCTGACACTGTGGGAATATCTAACAGGTTAATCCCTGACACTTTGGGAATATCTAACAGGTTAATCCCTGACACTTTGGGAATGTCTTGGGAATGTCTGACAGGTTAATCCCTGACACTTTGGGCATGTCTAACAGGCTAATCCCTGTCTCTTCCAGGTCCAGACTCACTACTCTCTGGCTGTGGGGAGGAGGTGAGGAGGGAACGACGGTAAGCACTAAGTAAGCCTTTATTCTCCCTTTCCTCTCTCCTCTCTCTCCTGCTTCTGTTACTGTGCGTGTGTGTGTGTGTGTGTACAAAGGCTCTCTCACACACACACACAGCACACTACACAACCTCTCTCACACACAGCACACTACACAACCTCTCTCACAAATACTCACACACAACACACTACACAATCTCTCTCTCACACATAACCTCTCATACACACACCCAGCACACTACACAACCTCTCTCTCACACACAACACAACAATCTCTCTCTCATACACACTTATCCACCTGAGTGTATTCACACAGTGCTAGTCATATTCCTGCCTGCTATTCTGCCTCTCAATCGTGTACACACACACACACTTATGCCGCAGTGTCCTTGACAAGCCAGTGACTTTGGTAGGTTCATTTCTCTGCGTACTCTCTCTCTCTCTCTCTCTCTCTCTCTCTCTCTCTCTCTCTCCCTCTCCATTCCTCTGACCAACCCTCTCGTAGCTGTAGAGAAGCAATCACTTTGCTGTTACCTACCCTGAATCAATCAGATTCATTCGTTCTTGTATGGCTGTATTATGAGTATATCTTGTACATGTATTCAGTGTTTTACAGCTCCCTGTGCTGTATGGAACATTCATGGAGGTGATTCTGGATTCATCCTAGCACACTAACAGGGATGGTCTGTGTAGTTGGATCTTCCTGTAAAGCCACCCCTTCACGTGTGTGTGTATGTGTGTGTGCGTGCGTGTATTTGTGTGTATGTGGAAGTGTGCTTGTATGTGTGGTTGTGTAAATGTGTGTGTGTCAGTATGTATAAGTGTGTGCTTGTGTAAGTGTGTGTGTATGTGTGTATATGTGTAAGTGTGTGTGTATAAGTGTGTGCTTGTGTGTGTGTGTGTATATGTGTAAGTGTGTGTGTATAAGTGTGTGCTTGTGTAAGTGTGTGTGTATATGTTTAAGTGTGTGTGTGTATGTGTAAGTGTGTGTGTATAAGTGTGCGTGTTTGTATGGTTGTGTAAGTGTGCGTGTGCGTGTGTTTGTACTATTGTATTATTGTTAGTGTGGTGCCTGATAGTTGATCAGAGGAGGATGGACCCACCTGTTGAGTCTTGGTTCCTCTCAAGGTTTCTTCCTCTTGCTCTCAAGGAGTTTTTCCTTGCCACTGTCACCCTTGGCTTCATCACTGGGGGCTTGGACTCTGTACAGCTGCATCTGTAAAGCTGCATTGAGACAACGTTTGTTGTAAATACATATAAATGCATTTGGACTTTATGGCATCCCCCTTTGGCTGAAACAACCTCAATTAGAGATTTCCTATAACTATCTACCAGTCTCTGGGAGAAAGTTTTTCCCACTCCTCCATGCAGAATCCTTTCAAATCCCCTACAACATCTCCACAGGATGACCAGGGCTTTGACTCACCGTTCCAGAACTATCTATTTCTTTCTTTTGAGTTGTTTCTTGGTGGATTTACTGGAATGTTTTGGGTCATTGTCATGTTTCATGATCCACTTCAGCTTCAGTTTTTGGGCAAAGAGGCACTGTTGACAGAGGTTTCGTTTGCGCCAAACACGATTTCCGTTACTGTGCCCAAATAATTAAACTTTCGATTCATCTGTCCAAAGCACGTCGTTCCATTAGTGCTGATATTTGCCCTGGTATTTGTGATAATATCCAATTGTCTAGCTGTTCTCTGCCAAACTTTGATCTTTGGTCTAACAATGGTCCAATCTAAACTCCTATCTAACTATGGTCTAATCTAAACTCCTCTCTAACGATGGTCTAATCTAAACTCCTCTCTAACGATGGTCTAATCTAAGTTCCTAACGATGGTCTAATCTAAACTCCTCTCTAACAATGGTCTAATCATTTGCAGTTGATGTACTGCACCTGATTCTGATTCTAGGAATTTTAAGTAGCAATAATGTGGGAGTGTCCTAACTTTTTCCTCACAAGGAATAATAATTTACAAATAATTACGCGCATGTATATGTATGTGTGTATGTGTACATGTGTAAGAGGGCATGTATACACCTGTATATGTGTGCATATGGATCTAGATAAGTGTGTGTGTGTGTGTGTGTGTGTGTGTGTGTGTGTGTGTGTGTGTGTGTGTGTGTGTGTGTGTGTGTGTGT
>JAOXYF010000794.1:0-10139 GCA_028565775.1 Sternarchorhynchus goeldii | reverse complement strand
GGCTTGGACTCAGACATTTGTAAAGCTGCTTTGAGACAACATCTGTTGTTAAAAGCGCTATAAAAATAAATAAACTTAAATAAACTTGAACACTTGAAGGGAGTGAGTCCTATCGCCAAGTGTTTAAGCGAGTTTTGGGCATACTCAGCCCAGGGAAGGTAGGTGGACCAGGTATCCAGGTGTTCCTGGCAATAAAGATGGAGGAACTTACCCAGTTCTTGATTGGCGCGTCCCACTTGGCCATTCGCCTGGGGATGGTAACCAGATGTCAGGCTCACAGTAACGTTCATCCGACTAAGCAGCTCCCGCCATACCCGGGAGGTAAACTGTGGCTCCCTGTCAGTCACCATGTCCTCAGGGAGGCCGAACTGCCGGAAGACGTGCCTGAAGAGGTCTGCTGTTTGCCACGCTGTGGGGAGCACAGTGAGAGGAAGAAAATCTTGGAGAAGCAGTCTATGATTACTAGGATGGTCGTGTTCCCCTCAGAGGGTGGTAAGTCTGTTACAAAGTACAGCGATATGTGTGACCAGGGACAGTGAGGTAAGGGCAATGGGTGCAGTTTTCCAGCCAGGGGAGTCCATGGGATTTTGCTACGGGCACAATCTGGGCAGGATCCCACAGTTCGCACCTCCTCCCTATGCATACCAGGCCACCAATACTGTGCGCTTAACAGTTGGGCCATTTTGGTGGCCCCCGGGTGACCAGACCCCAACGAAGTGTGTGCCCCGGTTATGAGAGCATCCTGAAGGCGCAGGGGCACAAACAGTCTTTGCGGGGGGCAGTTGGGATGGGGGTTAGCAGCCCTGAAGTCCCTGTCCAACTGCCCTGATGTTGCCCAGGAAACAGGACAGTGGTAGCACAGGTTCCAAGCTGGTGGGTTGCGCCTCATGTGCGTGTTGTCACGACAATGCGTCGGCCCGCGTGTTCTGGTCTCCAGGATGACACGTAACCTGGAAAGTAAAATGTGAGAAGAAAAGAGACCACCTGGCCTGCCGGGGGTTCATCCTTTTAGTGTTTTTAAGGAACTCCAGGTTGCAGTGGTCCATTATGACCTGGAAAGGATGTCGATCTCCCTCCAACCAGTGCTATGGCTCCTTCCTCTTCCTGGGACAGAGGGCATACCTTACCCCTTGGCGGGACTGCGTTGTCCTTCAGTTCCACAGCACAATCCCATGGACGATGGGGAGGCAGTTTGGTGGCCCGCTGTGGACTGAAGACGTCCGTCAGATCTTGATGTGGGGCAGGTACAGTCATTGGTCGCGTCGCTTCCGGGCTTTCGATGGAGGTGGACTGGAGGGGTTCAGGTTCTGTTCTGAGTTACCATCTATATTGTGGGCACCATTCCAAGATCCGATTGTTCCTCCAGGGGGGGAACGGGGCTCATGGCTTCTAAGCCAAGGGAGTCCTAATGTAACTGGCTGAGAAAGAGCAGGCAGCAAGCAGGTTTCATAGTGGTTACCCACCCAAAGACGCAGATGTGACATCTTGTAAACAATAGTCCCGGGGCTTTGCCATCTATCGCCTGCACTCTTTTGGAGATGGGAAGCAGAAGGGGACGCACCCCGAGCGACCTGGCGAATCCTAGGTCCATGACATCTATCACTGCACCTGAGTCCACAACTGCTGTAATGGAGGAAGAGCACCCTAGGTGTACCAAACAAACCGTGATACAGCACAAGGTGGTAGTTATGTTATTACTCACCGGGTGACTCCCTTTCTTTGCGGGAGCAGTCGAGGATCCTCCGGCGCGGCCCACCTGCATCGGTTCCTCAGGAGCCTCCTCGTGACTCAGGACATGAGGTGTTACGGGTTGGGAGAGACCCGGAAGACGTTGTCATTACTGAAGGAGATGATCGTAGGTTATCGCGTGCCTTACGATGGCGTTTAAATTCAAGTCCCCTTGTTTTAACGTCAATTCCACCTGAAGTTTGCTCCGTAGTCCATGCTGAAAAGCTACTAGTGCCACGTAGTTCCATCTCATCCCTGCAGCAAGTGTCCGGAATTCCATCGCGTATTCCGCCGCGCTGTGGTTCCCTTGCCACAAACGCAACAGGGCTAGCCCACACACCCTGCCCTGGCGCGGATGATGAAACACGGACTTAAGTTCCTGAATAAATCCGGAATAAGACGAAATGAGAGGGGACGAACTGGTCACCAAAGCAGATCCCCAAGTCCAGGCGTTTCCCGTAAGGCGGGAGATAACAAATGAGACCTTACCTGTCTCAGGGAGAGAGGGCTAATAAGAAAAATCTAATTCACATTGAACGATTAACCCCTCACAAGTCACAGGATCTTCATCATACAGGCTCAGTGGGGCTAGATGGCATTGAAATCCTTCCGCTGTGGAAGGAGTGTGGGGGGGGGGCATCCTGGTTAGTAAATGTTGGGCTATCGACATAATCATGGATCATAGCTGGCCCAATTCCGCCTATAAAGGGTCCAGTACCACCGACTGAGCCCTCAAGGCGGTATTCCTCTTTATTTGTCCAACCAAGCTCTCCTCAGGCTGCACATTCTGTAGCGACGGCAAGGAGGGAGCGGAAGGCGAGGCTATAGGAAACATTATGCTTTAATGTGAACTACAGGCATAGCAAACAACAAGCAGAATAAGAAGCACAAAAGACAGTCAATGGCTGTACTTAGCTAGTCAGAGTTATAGTAGTAGAACTCTAGTAGTTCTAGTAGTAGAACTCTGATAATTAAATATATAACGGGCTGGCACGCAAAGAGCCAGGATGAGTCTGATGATCACTGTAGTCCGCAGGCTCGGCAGTCCTTAGGTGTGCGTATGTGCAGTGAAGGTTAGGTGCAACCTGTGGGCTTTTAAACAAAGGCATAATGATTAGTGGGAATGTATATCAGCTGTAGCTGACAAACCGCTGATTGAGAGCGATAGGATTGGGGGTAGGCATGGTGTTTGGTCCTTGTGTCCGACGCGATGTGACAAAAATAATGCTTTATTGCATGGTTATATGTTCTTGCTTATGAATACTGGGAGGAATATCTAGGTTAGGTACAGATTTAATACTACTTAACACAAAGGTGAGGTTAATAAACAACAAGAGATTACAAACAATCTAATCCATGAACAAAAATGACGCATCACTTAATGGTGAAGAACTTAATGGTGATGTACTTTGTGATGTACTGAGCTGCTCGGCAAATACATGTACAGCAGCATGAAATAAAAGGGAGAGAACATCCATCTGAAGCAGTGCATTAGTGCAGAAGAACATATGGTCATGTTTTTCAGCAATAATCATTAAATTAATTATGAAAATAATTGAGAAATTAATGGCGAGTTCAAAGTTCATATATATAATTAATTTTACTTTAAACTCATATATTGACCACTCAAAAAACAGAAAAATGGTCTTTGAAGTTTCATCTTTGTAACACCTGCCTAGGAACAAGTGTTTATTTTCTTTTTAAAGATCTTAATGCACTTAAACAAAACCGTAATGGAGTTAAAGGCCACCGTTGTGTTGTATAAATAATCAGTCCTTTAGTTCAGTTTCATGTTTATTAACACATGTTCCTTTTACGTTCTGGCTGCCGTGTCATGTCTCATCCTGGCGATAGTTCAGGAACATCAACTATACTACATATTCCTGCCTTTTTTAGAACAAAAGTCTGTTACATAAATGTTTCTTTCTAAATAAATCTCAAAACAATTGCCTGTTTCAAAACTTTCCAAATAAAAAATATTCTCTTTTCAAATCTCTTTCAGTAACACAAAACTTGTTGATAAATCAAAACATATTCATTTCCATTTTACATTAACAAATTGTCAGGTTCCCTAGTCCACCCCTGGTTTTCCGTCTTTCAGGTTCTCTAGTCCACCCCTCGTTTCCCTTTCCATTTCCCTCACCTGTTCCCTATTTTCCTCCCATTTTCTCCCTTATTTAATTTTCCCAGTTTGCCTTCAGTTTGTGGGTTGTTTTGTAGTTCTCTCTTGTTTTGGATGGGTCTGATGGTTGGAGTTTCTCGTGTCTTGGATTTTTCTCATGCTTACAGCTTTTCTAGTTCCTGCCTTTGTTTTTGGTCAGTGTGTCTCCCTGTTTCTTCTTCTGGTTTGTGTGTGTATATCTTTTGTTGTGTCTTGTCTAGATCTGTGTTGTCTGGATGCTATGTCCTTTAGTTATGTTTTGCTTTACTTGTAGGTCCTTTCTCTATCCCCCAGATAACTGCTGGAGTGGTCTTGACAATCTGCACATCCACTGTGTCATTGATATTTCTGAGCCTCCAGTGGTCCACAGTGCTCAAATCAAGTCCATTACAACAGGTGTGTCATATGTTTGACGTTTCTCATTACTTTTTCTCTATCCTGTGTTAACCAGTTTTTGTAGTGTTTCTCAGAAGTATCTCTGAACATAGAATCCAGCTTTGTTTCATTTTGGTTTTGTATTCATGCATCTCTGACACTTTTTACTTTTCTTCTTTTCTTTTGGAGTTCCACCTTCCTTCTCCAGGTTCGGTCACTTGGTGCAGATATCTTGTCCAAACATGAGCATGGCTGGTGTTTCTCCTGACACTTTGTGTTGTGTGGTATGCCATTAGTATCTTTGAAAGTTCCTCTTTCCTTCACACTTGGTTGCTCAAGGCTTTCTTTAGGTATCTGTGAAACCTCGCACTTCTTCCATTGCTCTTTGGATAATGGTGTGCTTAATTCCACATGACTTAAGAAATTTCTCAAAGCAGTCTGAGCAACAGCCTCTAGGTGGTTGCCAAATGTAGCAAATATCTTGGTCAGTTCTGTAACTACAGTGGCTGAGGTTGTTTGAAATTACTACAACCTTTGGAAAGAAAGTATAAAAGTCTTGGTTAGTATGTACTGGTTTTGGATGGGACTTGCTAGATCAATACCTAGTGTAGTCCATGGTCTTGGTGGTAGCTCCAGTTGTTGAAGGGGTTGTAGTGGCTGATTGAGCATGAGGGCAGAGCAATGGATGGCTTGCGTAATCTGCTGGTTTGTTCTGTCCATCTGAGTCTGTAGCAAAACTGCGCCTACTGTAGTCCTACTGGACTTTCCCAGGTCACTGCTCTATTCACTTCCTTGAGGTCTATGGATAGCCACACACTTGGGTATGATCGGGATATTAGAAATCCATTCTGATCCTTCATTCACTTCATCTATTATACCTTGTTCAAGTATCTTGTCTAGCTCCTGTTTTATAGCTTCTAACATGGGATAAGGGACTCTCCTTAATCCCTGTGCTACAGATGGGACTTATCAACTGTAACCTTTGATCTGACCTAGTCCTTTGAAAACTAGTGGGTACTCCTTAACAAGCTTGTTAAATCATGCTGTCTGCATTATCTTTAATTCCTAGTTTTGTTTTTCTACCTAGTAGTGTTTCTGCATTTCCTTCCATCACACATTATCTTTGATTACATTGTCTTTCCATCTCATTTTTGCCTCAAAGTAACCTACACATTTAAGTGGAGTAGTTGAGTATGAGCATAAATCTCTTCTTGGTTGCTTTCAGTTTTGTACTAGTGGACATCATTCTTTTATCTACAGAATGGATCTACAGCATGGATAAACTCATTGGAATCATAAGCATCCAGTACAACTTCTCTGACTGGTTTACATGACTTGATGCTGTTCATTTGTCCTTTCTCTTTCTTTTTGAAACACTTACATAATGTCTTATTCTTTTTCTTGACAGAAGTCACTGTCTTGGCTCTGCGTTCATTTGTTGTGTGAATGTCCATTCCACATCTAACACTGGGTGTCCACAGTCCGTCTGTGCGCTTTTCTTAGTGAAATAAACCTGGTTGTTTCTTGCACTGTGACCAGGACTCTTCCATGAATACGTTTGGATTGTGCCTGTGCTGCTGCAAAACCTCTTGCAGTTGATGGCACTTTGTCTAAACTCAGTCCATCCTCCTGCAACAAATCTGCCATGCAGCTTTTTCATGGCACATTTTTCCACCATCTAATCTCTAATGTTCTCCAGTGTGCCAAGGTCACAGTTTTGCCAGTTCTCACATTGCATTCACAAAAGCATTTACTGACTCATCAGGGCACTGAGTTCTCTGCCTAAACTTGTCTCTAGGACTAAATTTCTTCATGGTGTGAAATGTGTTTAGAGCAGCAACAGTCTGCATGTATACCTTTTTTGTCTCCCGGTAGATTTGTGAATCCTCTTCATAGGCGCTCCTATATAAAGCAATAGAGCAGCTCGCCATCAGATCCAGTGCATTAATAGTTACACTTGCAATGTTAAAAGCTGTAAGAGTCCTCTGAATAAATTGGATGTTCCAAGTTTCAGTGCAATGTCATGTCATTCTCGTGATGGCTCTAACATCAACTATACTACAGCCACCTTGTGGACCAGAGTTCTTTAAGACTAAGAAAGGGAGCACTAGGAAGAGTGAGGACATTCCCAGATATTCCTTCTCCAAAAGCACCAAAACCACAACCGCAGACAAGAAATTTAATTGGCAACAGCGGAAGGCTGTGCGGATTTTGCCAGTGAATACGTAGCAAGTTTTTTGTGTAAATATTTTGAACCTTCAACTTCTGAACTTAACGTACATCTCATGGATTGCGTGTCACAATGGTTTGGAGGTGCAGGGTGGACAGCTGAGGTGATCCAGTTAATTGGAATGGTGTGATCCGCACACGACTAGTGATCTAGAGCATTACCCTTTATGGTTGGGCATTGTTCTGGCAGTATTTGGGAAGTTCATTACTGAGGTTTCCTTTATTGAAGCCACCTAAGGTTATGAGTCCAGTTGTGTTTCACCCAAAGTATCTGGTTAACAAGGCTGCACTGTACTTCAAGCACATCACACCCCCTACGTCTTTGCACAACAACCCCCAGAATTCCCCAACACGGATCAATCACCATACATACTCCTGCACAATCTTTCATGTGCAAGTCCTTAATGTTTAGTTCTTTGAGGAATGCTAGTTCTTTGAAGTATCTCCACGCCAGTTTCTCTGTATTCTTGCCACCTTGTGATTCTGACCCGTTTGTTACGGTTTACTTTTTGTTGGACTGACCCTTTTTAGATTTGGTTGCCTAGACCTGTTTGGCTTCTTGTTTTTGACATGGACTGTATCCTTTGTGCTCCCTATGACTGCTGTTTCACATCATTGGACTGTTTTGACCTAAATTTTTTAATTTAACATTTTAATAAAATTTCCTGCCAAGTCTGCAAGCATCTGACCAAGTCAATTGCGTTACAACATCCAACCCATGCTTAAGCAATATGTAATGACTGAAAGGATGGTTGTAATTTGGCTGTAAACACAACCAGATTGAGTGCCACAGATAATCAGTCATGGGTATGTCCTTAACAAACCCCATTCTAACATGCTCCATATTGCTTTTATGCAATTTTCAACAACTGATCCATTTCATCTATTGTACTCTAGTTTGGGGAATCAACTATAGTGTTACACCATTTGTGTGTATATTTGCCCACCAATGCTCCTAATGTTTAGTTTACACATTTGACTCCTATTTTGGGCTTCATCAAACAAATTGGGGACCCCTTAAGTTTTTTTTTGCCATTTTCTCATGCACACTGATACTGAAGGTTATAGAATGTTCATTATTTGCTTGTTGTGCATTTGCAGAGGAAGTCTGGGAAGAAGAGGGTGTACTTCACCCACAAATTCAACGATGGACAAGCTAGGGAAAAAAACTAAAAGGAAAAAGCAGTGAGTTGGCTATTTGCAGAAATGACCATTTAAATGTAAAAATATCATGCAACCCCAAGTAACCTTATGGCGAACATTTGCATTTGTCTGATTTTAATTAACATAATGGATAAAATTAAGGGTGGCAATAAAATGCAAACTAAGGTTATCATATTGGCTTGCTAGTTAGCCAGCCAAGCTAAATAGTCTAGTTAAATGTTGTACAACTACTCATGTACATATTTCCAAAATCACACCAATATAAGGTGTAAAGAAAAAAGTATGTCTTAAATGTTGGTCGAATCAGTGACTATCAGTGGGGAGATTATTCCTTTGTTTTGGGGCACAATCTGAAAAGGCCTGCTCACAATTTAATTTAGTTTGAAGAACAGCTATGTAGGAGGAACTCTCATTTTGAACAGGACAGATGAGCTCAGTAATATATGCAGGCGTCTTGTTCTGCTGAGCTTGATGTAAGCACTAAGATTTTTAAGAGAGGCTGATACTAGTGTGACTTGTCTGGGTGAGAAGATGGGCTCCTGAATCTTGAGCTCAAGCTGCAGATAAGCCACCACTCTGACATGTAAACAGGACTGGATAGAAATGGGACTCTTGATGTGCATAGAAAAATTAACATGAGTTGGTCACGTCAACATTTCTCACAAAGGGCTTTTCCTTTAATCCATCACCATCAATAACCGATTGCCCCTCAGGTGTGGGTTTTTTTTTTTGTTTTGTTTTTGTTTTTTATTTTTAAACTAGGTGTGGGCATGGGCTTTGCAAAATGACAGGATGTACTGTAAACTAAATTACTCTTTTCAGATGTCTGTGAAATGTACAGATGCTGACCTTGCCCATATTACAGAAACCGTTTTTTTTGTTTTGTCTTGAGATCTGACTAAGATTTTTCACATTTGTTATAAAAGAATTTGATCTTAATATAGGAAATTTTTCTTAGAGCATCTTAAATTAGTCAACAATAAGCTTTTTGTTTAGCTAGCTGGCTTGGTAGCTAACTGAAATTATGCCTAAACAGCTTTTAGGCTGTATAAGGATAAATGTTTTCAGATCGATGTTTTAGGATAAATTAATGCTGGCAAATGTCTATATTTGTATTTTATAACAATCAACCTAATACAAGTTGAATAGTTAATTAAATGTATCCCATCGTTACAGAAATTAAACCAGGCTAACGTGCACTGGTTTTGAATTTTGGTGTCAGTCTCTCGCATTGTCAATTCAACTGTGGAATATAACCCAATGTAAGGCTAATGGCCACTCCTATGTTTTGAAGAATGCAGCCCATACTTGTCTTCAGGGATACTGTAAACTCTGAACATGCATTTAAATGGAGCCTATGCAGCTTGAAATGCCATGGGGAGACTGGGGAATGGTATTAAATGGACTCCTCGGGAATAGTAGCATGGTGCTGGTCTCTCCAATGTGTCCTGCTGTGAGAAAGGTGTGCCCAAGTGAGTAATCTGTTACATGATTGGGGCACAAATGTCTTGCCTTCAAAAGAAGGTGAATTTTGTCAGTGTCATCAATCTTTTCACTGATCTCCAACCTAATAGAGGCTATTTGGACCCGTGAAGGAAGGGTCATCCTTCTTATGGAGAGCCTGTTTCCTTCTGGTACATTCTGGATAGCGCATCAGCTTTTGTATTGAGACTCTGGACAGTAAGTAACAAGTTAAAATAGGCAAAAAACAAAGACCATTTAGCTTGTGGAATCAGCCTCTTAGCAGTGCACATGTATTCTAGATTCTTGTGGTCAGTAATGACTACAAAGCAGTGACTAGCTCACTTTAAACAATGTCTCCGTTTCTCTAGGGCTAGTTTCACTGCGAGCAGTTCTACCTTGGAATCTTCCTCGACAGTAAATGTGACTGATACATTGGGTTGCTTGAGGACTGGGTCATGGTGAATGTGGTTTTGAGTCTATTGAAGGCCTGTTCCACCTCTAAAGACCATTGCAGCTATTTGGATCTTTCCTTCAGGAGGGCTGTAAGTGGGTCTGCAATACTATTGAAGTTGCAGATAAACACTGCCCTATGAAATCTCTCTGTCAGTGATGAAGGCTGAGAGAGCTACACTGAGGCCATATGGCATCACCAGATATTGAAGTTGAAATCGCTAACTTTTCATCAGTTTAGTTTTGTTGGACTGGCTTGGCAACAAATTAGCTTGTCCTTGAGGTGGGTTCTCTATCTCTTCCTGAGTGTGTTGAGTTTCATTGCTGACTCAAGAATCCCCACAATAGACACACATCCTCCAATATGTGATGACATCTTTCCTCTAGATTAAGCTGTGATGAAATCAGCCTAGTGAAAAGTAATCTTGGCTTTGTCAGTACTGAGGTATGTTACTGAAATACAAATCACACTGCTATAGAAACCCTTGACATTAATCTGGGGAACCTTTTTTTTTTTTTTTTTTTTTTTTTTTTTTTTTTTTTTTTTTTTTTTTTTTTTTTTTTTTTT
>JAOXYF010000793.1:0-10143 GCA_028565775.1 Sternarchorhynchus goeldii | reverse complement strand
CCCCAACTGTCTGATTCAAATTTAATAGTCAATATATAACCCCCCCCCCCCCCCCAAAAAAAAAGGATTTAATCATTTAATGAGAATCAGTTTTATTTAGGGATGTAATGTCCACGGTCAAAATCCTGTTGTGAGAAACTGGACACGTCTTCACGTGTCTGCGTGAAATGAGAAAAAAGTCGTCTGTGATAACAGCAAGTCCGAGGAGGCGTTAACGCATGCACCGATCTGAGCCAAAATGGTTTCAAAAATACCGTTGCACTGGTGGATTTTAAATGTCACATCCGTTGTTCTGCCACTCCACCTTTTTGTAACAGGCGCAGTTATTTCAGTCCACCAAATTAACAAATGCCAATAAATGCGTATGCGCATGGAATTAGTGAAACGTGGTCGTAGTTGGCTTTAACGACCCAGCGCACTCCAGAAATTAGAGATCATGAAGTTAATTCTAGGGAGAATATTCATTTTCACTAGAGAAGTGGGGATTTGCATGTTATTATGCAAGTGACCCCATTTTCTCGTATCATCACTAATTCTAGTAAAAATCTTCATAAAGTGTTTCTTAAGTGTAACTTGGAGAGCTGCGTCTCAATAACAAGGCGCCTGAAACGACTGAAATTGGAACTGTTGAAGACAGATTCACCTCTCTCATTACATGGTTCAGTGGTAGAAGAGCCGATCTTGTCTTCTTGACCTTATACCCAGAATCAGTGCTGATTGTATCCAAAATGAAAAGCAAACGGGGAAGAATTTGTGCAGTATTATTGCAGAGTGTCATCAGCATACAATAAAATGTAATGGTGGGTATCATTAATAGTAATTGAAGAATATAGTGAAGATTAGCTGAATTGCTTAAACTAATGATGTGACAAAACAAACAAAGGGGTAGATAGTGGGAAACATTGTTTTTTTTATCCCAAAGACACTGTAAATGGGGAAGAACACTAATATAACCTGTTATAAGGATTCACATATTTTTAATTTTAATAATTATTTTAAAACATGACCAACTCCCATAATTTCAAGCACTCAGGAAGCCCCAGTTTTTGTCAAAAGACGTCGACGCCTCTTTCTAAGTTAGAGTGGATGCATTTCATATTTTTAAATAGTTAATATGTTTGAGTCATTCAAATATACAGCTAATGTGTGATCTGTAACCATGGAATCTTGAATTGATTTTGCAATGGGAATGGAAAAGTAGTAATATTGTCTAACTGTATGCATATAAAATTCAGAACACCTTCTGAGAAAAGAATTAAGTTTGACAAACTAATTTAATTCATCTGTAACAGTCTCACTGAAGGTAATTTGTAGCTGATGGATGAGAGAGGCAACGTTTTTGGAGTTAGTTTTCAATAAACTCCTGAAAGTCAGATATGAATTTGTTAACAAACACTGTGTTCTGCAACAAAGTGGTGTTAAATCTGGGATCTTTGTTAAATTACGTAATCAGCCTTGAGATGATGGGATGAAGTTCAGGCAGTGATAAAAGAAAGATCTCAGCTGAAAGAACCTGAGAGAGGAAGGAGGAGGATGAAAGAATAACATCTATTCTAGAAAATGATTTGTGCCTTGCTGAATACCAGATGTATTCTTTTGAAGAAGGATTAAGGGCACACCAAAGATCTAGCAGAACTAAATTTGAAGCCAACGCATGGAAGATCTGGACTCCCACTCCCATAAGCAAAGGATACTCAAATTTCAACAATACAATTTCAATAAAAAATGTTGGATCAAAGATAGAGGGGCCATACACTTAGACAATAATTTTTTCCCCCCTTGATGTCTGCTTCCAAGTATGCAATTCATCAAGATGTATATGAGCCTGTGTAAAATATTGTTATATTCAAATTCTTAGGTTTTAAGTGCCATTAGCTTTGTTCTTAAATGAAGAAAAAAATCCCACATAGAAAAACATATTGGCCATGTGTTAGACATCTATCTACCCATCTACCTAAACATTTGGGTGCCCTGATCCCCTAACCCTCAAAACTGATCCCCAAACCCAAACACGTTTGTCGGTGTGCAAACCGCATTCCTGACGTTGCAGTGGTAATATAGGAATTCCTATCCACTATCCTTCATGACACAAAAGAGACATGCATTAATACCCTTCTCTGTCTGACACCCACGTGGTGGAATGAACTAACATTGTGTGTACAGATGTACAGCTGAGTTACTGAGTTAGTATCTTTGTCTTCAAACAAATATTGAAAATTCACCTCTTTACTGAGTCACTCTTCAATACACACTTAATGACAAAAACTTATCAGCTTCCTTTCCACTCTAGCCAGAGCTTTAGTCTGATAGTTTTCTTAAGACTGACCTTAAGACTGATCTTTTGTTACATGAGGATTGGTATTTATAGAAACTATGCAGACAGATATTACAAAACACTTCTGTAAGTTGTTCTGGACAAGTGTAGATGTAAATGATGTTAAACTAAAGTACCACTTCAAAATATAAAAGAGAAAAATGTACATAAAATACTGATCAACAAGAGGAGTAAATCAATGAAATATTTAAAAATAACAGCAAGTACAACAAGTTCTCAAGTATCACTGATAACCATCTGAGATTATATAGCAGAAGTGTGGCCAGAAGAGCACCTGCTGTTTCTTAATGTCATTTGGATTGGATAATGAGGGAAGCAGGCCCTGTGCTTCCTGGGGAGAGATGAAGAGGTGCACAGTACCTGACTTCTTGCCTTGTAGCTGAGCTGGACATAGCAGACAGGTCTTTATACCAGAGATCTCTGGATTGGAATGAAGGCCTTCCTCTGCTTGGGGGTAGCTGCACTGTGATCTATGAAGAAACACAGCCTGCAGCCCAAGCAGATAAGAGAGCCACTTCTTTGTCAACCAGTGAGGGGTACCACTCTTTAATTGCATTCGGAATTGTAACCCAGAGGATTATCAAGTTCGGTTCCCTTTGGCAGTCCAGCCAGCCGAATGTGGCTCTGTTGGGAGAGCAATCCTCAGTTTCTGCTAGGAGAAGGGATGTCTTCTCTTGATTAACATGAGATTATTACAGACAAATTAGAAATAAGATCAGAATTAGGATTTTGTTTTTTATTTTAATTGTTTGTCACTTTTTCCATGAAAAAATACAAACATGGATAAAAGACCTATTCTTAGTAAGAAAACAAATCTAAAACCTAAATCCAGTAAAAAAAAACCCACAAGTGGATATCAGTAGGAGTAAATATAACAAACATTTAGTTACCATCTGCAGTGACATAGGTCTGATATTCTAATCCAGCTCCCTCATTTTTCTGTCTTTCTGACTAAATGTCTTAAAAAAGCACCAGCTCATTGCGAGAAATAGAAACAACTCAGTCACCAGCCAGTGAATATCTTCTATTGTCATGCCAGTCTTTACTAAGTGATGCTTATGGAAATAATTGGAATCATTTCATGCCAGATTGAACAAATAAATGCAGAAAGATCATAAAGGATTATCAAATACCTTGGTACACATGGGTATACACACACACACACACACACACACACACACACACACACACACACACACACATGCTCAGGCTTACTCAAAACCAAAAATGGCCATCGCAGCCACCATATATGCAAGTACACCATACACACATACAACTACAACCACACGGTGGGAGTAAGAGAGACAGTGATCAGAACATGTCCTGCAAAATTCATGGAAGTCAGTTCAGACCAAAAGTTGTGAACAGTTCAGTTTGGCAGCTATTCTTATAACATCTGTTATAGATCCACTAAATACTGAAATAACATTTTAGTCACATAGTACCATTAAACAGAAAGCACAACTTACAGGACAGCCTGTATGTGATAGCCAGCATCTCTTTCAGTTCCAAAGCCCATTAACCACAGTGGACATCACTGTGATGGTACAAAACTTGGACAGTGTCGATATCAGTCAGAAATGACCATTTCATAAACAGACAAATTCAACCAGTTTCAGATATTGTCACAGAGAATAAAGCTCTGGTCATTCTATATTCAGATGATGCACATTGGGAGGACTTGTCTGGAAATCACAATCAGCAATTCTCCAGTGCTATAGAAAGAAAGGAAGTCAAGATCCCCAGTTAGAACCTGAAAATGACGGTTAGAGCAAATACTCCAGCGATAGCAGTAGTAGTCAGTACAAAGTCTGGGAACATTCTGAGGTCTTTGTCAGACACCCATGTGTGTGTTGTTTTACTTGAGCTGAGAAACACACGGTACTTTGGCCCAGGGGTGAAGTAAACACAGGATATGTAGCACATTTGTGATAAATTTTAAGAAAAGCAATACTTTAGTTACATAAACAAGCAAACAAACAAACATTTCCTGTATGATGATCAAAACATTTATTTGTAGTTTTTAAAGTCAAGCACATTAGTTTGTGTGCATTTCAAAGTTTGACAAAAAACGTGTTGTGAATAATGCATAAGTGTGTGTGTGTGTGTGTGTGTGTGTGTGTGCATCCGTGTGTGTGTGTGTGTGTGTGTGTGTGTGTGCATCCATGTGTGTTAAATACTGTGTGTGTCTGCAGTATGCATGTGTCTAAGTATATATACATGGGTGTGTGTTTTGGGGACTTCAGGAATTGTTATTAAGTTGGTTTTTGTTCAGGAGAGGAGCAGTTCTTACAGATTTTCTTACTGGATGCTCTCTGTCTCTCTCTCTCACACGCACACTCACACGCACACTCACACACACACACACACACACACACACACACACACACACACACACACACACACACACACACACAGCGATCAGAAAAAGACCTTGATGTGGTAAAAGTAGTGCCTGTGGACAGAAAAAACACTTTTGTGGATCATTGAAGTGGATCATTCCTAAGAACTAGAACGAGAAACAATGACACCAAGTACAGCCAGGGCGCGCACACACACACACGCACACCCACCCACACACACACACACACACACACACACACACACACACACACAAATGAATCAAGCACACACTTAACACAACAGTCATCACACCCCACCCAGTAATCGGTCATGGCAACAGGAGAAGGTGTTAAGGTGTAACCGCAGAAGTGATGCTGCTGTGAGACGTTCGAATGATACTGTGATTGCAATTAACAATGATTAGCACATCGCAATCTTCCCAGTGTACTCAGTAGAGATGCGTTTGAACTAACAGGCTGCGCGAGCACCTGGGATTCGTCAGCAACTCACACTGCATTCTTGTGCTCTGTCAGAGCTCTGATTGGATCATTAGTAGCGTTCATACGCAGAATTGACTAATTGTGATACAACTGGCAAACTGCTAAAAGGAAACCATTTACTTGTGTCCTGCCCATCAGCTGCAGGAATTGAAATTGTGATTTCTCTTAACATGCAATTAATGGCTTGGTCCTACAAACCAGTACAATAACACACCCACCCACACACGCTCACGTTCACAGTAATCGCTGTAATTGGTCTGCGCTTCCACCAGCCCTGATATCAGTCCATATTTGCAATTAAAAGACTGAAGCAAATCCCTTCAGAGTGGCTTTAAGTTCTTTATCTGCATGCATTCATAACCCTCACAAACCCACTTACACATTTATTTGTTGCTTGTTTATCAAACGACTCCCTCCACTTTCCACCCTCCACCCACACCACCCACCCACTGTGTATGAATTTGCATCATAATGAGTCCCAGCCCACCAGGGCAGGTAAAACAGTGACTGCTGACAGCCTGGCTGCTCTACTTCCGCTGCTTGTTAGTAGGTTGCATCCAGGCCTCTAGGGGGCAGGTGTGGGTGGGATGGGTGCCAGTGGGCACAGGGCAAGACATCAGCAGAAAAAGAGGATGTGAGTAACTCACTAAGAAAGCAACAACATCAGCTCAAACACACATCAAGGGTTATCATGTCTCCCCCAGAGTGACGCCTATCTGGGGAAAAGGTCTGCATTAAAGCGAGACTGGTAGGAGTAGGGAGGTAGGCCAGAGACCAACCAGCAGAGCTTAAATTGGTGTTGAAAGCCTCACTGGACAAAGCGTTTTAACTGTATAACACTGTATAAGACATTTGAGAGGATGTGAAAGGAAATCCTTCCTAATTTCCACGTCGCGCACATGGATATCCGAAGTAGAATTCTGCTCTGGTTTTGCCCGAGGTTCAGGTCTGGCTGTGTTATTCAAAGCATAACGGCACTCACGTTGTCATTTCACTGCCACCTTTAGAGTGGTGCAATTATTCCACAACTCTGGAGTGAGATTTAAGCGCACGGAGAGATTAAAATAATAACAGCTCTTAGAAAGAGTAGGCACGTTTATGATTCGGGCAGGATGAAACACTGGTGGCAAAAGGCTTAGCTTAGCATAAACTCGCCATTGCTCAGAAACCAGACCGTAATTATCAGTAATAATCTTCCAAGCATTAGCCCATAAGGATTACCATCTTCAGAATATCCACTCTGTTTGTGCTTGTGGAAGAAGCTAATGCTAATGCTAACGTACATAAACCGACCAGCACATGTTGCTCTACACCTACTGCAAACATCTAACCAGTGTGCCACCGTGGTTCATAAAACTCGGCCGATATTAATGATTACCTCTGAGAGTACTGAACATCGCTCTGGCTGTCTGCTCTTTGAGATGTGCAATTTGTGTGTTTACTTGAAAGCACTGAATGCATTACATGTGTTCACGATGGTCTAAACAGTATATGTATATAGTCCATCATTGCTATGTCCGGTTGGTTAGATATTACTTTATTGTCAATCTGTATCTGAGATGTACAATTTGTGTGTATGTTTGCTTGAAAGCACTGAAAGCATTATGTACATATTTATATCTTGTATTCAGAGTCTGTTCCTGTGCTGCCATGGTTAGTACCTACATGCCTCTTTCAGTCCAGACTTTTCCAGCCACTGGTAGGATTTTTCCATATCAAGCCCTTTCACTATTTGCTGGTGGTACATGCCATCTACTAGGGGTTTATCCTCCCATGATGGTTCCTGCTCCTCCACACCTCCATCCTTCTCAGGTTTCTGCTGTCTGAGGTTCTCACTAAGCACCTCATCACTTGGGGCAATCTTTTGATGTACTCCTGGATCTTGGTCGTTTCATCCTGGATAGTGATTCACTGATCCTCAGCCTCCCCTCCTTCCGCTTAGTGTTCACTCTCAGAGTGCTGGATTTGGGATGAAACCCTCCGTGCATTGTGAGGAGTTTTCTTGTCTATGTTCAGCCATGTCACGCCCTTGCTTCGCACCCTTCACTGGCTACCTGTAGCTGCCCGTATCAGATATAAAACCCTGATGCTAGCCTACAAAGCCAAGAATGGTCCAGCCCCTCCGTACTTGATGGCAATGGTCAAACCCAGAAGCGTACCTAGAGCCCTCCGTGCTTCAAGTACAGCTCGCCTTGATCCTCCATCGTCTAGGACACATGGAAAACGTGCATCCAGACTTTTCTCTGTCCTGGCACCAAGGTGGTAGAATATACTTCCCTTGTGTGTTCGAACAGCGCAGTCACTTGCGGTCTTCAAATGCCAACTGAAGACCCACCTCTTTCGCAAGCACTTGACAGAATATTTCCTTCAGTTTTTAGCTACTGTTTTGTTGTCTTCTTTGCTCAGTTATGTAACTTAGTTATATATTCAGGCTACAGGAGTTAACTGTATATTATAGTTATAGGAAAGGCTTGTGTATCATAAGACTATCTTCTGGTAGTATTCCAGCTTAGAGTACATGAATTCGGGTCTATCTGAGCTACACTAGATATTACAAGTATCCCTAAGCACTTTTGTAAGTCGCTCTGGATAAGAGCGTCTGCCAAATGCCATAAATGTAAATTTAAATGTAAATGCTATGTAAAACATCTTGCGTATTCTCTGATGTACAGCTCGTCTGTCTCTTCCCGTGGTCTTCTCTGCATTAAGAATCATAATGTGAGTTGAAGTTTGTGATTTCTGTTAAGACTGCTGCTCATTTGATTTCTGTGATGTCCATCACTGAAAAAACAGTACATTACATATAGTCGTAACATCTAAAATAGGCTACTTAAAATTAAGGACAAAGTTTTGTTCCAACACACCTTACACACCAAAACATCTTGATTAAGTGGATCGGCATGTTAAACTGGGTTGGAGCTAAACGCTGCAGAATAATAGATTCCTGGCCTTAAACAGGATATCTATGATGTCTGATATGTTAAGTACTGACCGTATTTATAAAACTTCCATGCTGATGTAATAAATATCTTTAGGTCTAGATTATGCTACATACTGTGATTCCATCCTTCAACATTCAACTGAATACCTTTAGTTTCATGTGCTTCTAAACTCCAAGGCCCAACTATTCAGAATAATACAGAACTGCCCCTGTATACAAAACAAAAAAAATGTTTCTCAGACTGACCAAAATGAAATCAACACAATTTGTTCTGTTTTGCCCCATTAATAAAAGTAAAATTAAAATGGGTGGTGGGGGGTAAACCCAGTTGTTGGGCACCATGAATATGAATAAATGCCGATTTAATTTGGTTTTGACTCTTTTCGATTACAACTGCTGAACTGACACAAATTTAGCATACGCTGAAAGTGTATTTACGCTAGGGTTGTGCTGACTACTGTACTTTAAATCTGTGTCAAAAGACAAAAACTCTAAAATGGGCAAGCAAATGCACAAGAAGGAAAAACAGAGAGACATCGGGGAATTGTGTTCTTTCGGAGAGGTCCGTTGGTGAAGTGGTGACCGACCTGGGTATCTGCAAGACCGTCTGAAACCCAATTCAGTGTAATGCTTCACACCTCAGGATGGTGAGCACAGTACAGTTCCCTCAGAACCCTGAATAAGAATATTTATGCAGAATGTTTTTTACAGCAATGTTTGAAATAAAAGAAATCACTAAGGTTTCTGTAAATCTCTAGCTGTAGAAACAGCACAAAATTATTAAAAAAGTATCAACCAGACGGCTGCCTCTGAAACTAGCAGTCTCCAGAACTTTACAGAGTGGGACGGCTCTTAAATCACACTTTCACGAGCCTTGGGGAAAGGTGTCCAAAAGAAATCGTCAGTGTCACTAATGCGAGGAACATTCCAGATACAGCTGCTGTCTAACTCCTTGTCTGCACTTTGTTCTCCATTTTTAAAGAGGTAAACAAAAAAAAACTCGACATGCTTTCAGAAGGTTTTTAGTCACTAATAAAAGCCTGCAGGGATGAGCTTTGCTCAGAGGAGAGGATCTCATTATGGGCAAGCTAAAGTGACTTTCTTTGGCAGTAGCACAACATGCAAAAATAGAGTTTTGAAACTTCCACAGCCCTGCCGTCAGATCCATCAAGAGGTGTCGTCTTCACAGAAGACGACTGGCTGTTGTACCCGGGACCCCTCCCTCTCTCCATGAGAGTACGCAACGTCTACTCACCTTGAAAAACAATCCGAGAAGATGAACCGCGTCGATAGGTTCAACCCGAATATGGATGTCGTGCTTTGTGACAACTGTGGAACGGCCAGCGGTGGTCTAAACAAACCGAGAGAAACAAAAGCCCGGAGACCCAAGGACGCGGCCACGAAATGGAGAGACGTGTTTAAAGCGTTCAACCTGCCAAACAGCTCAGAGCCGCGTCATTTCTCCTCAGCACGTCAACCCCCGCGGGTTACGAAGGACCGATTCTCACACATGCAAAAAAATTTAAAAAAGAAAGAAAATGGACTGACAGTAAAAAATAAAAGCACTGCTGAACTCACAAATAGAGCATTTCATGAAATGCTGAATTTTGCTACTCAGGGTTCCACAGCGAAGGACAAAAGCATTTCTTCTTGCCAACAGAAGCAACATGAAACGTTCCTCGGGAAGAACCAAGGATACAGGAAGCAGTCAAAGGGCAATTTTTATTGTTTACTTTACAAATCTGTTCTTTTGTGTGTGGATGCTCACAAGTTATTCACAATAAGCATATCAGTGTAACAACTACTAACCACAGCTGAAGAGTTTTAAATGAGGTGAACATGGCAACATAGTTTAACAAAGTTCCGACTCATGCCTCTACCAAGCAGATTTATAGTTCTGAAGTTGGCTTTTCTGGGAGAGAGATTGCTGTCCTAACTTAGAAAAGGAGAAGAGGATGGGCCCCCCCTTGAGTCTTGGTTCCTCTCAAGGTTTCTTCCTCATGCCTTAGGGAGTTTTTCCTTGC
>JAOXYF010000791.1:0-10150 GCA_028565775.1 Sternarchorhynchus goeldii | reverse complement strand
TGTCGAGCGTGTGTCTCACATACGCCCTCTAGAGGTTGGGTTAGGCTGGTCACATGATCGACACACACAAGGGAAATGTTCTCCCTCACACACACACACACACACACACACACACAAGGGAAGTGTTCTCCCTCACACACACACACCCACACAAGGGAAGTGTTCTCCCTCACGCGCACACACACACACACACACACACACAAGGGAAGTGTTCTCCCTCACACACACGCACTCACCCACACAAGGGAAGTGTTCTCCCTCACACACACACATACACACACACACACACACACACATACGACCTCAACCTCAGCCCTCTCTTCCTGTTGCCATAGGTACAGATTGCGAAGCCTCGTTTTAGTGTCTCTTTCGCTTAATGGTGACGTGTGTATCGCCGCTGTCTGAGGTGCGTGAGCTGATGATGCTGCCTGTGTCCACCTGCTCTTGCTGAAACCGTACACTCTCTCAGACCAGACAGGACGGTCCGCTCTCTGTGTGATAGGGTCTCTCTCTCTCTGTCTCTCTCATTCTCTCTTTCTCTGTCTCTCTCATTCTCTCTCTCTCTCTCTCTCTCTCTCTCTCATTCACTCCCCAGATGTATTCTCATGTTTTTTGTTTTAATTCCTGGATGATTCCTAAAAGACTCACAAATGAACTAATGAATGAACTAATGAATGAACTAATGAATGACATATGTCACATAAATCACTGGCCTGGTGACAGCAGGGCCAACACACATCAACCCATCACACACAGCAACACACATCAACCCACCACACACAACAATACACATCAACCCATCACACACAACAATACACATCAACCCATCACACACAGCAACACACATCAACCCATCACACACAACAATACACATCAACCCATCACACACAGCAACACACATCAACCCATCACACACAACAATACACATCAATCCATCACACACAGCAACACACATCACCTCATCACACAGAACAATCAGTCCACAGGAATAAGGAAAGACTGGTACTGCCATGCTGCTGACAGACGAGGTTGGTGATGCGGTGAGAGGTGTGTGATGTGGGTGATGTGGGTGAGAGGTGGTGCTGATGTGAGAGGTGGTGTTGGTGTGAGAGGTGGTGCTGGTGTGAGGGGTGGTGTTGGTGTGAGAGGTGGTGCTGATGTGAGAGGTGGTGTTGGTGTGAGAGGTGGTGTTGATGTGAGAGGTGGTGCTGATGTGAGAGGTGGTGTTGGTGTGAGAGGTGGTGTTGGTGTGAGAGGTGGTGTTGGTGTGAGAGGTGGTGTTGGTGTGAGAGGTGGTGTAATGTAGATGATAGGATGTTACAGGTGATGGGATTATAGGTGTGATTGGGAATGAATGTAGGGGCTGATATAGGTGATTGGTGGTGATAAGGTGATGTAGGTGATGGGGGGGTGAGAGGTGGGCTATTTTTTCCTGTATGCCATCTTTCTCAATGGCAGGCGATGGGTAACGATCTCCATGTCAACTGGGGCTCGGTGATCTCCATGCCAACCTGGGCTCGGTGATCTCCATGCCAACCATGGCTCTGTGACTTTGCAGTGACCCTCAAAATTCCGCAGCATCAAGGTACTGGGAAAGATTATGGCCGTCGGTCTGCAGTGCTGGGAAATCTTCTGCATGAGCAGTGAAAAGAGACGTACACTACACACACTCTTATTCACATCTAGACACACACACACACACACACACACACCTCACACACTCTTATCCACATCTACACACACACACACACACACCTCACACACTCTTATCCACATCTACACACACACACACACAAACATACACACACACACACACACACAAACACAAGCAAACTAACACAAGTCACCTTCATAAACTCCTCCAGGTAAACACAGAGTGGTGTTAAAACCCCACTGTGTAAACTGGTCAGGTGTGACTTTGGTCCAGTGGTGGAATGTAAAATCGGTGATGCACTGCATGAATTTCAATCCCCAAATTTATCCATGAACTTACAACATTTTTGACAGTTAATTGCATCATATTTTGTTAATTCTCTAAAAACAAGATATGTACCCATTGGACTGTGAACAATATTAACAACCACTTTGATCTACGATCAACCTTCCATACTAAGAATTATTCTGAGCTACTGCAGGAAAGCAGGAAAGACTGGTCTCCATTCAGTAGTGTTGTAGTGAGTAGTGTTGGCCATATTTAGTCCACCACCTCACCAGGCCTGACAGTTTCAAGGCCTTCATGTAAAAAACATTTTACTTCAGAATGTAACCTGACTGCCTTAAACACATGTAAAACAGGATATGTGAGCAACTCTGGTCAAGTCAATTGCTCTCTATGGTTTTTGCCTCCTGCAGTTCTGACACACCTCCTGCAGTTCTGACACACCTCCTGCAGATCTGACACGCCTCCAGCAGCTCTGACATGCCTCCTGCAGCTCCTAAATGCCTCCTGTCCTCTCGCACACCTCCTACAGAATTCATGAAACACCTTGGAAAGCCCTAGTAGACCTCTTCCATGGGTTCTACTTTAAAACAACCTTCTGTTGACACACATACTGTGTTCTGACACACTTCTTCCAGCTCTGACACACCTCCTGCAAGTGTGACATATATTCTGTGCTCTGACACACTTCCTTCAGCTCTGACACACCTCCTGCTGCTCTGACACACCTCCTGCCTCTCTGACACGCCTCCTGCAGATGTGGCACACCTCGTGTCACTCTGATACACCTCCTACTGCAGATGTGACACACCTTTTGTGCTCTGACGCACCTCCTTCAGCTTTGACACACCTGCTGGCACCCTGCCACGCCTCCTGAAGCTCTATCACATGGCTTCGTAATAATCAGGTGTGTCTGAGCAAGGGATGAATGAAGCGTGTGGCATATCCATCCCTCCCTCTAATGATGTGTTGAATCTGGAGGAGCTGCTCTGTGTCCATGACTAGTACTCCTCCTCCTCCTCCTCCATGTCCATGACTAGTGCTCCTCCTCCAGGTCCATGACTAGTGCTCCTCCTCCTCCTTGTACATTACTAGTGTGCCTCCTCCTCCGTGTCCATTACTAGTACTCCTCCTCCTCCTCCTCCTCCATGTCCATGACTAGTGCTCCTCCTCCTACATGTCCATGACTAGTGCTCCTCCTCCTACATGTCCATGACTAGTGCTCCTCATCCTCCTCCTCCATGTCCATGACTAGTGCTCCTCCTCCTCCTCCATGTCCATGACTAGTGCTCCTTCTCTTCCTCCTCCTCCATGTCCATGACTAGTGCTCCTCCTCCTCCGTGTCCATTACTAGTGCTCCTCCTCCTCCTCTATGTCCATGACTAGTGCTCCTGCTCCTCCTCCTTTATGTCCATTACTAGTGCTCCTGCTCCTCGTCCTCCATGTCCATGACTAGTGCTCCTGCTCCTCCTCCTCCATGTCCATGACTAGTGCTCCTCCTCCTCCTCCTCCTCCTCCATGTTCATGACTTGTGCTCCTCCTCCTTCATCTCCATGACTAGTGCTCCTCCTTCATGTCCGTTCCCACAGTTTTGACTGGAATGGTGCAACTGTGTCTCTGTTCTGTTTCTCTCCATAGTGCTGCATTTCCTGACAATGTGGGGATATGATGTTTCTCCTAACACATATACACACACACACACACACACACACACACACACACACACACACATACATACACATACAAACTGAATGCTTGTAACACACACACACACACACACATACACACACACACACACACAGAGTGCTTCTCCTAACATGCGCACACACACCAAATGCTTCTCCTAACACATACCCAGGGAGCAGCCAGGGACCATGCAACCCCATGTCTCTGGGGCATCTCCTGCTTGCACGTACGTGAGTGTGTGTGTGTGTGTGTGTGTGTATGTGTGTGTGGTGCTGGAGAGGCAGGATCAGTGTAATGAAGTCATTAAAAAGTCGTTAAGAAGTCATTAAGAGTTATTAAGTCAGTTGGGTGGCAGAACTGTGAATGCAAGGCTGCAGTGTGTGTGTGTGTGTGTGTGTGTGTGTGTGTGTCAACATTCACATGCACATGTGTGTGTGTGACTGCCCATGTGGGTGTGTGTGGGGTGTGTGTGGGATGTGTGTGTGTGTGGTGGGTGTGGCTGTCTGTGTGAGGTAGGTGTGTGTGAGTGTGTGTGTGTGTGTGTGAGAGAGGTAGGTGTGTGTGTGTGTGTGTGTGTGTGTATGCGTGGGTGGGAGGAGGAATGAGTACAACTATATTATTGAAGAGGTGGATACTTGTAGATTCTCTTTGTGTAGTAAGTGTTTGCAAGTTTGTGCTATTTTCAGTGTGATCATGCATATGTGTGTGTGTGTGTGTGTGTGTGTGTGTGTGTTTGTGTGTATGTGCGTGTAGCTCTGAAGTACACTTATCTTCCTCATTAGAGGATCGTGTGCTCCTGCAGTTTCTGTCTGTAATTATCTCAGTACAGTAACCCTCTCCAACACACACACACATACACACACATCTAGCTGTCAAATAAACTTCTCTAATCTCATCACCTTTCTTCTCCTGTTCTCTTCCGTTACAATCTCTCTCTCTCTCTGTGATTTGTAGGGAGTGTGGGGTATGTAATGTCATGTTTATGAGGATGCACATTTAAAGTAAAAAAGAATCTAAACATAATTAGGGTGGAACTTTTAATTGTGATGAGATGAGCAGTGATTATACTGCAATAAAGCTAAGTTCAGTCCTCCTCTCTTCTCCAAGAGGGTGTGAGAGAGGATGGAGGGTGTGTGGGTGGATGTGTGGGTGGATGGGGAGTGTGTGGGTGGATGCAGGGCGTGTGTGGGTGGGTGGGTGGATGGAGAGTGTGTGCGTGGATGTATGGGTGGATGGGGAGTGTGTGCGTGGATGTATGGGTGGATGGGGAGTGTGTGGGTGGATGTATGGGTGGATGGATGTGTATACCTCCTCCCTTTCCTTCTATCCAGGGAGGTGTTACACACAGCTCTTCTTGCCCTTCCTACAGGCTGAACACGGGATTGAGCAGCTGGAGCCTGACCACAGCAGGCACTGCACACGCCTCTGGGTGACCTCTCACCTCCCCAGGGAACGGGAACAAGTGGAGAAGGTCAAAGGTCAACAAGCCCTAGTCAGTACACGTGGGTGGTGCAGGTGTCTGTGTCTGTGTGTGTGTGTGCGTCTGTGTGTGTGTATGAAACACCTGCAACAGGCATTCCTTGAGTTTAGCTCTGGTAGTGTGTCTGTGTGTGTGTGTGTGTTCTCTGGTAGTGTGTGTCTCTGTGTGTGTGTTCTCTGCCAGCAGGGAGCTACTTTTAAACACACTCATTCCAAAGCTGGCCTGAGGACCCACCCGCACCTCCCCGTACAGTCTCAGAGTGAGGGCAGTGTGTGTGTGTGTGTGTGTGTGTGTGTGTGTGTGTGTGTGTGTGTGTGTGTCTGTGTGGGTTATATAATTGCACCCCTTAATCTATTTTATTCGTTTCCTTATTACATCCCTTTACCTGCTTCACTTCCCCTGATTATTGATTATGAACACTTCAGTTTCTATTACTCTTTAGATGCATGGTATTGCTACCATAATGTAAACATGTGGTATCTTTGGTGACGACCCTTTGGGTTGCCAGGTTGGGTTGCCAGGTTGGGTTGCCAGGTTGCTTCTCTTTGGATTTTTGCCCTTTGGTTTGTTACATTTGTACTGTCTGCTTGGTACTGGACTTTGTCTGTTTATGTTTACACTCCATGTTTATGTTACCCCCATTAGTGCTGTTTGTTCAACTCTGTTACCCCCATTAGTGCTGTTTGTTCAACTCTGTTACCCCCGTTTGTGCTGTTCGTTCAGAACTAAGTTGCCAGTCAAGTTTATTTCACCCACAAGTGTCTAAACGTTTCTGTCTCATCACAGTCTCCCTTATACCCCTTACCCAATTATACACCATACCCAATTATACCCTTTACCCAATTATACACCATACCCAATTATACCCTTTACCCAATTATACACCATACCCAATTATACCCTTTACCCAATTATACCCTTTACCCAATTATACACCATACCCAATTATACCATTTACCCAATTATACCATTTACCCAATTATACACCATACCCTATTATACCCCTTACCCAGTTATAACCCTTACCCTATTATACCCCTTACCCAGTTATACCCCTTACCCTATTATACTCTTTACCCTATTATAACCCTTAACCTATTACACCCCTTACCCTTTTATACCCCTTACCCTTTTATACCCCTTATTCTATTAGCCAAACTAGGGCATAATCAAGACACTGCCCAACACACCCAGGGGCTTTCTCATCAAACGACTCCGTCGAGGCTGCTCGTGTGTCTCCCAGTTTCCTCCCAGTGAGTAGTTTCCACCCAGTTTCCACCCAGAATAGGCCCTTCTGTGCCAGCTGGGTGGGTTTCCAGGAACTGTGTTGTGGACAGAGTGCGTGTGCCTGCGGAGGTTGGCACTAACCTTCCGTTGGCTCCGCCCCCGCGCCCTGGCACTGCCAGGCAGCTCTGTCTTTTCCGGCCGGCCCCCGGCGCCGGCGTGGGGCCTGGCACGAGCCCGGGAGCGGCTGGCATCCTCCACAGCCTGTGCCAACAGGCTACGGTACGATCTCCCCGCTGACCAAGGAGAGAAAGAGAGAGGGAGAGAGAAAGAGAGGAAGGAAGAGAGGGAGAGCTGAAGAGAGAGCAGGAGAGAGATTGGAGGGGAGAGAAGGAGAGGGAGGGAGTGGTTTACTATATAAAAGGCATTTCTTTTCTGTTTATAATTTATATAATTTACTTCTTGTTCTTAATTCTGTTCATTGCTTTGGCAACAGTTAACTGAGACTGAGAGAGACTGAGAGAGACTGAGGGAGACTGAGAGAGACTGAGAGAGACTGAGAGAGACTGAGGGAGACTGAGAGAGACTGAGAGAGACTGAGGGAGACTGAGGGAGACTGAGAGAGACTGAGGGAGACTGAGAGAGACTGAGAGAGACTGAGGGAGACTGAGAGAGACTGAGGGAGACTGAGGGAGATTGAGAGAGACTGAGAGAGACTGAGAGAGACTGAGGGAGACTGAGAGATAGACAGAAACAGACAGAAATGAAGAGCTTGTGAGAGTCGCCATCACAACCAAAGTTCCAGGCTGTGAAAGCGCTGGGACTTTGTTCTCTTCACTACTGTTAAATTCATCAGTGTAGCTGAGAAACCAGTGCAAACTAACACAACTGTTGCATGCTGAGTGTTATTTGAGGCTCGGTGAACACATGCGCACATACTATTCATTTTACGATGTGAATCTGCATGTCCTTTTTGCAGTGTTCAGTAGCAGGAAAGAGCCTGTGTACAGGAGATTGTGTACAGGAGACTGTGTGCAGGTGACTGTGTGCAGGTGACTGTACAGGAGACTGTGTACAGGAGACTGTGTACAGGAGACTGTGTACAGGAGACAGCTACTTCAATTTCTGCTTCCTGTTACTGGAAGCTTAACATGTGAGGACACATCTTTAACATGTGAGGACATGTGAGGACACATCTTTAACATGTGAGGACACATCTTTAACATGTGAGGACACATCTTTAACACGTGAGGACATGTGAGGACACATCTTTAACATGTGAGGAGACATCTTTAACATGTGAGGACACATCTTTAACACGTGAGGACGTTTTTAACATGTGACGACACATCTTTAACATGTGAGGACATGTTTTTCCACCAAAAACATCATAATGCTACTCATAACAAAACCCCATGCACTAACAACTGCATGCACTAAGTGTGTGTGCATGTGTGCGTGCACACGTGTGTGTGTGTGTGTGTGTGTTTTGTTTGTCTGTTTTGATGTGTGTGCCCTTGCTTTCACCCTCATAACTCATAGTGTTTATGATGTAAATACCCAGGCTGGGTCAGCTGATCCAAGCTGGAGGCGAAGTCCATTAATAATCATGAACCACTAACCTCTCCACCCTCGATTAAACCTGCTTCATTTGCATAATGTTTTGTTTTTACCGAGGGCTTTTAGCCACGAATAACATGGCAAGCAAACACCCAGCGGAAGAATAACTGATGCCTCAAACTTAGTCTGCTCCTGGTGGACTGATTTAAGCTGCTTCATCTTGTTCAGGATCCTGATTGAGACCTGAAACTGGTGTCAGGAGATAAAAAATAAATAAAACTAAACAAATCTTATGTGTTCTTGTTTATCTTGCTCTGATTTCTTGTTTTCCACATCTCTCAGAAAAAGAGGCAGGGATAAAAATGAAATAAACAGAGAGAGAGAGAGAGAGAGAGGGAGTGGGAGAGAGAGAGAGAGGGTGAGAGGTTGGTGGACCTCTCGATCTCAGATGGCGCTCTGGCTGGAGTGTGCCGTGGGGGAAAATCAGCTCTACCGCACGGGTTCCACATGCTGCTTCTGTCGATGATGCTGTGGGCTCCCTCAGCCTCTCTGAGCCTCGATTCTCAGTGGACCCAAAGCCCACAGCCAGCCCAGGCAGATGAAGCGCTAACACGCTATCACATGCACCATCACACGTGTTATTACATGAGTTGTTACACTGTATTACATTGTTATTGCAGTATTATTACAGAATAATAGCTACACCTGACCACAGGGGTGGCCATGGTTACCGCTTACACTTCCGCTGCTGTCTGCCCCTCTGCAGGTCAGAGTACACCTCTGTGTGTAGGTGTGTGTGGGTGTGTGTGGGTGTGTATTAGGAGGGGGGATTTGTGTGTGCTTACATGTGTGTGTGTGTGTGTGTGTGTGTGTGTGTGTGTGTGTGTAAAGGGGTAGTGTGTGTGCAAGTGTGTGTGGGGGGGGGTAGTCCTTCCTGATTGACGAATGTTCATTTATTTGAATGAATGAATGCTCCTGGATCTGGAGAGAAGCAGGGTTAGGGGAGGGTCTCCCCTCCTTTCATGGCCATGTAGGTCTCTCACTTTGTCTGTCTGTTTATCTGTATCTCTTTTTGTTTGTCTGTTTCTCTGTTTTCTTCTGTCTGTTGCCTTGTCTCTCCCTCTCTCTCACTCCATCACAGTCTCTCTCTCTCCCTCTCTCTCACTCTATCACAGTCTCTCTCTCTCCCTCTCTCTCACTCTATCACAGTCTCTCTCTCTCCCTCTCTCTCACTCTATCACAGTCTCTCTCTCTCCCTCTCTCTCACTCTATCACGGTCTCTTTCTCTCCCTCTCTCTCACTCCATCACAGTCTCTCTCTCTCTACCTCTCTCTCACTCTATCACAGTCTCTCTCTCTCTACCTCTCTCTCACTCCATCACAGTCTCTCTCTCTCCCTCTCTCTCACTCTATCACAGTCTCTCTCTCTCTCTACCTCTCTCTTACTCCATCACAGTCTCTCTCTCTCTCTCCCTCTCTCTTATTCCATCAGTCTCTTTCTCTCCCTCTCTCACTCCATCACAGTCTCTCTCTCTCCCTCTCTCTCACTCCATCACAGACTCTCTCTCTCCCTCTCTCTCACTCCATCACAGTCTCTCTCTCTCTCTCTCTCCCTCTCTCTCACTCCATCACAGTCTCTCTCTCTCTCTCTCTGTAATGATGCCCTGAAGCTGTTCTGGAAGGCTGGAGCAGTACTGCTGTACTCCCAGGGGGGGCCTTATTTTCAGGGGGATGATTTTGTTTGCTGAACACTTTGAGGGACACTTTATTTCACTGACTAATACTGATGGTCCCCTTTTTCTCCTGCTGAGTGCATTTCACGCTAGAGAGGCAGGCTTGAGAGCTGATTAATGTCTTATGAATTGATCATTAATTATGAATACATTCATTTGGAGATGGGTCATGTCGTCTCTAATCACTGCTGTTGCCCTACTGCTGAGAAAAGGATCCAGGGTCTTTTGGTTGATGGGGGCATGAAGACATAATTAGCAGTAGGTCATCACTATACAGCTGTGAAGTGGTTCGAGTCTGAATCTAATGTGGACGGAGTCTTGGGCTGGAGCAGCTGGAGTCTCAGTCTGGAGTGGTTGGCGTCTGGGTCTGGAGTGGTTGGAGTCTGGGTCTGGAGTGGTTGGCGTCTGGGTCTGGAGTGGTTGGAGTCTAGGTCTGGAGTGGTTGGCGTCTGGGTCTGGAGTGGTTGGCGTCTGGGTCTGGAGTGGTTGGCGTCTGGGTCTGGAGTGGTTGGCGTCTGGGTCTGGAGTG
>JAOXYF010000790.1:0-10153 GCA_028565775.1 Sternarchorhynchus goeldii | reverse complement strand
CACACACACACACACACACACACACACACACACACACACACACACACACACACACACACACACACACACACACGGCCCTCACCTCGCGGAGCTCCTGTGACACCGCGCCCAGGCGCTCACTCTCGGCTTGTGCGTTGCCAAGGGCGACGCGCGCCTGCCGCAGCTCGGCCTGCAGCTCCTGCACGCGCTGCTCATAGTACGCCTCCTTCCACGCCGACTCCTGCAGCAGAGACTCCTCCCGGCTCTCGCCGTCCGCCGCCACCTTCCGCTGGTTGGAGTGGGCCTGCCCAAATGCCTGGGGGAGGGGGTGGAGACAGGAGTGATATTGATACTGAATATTGATCTTTACAGAAATGCAGGTGGTTTAGAAAGAACTAGATCACTACATCTCAAAATAAGCCATCCTTACCAGGAGCTTTAGTGCTACTGATCTCCTCACAGGTAAGAATTAGAAACCCATCATGTATTTCACCAGACAGCACCACAAATACATCCATGTTTTTAGTAGGCCAGTCATGTTTTAGACGGTCTCACACACACACACACACACACACACACACAGCATTCACTGCCGCAACATCACCGAAGGAGGGAGTGAGGGAGTTTCGAGCAGCGCTGCTGAAATCGACCTACTTATGGGGACAAAATGTCACAGCCGAACCGGTTCAGTGGGTTAACGGCACATGAGGTCGCCGCCTCCCGCCCTGATGGCAGCACCAGCCAGCAAGTCCATGGGTGGAGGCAGGGTGGGGAGCTCCAGACAGGGCTGCCATGTGGACCTTGGACAAGGCGTGAATGTATTTTGCACGCCAAAAAAAAACCAAACAAAAAAAACCCCCACAACAACAAAACTTTTTCGATCTTACAGGTTAGATGGCAAATCTCTTTTATTAAAAACAGAACTTAAGGCTCAACTCCAAAATCTTTTCCACAGCCCCACCCACAGGGCACAGGACACCCAATTCAACTTTCCAGTAACAATCTATTATAACGCAATTGTTATTCTGGGGCCGGACCCCGGTGAGGTCTATGGGCAATTAGTGCTGTGAGATCACATCTCAAGCACCAGGAATGAAGACGAGCATGCTAGATCTTCAGAGCCTTCCAGACATCTGCATTGGAAAACTGTGGTTCCACAGAACAGTTAAAGGTGGTGGTCTGGAAGATGTTCCTCTCTGGAATGGTGGCTGAAAACGAGTTACTTACTTAGGAATAACTGGGTATCTCTATGTGTGTGCATGTCCAGGGAGATGATGGGTTTGTGATGCCCACATCCGCTGTGCCACAACTCCAGCATTCTGTTTCACACTCCAGTGAGTAGGAGACGTACACCCACACACACCCTGACACACAAATATCTCAAAGCTACAGCAGATATTTCAGTAGCAGCTGATGAAAGAACTCTCCATCTCTCTCTCTTTCTCTCCCTCCCTCCCTCTCTCGGGGCAAGACGTGTGATCGGGGGTTTGGAAAGACATGGGCAGGTCTAGCTATCACGTCCACCCTGCTCCACACTGTCCAGCACCATTCAAAACTCCACATACCATCACACCCCACAATAAATACAACAAATGCTTCCCGAACACAAACAAATCACTCCATTTCCCAGCCTGCCCTGCAGGAGGGCAGTAAGTAGAGCAGGACATGGGAGACACCAGCAGAAAGATTTGTTTGAAAATCAGAAGAGAGATCCTGCCATACTTAACGGCACTGGGCCATTTCCACTTAAATAATGCATGTATAAATATATCTAAGCAATATTAATTAAAAAGCCCCATTTACTGTCAAGTGGTCACATTTATTTATTTATTTATTTATTTTAACCTTGAACCATGAAGCATCGTGGACCGTCTAACCCTGAGGACATATCAAATGACTAAAAGACACAGGTAGACAGAAAGAGACAATCAGAGAGAGGAGTGAGAGAAAGGAAGAGAGACAGCAAGAGAGACATACAGAGAAAGATCGGGGGGGCGGGCGATTAGAGCTTCTGTGTGTCGGTTGAGGTACCTCTGCATTGCAGAGGAAAGTCTCTAAAAAAAACGCGCACACCGCTGCAGCATGCGCTCCATATATTCCAAACCCACTGAAATAGACGCGAGAACATAAACACACGTACGCCCGCCATAACGACACAAGGCATGTGTGAGCTCGAGGTCCGCCCGCCTCTCGCCTGTGCGTGCTCTCTGCATGACTCATCGACCCGCGGTCGGAGACGCTGAAGCACGCCGCTGCGCGTTAGCGCCGAAGCGAAGACGTTTACCGTGGATTTATAGCGCTAGCGAGCGCTGGTGCTCCGTTTAAAAGGCCTCAGCTAAAGCGCTACAGCAAATGCACTCCTGACTTATTAAAGGGATTCTGATGGTTCTGCTGCAGTGGAACGAGGCAAGGGAGGGTGAATAGTGTCAGGAATAACGAGGGGTAGCGGGGAGGGAGGGAGGAAGCCCAGCCAGCTGCAGTGTGGTGGGCATTTAAGTACTAGTCTTCATGCAACGTGCATCTGAACTCACATGGTCCTCTACAGGCAAAAATAAATAACAAAACTCATATCTCTCAAACACACATGCACACACTATTAAATTCCAGAAAGGGGGGGGGACTTTAAAGACTCCCTCCCCTCTCTCCTGTGGCTCAGATCTTTTCGTTCAGTAAATTATTTGGTGCCTAGTGCTTGATGGACCCAATTTTCCAGGGCTGGTGCTGGAGGAAGGGAAAAGGTTGGTGTCACTGTGCTGGAATAAGTGTGTAACCCTGAGCCCAGTGTTTCATTAACAACTGCAACTAATGAATGAGAAGTGTTAATAAGCAACAAAGCACCAGTTCACATTGATGAAGGAAAGGAGTGTGTGTGTGTAAAAGAGAAAATGGAAAAGTGATATGGTAGCAGAGGGAGAGAAGGAGAAAGGAGCAGAATGCCCTTGGGCACTGGCAGAAAGCCATATCGATTCTCTCCCTCCACACACACACACACACACACACACACACACACACACACACACGCGCGCGCGCGCGCACGTGCGCGCATGCATGCTTTCACCCACCAGTGAGGTGTTCAGCTGCACCAGTTTCCCTGCCTGCCTGCTGAATATAAATGCATGAACACAGTGCAGAGATAACAAGCTCTCTGAACGCTCTCCATGTGCTGCAGAAAAAAAAAACTCGTGCCCATGCTACTGCGTCTTCATCATTCCATCAGGTCAAAAATTACATCTGGATCAAAGGCTACAGTTGAAGTGGCCCTTCTGGCCCAATATCAGAGTGACCAAAGCCAGCAACAACGTATTACAACCACAGCGTATTACAGCCACAGCGTATTACAGCCACAGCGTATTACAGCCACAGCGTATTACAGCAGAAATGGCAACAATGAAAAGCATCCCAATAGGGTGGTCCAGTATATTGCTTTTTCTCATTATCACAACACTGGCCTTCATGTCTAATATCGATGAAGAGTGTAGTACACAGATAAGCCTAATATCAAATCCCTAATCATCATTTTCTGACCAATCTCTGACATCTTGGGCTTCTGTCTCAATCTCACAGGAGTCAGAGTGTGATCTGAACGAGGCTGTGCTCGGGCGCCTTCGGAGGCGAATGTGGTTAATGTAACAGGAACCAATCTGCAGAAAATGATTCTGGCTTCGCTACAGTTACCATGCCAACCAAGAGTGACAGAATAAGGGGCACATGGCAGACAGATGGCTAACTGCAAAGCCAAAACTCATGCTCTGTGCGTGTGCATGTCGACATCATAGCATTTCAACAGTGATTTGCTCATTTTTATTCATTTCCTCTCCATCGCATTGCCCCTCACACGTATTTCTGACACACTTCCCCCTGCATGGCATCAAATGCCGCGAATCGTTGCGTCGCCATTGGCTGGCCGCCAGGATGATCCCATCTGTCTTGCTTCAGCTCCACGTTCCCATGACATCAGCCCTGGCCCATGCAGATGACTTATCCAGCCACTTCCTGGTGCGGCCGTGCTGAGCAGGACACTGCTCGAGTCTACATGGAGACGGAACTGACCGATCTGGATCATTAGCGTGACAGGATCATTGAAGAGTGAGAGACAAAAAAAATATATATCAAGTAGCAGGACCCTTTTTATCATACAACAGTACTGATTTAACTATAGTAGCCAATACAGTACATGGTTGAGGAAAGGGACCGTCCTTACTCCATTTCTACACACTAATAGTAAAATCACTGTAAAATACGTGTGCTGACGAATCAAGTTTGTACGAAGACCAAACATGGCTCGCGCACTTTTGTTTCGAGGGCCAGATGGCTTCTGGTACATCTTGGCACCACGAACAGGCAGTCCAGGAACACCCCAGACAAAATGATTTTTTTCTCGCTTAATACGTTGATGCGGAAGGTTTGGTTGTCGGGAGCGTGCTCACGTTCTGCCGGTGAGAGTGCAGTGAGGATGCTTCCGTTTTCTTTGATCTTTTGGTTCAATTCCTGCTAACGCAAGGAAGCCTCAACGCACCTCCAAAATTCAGGCATCAGACCAGAAAAAAACTTCACGGCCATGACATGTTGTGGCCTTGGGGGAGGGTTTATCTGTATCTTATCTGTCAGGAGACCTTGACTGCAGTTCCTTGGAGGAAAACAAAAATGTTTACTTGGGACCTTTTCAAAACCAGCTTTAATGATCTCATCGTACTCGATGGGCACGTGTGAGGGAAAGAATAAATATTCCCACTGACAATCACACAGTAATGCAACATTACATCTAAATGGGGCAGGTCCTGTCCTTTACCAATTGGGGTCTCGTTAATCTAATTTAAGACCTGATTAATCTAATCGTAGTCTGACCAGACATGCTCAGTCAATCAAAGATGGCAGGTGTATGGGTACAAACTGGTCTGGGACAGTAGTACGGGCAACGAGGTCTATGACAGTTACAAGTTTTCTATACATGGTAGGAGAAGGTCTAAACATGGTAGAAGGTCTTCTGAGATGGTGGAGCACTATGGTGCTCATCCTGACCAATGTGAACAAGCACTGAACACACACATTCATGCACAAGACCAGACTTGTATAACGCTACACCTCCCCTTCAGACGTTGGCTATTTATACTGGTGATTTACTGTTCTTCTGAGTGTGGGCCAAGAAGGGTCCAACTGGTTCCCACAGGCCAGCATCTGCCCCCAAGTGTGTGTATATGTGCGTGTGCATATGTGTACACATGCACGCACGCACGCGCGCGCGCGCACACACCAGTTCTCAAGGATGGCTGACTAGCTGGCGAACATCCAACCTCCAAAAGGACCGGACACACACACACACACGGTATACACAGGAAAATGGCCTCTCAACAGAAAGAGATGAGCAAGAAAAAAATAAGCAAGCTGTAAAGAGAATTTCTTAATCCTCTGACTCAGACCTAAATGCCACATGAGAAGGGTCTGAGAGGGGTAAAGAGGGCTATTAAGAGGGGTAAAGAGGGGTATTAAGAGGGGGGGAGGGTGGAGCAGGGCACTGACGATTTCAGCTTCAATCATTTTCCTTCTTGACTGATACCAATCCACCAGTAACACCATCCAACATTCACATACCACAACCCCCACCCTCTCCAAGGTGTAATGCCAATTAAAATCCCAATTCTTTTGTTTTAGGAGGTCTCTTTTCTCATTCAGAGCCTCGGTGTACATGTATATGTGTGAGAGCGTGTGTGTGTGTGCGCGCCAGTGCCTTTCAGTCCTCCCAGTGTCCTGAAGTTCCTCCCTGAACTTCACACTGAATCAAGCGTGTAATGCGGTCTTTTGAACTAATTACATCTCTATACCTCTAAGCTATTTCAGAGCAGCTATAAACCGTCCTCACGAACCAAGGAGGAGTCTTGGCGCCTTGTTTTCACCTGAATCCTGCAGGCCCAACAAAAGCCGTCTGTGGAAGGCACTATTCAATGGCACTATTCACTTCATTCTACAGGAAGCCAGTGCTGCTATTTCTAGCTGCTATGCCGCACGCTGCAAATACTCAGAGGTTCTAGCTGAGGTAAACAGGAAGCAGGAGAAATTCAATGGAAGGAAGAGAAGGGGATTAGGAGCTGGGAGGAAGGGGGGCGGGTTCATGAAAGGCGGAATAGAAGAGGGGCATCGTGGGATGTGTGGAACAGCAACATGTGTTCGTTGTCACAACATTTCTGGGTCTCTGAGGATTTGTGGGTAAATGGATGTATCTGTGTGAGCCTTAGTTTGCGGTTCAAAGAAAACATACTGAACTGACACAGGTACAACAGAAACGACACCCAAACCAACACCAACACCTACGCCTGCAGCCACCAACACCCACACCATCACCAACCCGCACCCACACTCATAAATGCTTGCCGTCAATGTACTTCTCTACTAAGTGCGGGGTGATCAGACCTTCTAGCAGTCCTGGGCTTTTCTAACAGTTGAAGTAGGGCAAAAACTGTCTAGAGGTCTGAGTGAGGACTGTGGGAATAGTCTTCTTTGACAAGCCACTTCATTATTGGATTCACGGTAAGCTAAACGAGGGGGGAGGAGTGGGGGTTCATACAAGAGGAAAATGTGTAATGCGTTGTGCTGGCATTTTGGTATCCGAAGGGCCTCCGGATCACTCTCACAAATGCATGAGGATGCTCCAAGTCACACCCCTTTTCATCTACAGATCTCAGTGGTCTTAGCCAGGGCCGTGTGGCATTTTATTCTGCATTTTATTTCAGTTTTGTTCTCCAGGATCTGCATCAATGAGTTTTTGGAGGTTGAGGATCGTTGCTCATGAGCATTGTTAATACTCCACTCCTGAGTTTCACATGGATGTTTCTAAACATATGCTAAACACAAGAGGCCTAATCCCTTCATTTGCACCCAAGGACCAGCCCTGGGTTCAAGCCCCACGTGTGGCCCTGCCCCATGAGGGGACCAATGACAATAAACCTTTGGCAAAACATTGCCCACTTTCTGAGGAGTGAAAGAGATGGCAGTTGTGGCCAAATTGGCGGTGTTAGCCTTGGCAGACCTACCTGAAGATTTCTGATGGCAAAAAATAAATCTATTATTAAACAAACACCCCAAAAACCAAGGTGGCCCCTGGGACTGTACACCCAACTGTTCACATCCCCTCCACCATCTGGTCCACCCCAGGATGATTTGGATTGGTTCTCAGGTGTGTTGGGTTTGATTTGGATTGGTTCTCGAGCATGTTAGTGTAAGCTATTGAGTACTGTTGCATTGGGACACTTGCAACGTCAATTATCCTGGACAATGCCAGGACACAGCTATATGTGTGTGTGTGTGTGTGTGTGTGTGTGTGTGTGTATCACCCTGAATGGCTTCACTGTGCTCTTCACACATTCTGCATAATGCCACAAAGGTCTTTGTCATGGCAACGGCCAAGGGGCCACTCGGGAGGGGAGTCACGCGGGCCGACGTCTTCGTGGCCAGTCGCACACGCCCTCGTGAAATTCCCAGTCAGCCTCCGCAAGAAAGAGCCAGTATGTGTGACCCGGCCGACGCCCGTGTCCAGTGTGTTAACCATCGGCCTGTAAGTCACCCTCTGCTTCAAACGTGGCAACTTGTGTCTCCAATTACAAAGTCACAGCATGACTGATCTCAGGTCACCATCAAAGGGCCTTTATCACTCACTGCTGGAGAGCCGAAGTTGATACTTCCCAAACTGGTTTTACCCCTCATGAAAATCTGATGGCATCATACACCGACTGATACAACAGCAAAAGCACACACACACACACACACACACACACACACACACACACACACACACACACACACACACACAATGCTGGTGTTAGAAGTCAGGCCACAAGTGAACGAAAGGTCGTGACCCGTGTGTGAACACATCGCAACAGAATGTAACATGCGGAGCTGAATGTGCTCCATGCCGTTCGGCAAGCCGGAAATGAGAGGAAACCACCAATAGCAGCACAGAGATCTGAGAAGGGGAAACGCCTCTGTAAAGGTCACGCTGGAGGATGACAGGACAGGAGTCATCGGCAGGAAACAGCTGGCCATTGGGAGCAAGTATCTACAGTATGATCAGTTGTTATTATTTATCCTCAAGCCTCAATAAATCTGTTGTTTGAATCAAGGGCATAACAGGATCTTTATTCATATACATGTTTCACTTCCAGATGACTGCAGAGGCTTGGTACAGGCTAGACTCTGTTACTAGGCAACAGACTGACTGCCCCCATCCTGGCTCCAGCTGCTGTAGCAGGATTCCTACCCGGCTGCTGTACACGGCATTACCCTACCACTAGCTGCATCACCATTTTGGATATTCCTTCGACATTCAGTCAGTTCAGAAAATGGGTTTCCCTCAGGATAACCAGAGACTTTCTTACACATTAATGACGGTGGATTTGTAATTAGGTCATGAAATACTGACCCGGTTTTTCAGACCAATTGTCACAAAGGACATATGGGTTCAAAGGCACTAAATCGCTACAACGCAGAGCTTTTGTGAATGTGTGTGTTTGTACACACAGGAATGTGGACATCTGTCACTGGGTCCAGGAGATGTCCATGGTGTAAATCAGTGCTACTACCTTAGTCTTGTCAACCCATCAAAAGAAGAAAAGAGATCAGTGCTGACTGTTTGCTCTCGGTCAACACAGTCACAGCTGTATCGAACAGCAACGTAACTCCCCAACAATACTGCCTCATAAAGCTATCAACACACACACACACACGCGCACACACACACACACACACACACACACACACACACACTTCTCTCTCAAACATGCCTACACATTTTAAAGTAATTTACTTTACCATTTTGCTAAAGCATACCCATAGAGGACAAAGAAAAGCTTTAAAGAATGAACATTTTGATTTCAGTTTTAGTACTTTTAGAGTATTCTAGATACGTTTTTTAAAGTGTAGTATATGGTTATGTTCAAACTGTGTCCTGGCAACACAATGGAAGTGATTCTGCTTCCTTCCTCTTCCTTAATCAAAACAGAAGACGAGATATGAGAGAGAGAGAGAGAGAGAGAGGAGAGAGAGAGAGAGAGAGAGAGAGAGAGAGAGAGACCGATAGACAGAGGGGGTAGGAAAACAATGACCAAAAAAGAAAGTCCCGGATCCTCATCCAGACACTGAGCAGTAAGCTGTTCTGTACAGTCACACCATGTGACACCTTGATGCTCACTGTCCTTTGGAACCATAAGTGCCAGTGGAGGACATACGTTAGCTGAGCTTTACTGTACAGTGGCAGTCCAACCTGCACACAATATCTGCTGCTCTGGTTAAAGGTGACCCTTTAGTCTTGACCTTGCTATGAAGGAGTAATAAACACCTACATTTATTTGTCATTCAACTCAGCAGCAAACAAATTAATTCAACTACAAATTTTTCACATTAGCAATTGCTGCTCCTGTTATGATGGGGTGAACCTGTGTAACTATTACCAATAAATATCTAATCAAGAGAAAGGTCTCAGGGCATGAACCGAACCATGTCACTCTAAGATGGAGGTTATTTGAGCCTGGTAGGAGTCCTGGACATCTGGAGAGGAAACGAGGAGCCACTGTCCCGATACGAGAAGCGCTGCGCTTCTGCGAGCTCCGTCCTGCTGCCTGTCTATACTTCATCATGCCTATATTCAGCTTCTCCACCCAGTTTCTGTTTCTTAATGGAAAGGGAAAGCCTTTGGAATGCATAGAAAATCATTTGAGCAGAATCCCCAGTGAGAGAGAGAGAGAGAGAGAGAGAGAGAGAGAGAGAGAGAGAGAGAGAGCACATGATATTAAGAAAGCAAAGAGAATGACAGAAAGGTTGACAGAGGAAATGAACACAGATATGTTCGTTCCATTTCTTCGGCAGGTTTCCTACTCCTTTCTTTGCCCCTTTTTTGCGAGATTAATTTATTCTGGAAGAACATACGAGTTGGTCCTTCTGCCTCGGTCTTCTCAGAACACACAAAGGCTTGTGAGGTGAAGGGACTGGCAAAAACCAATGTAGACATGTGGGTTAGTAGGTGACAAGAGCATTGAGGTGATCCCAGCCCTCGTAAAAGCCTGAACCAATGAAATCTCACAAAAAAGTACACAACTCAGCGAGACCCTTGGCCAGAACACACACACACACACACACACACACACACACACACACACACACACACACACACACACACACACACACACAC
>JAOXYF010000787.1:0-10162 GCA_028565775.1 Sternarchorhynchus goeldii | reverse complement strand
GTGTGTGTGTGTGTGTGTGTGTGTGTGTGTGTGTGTGTGTGTGTGTGTGTGTGTGTGTGTGTGTGTGTGTACGTACACAGGAAATGACCCACTCATGGCCTCCTCTACTAACAGCCATTCACACGCCAAGTACCACAGAGTTATCCAAATTCTCCTTCCCCAATAAGGTGAGATGTGCGCACACCACACAAACATGCGTACACACACGCATGCAGCAGCTTATTTCCATTACAGGTCTATTATGATCAGCATTAGAAAACAAGTTACATTTGAATAGAAATTCCATTAAAAATGCATTAATGAATTATGTATCAATAATAAAAATTGCACCGCTAAAGACATCCAGAGAAGCTTAACCCATGCTGCCCCCTGAAGTTTCTGCTGGGTAATGCGAGACTTTGATTAGACCTGCGCGTTATATATCGTTTGATTAGACCTGCACGTTATATCGTTGGATAAAGGTCCAGGAACCTGAATGTGCTTCTTTTCTAACTAGGCTCATCTGTCTCCTCTGCTAACGGTGTGTGAATATCGTCCCACAGCCCAGCAAATGACTCATTTTGCCAGAATTTATCCCCTTATGAAAATGGGCGGTCCTTATGTTGGGTGAAGCTTGCGTAAGCGTCAGTCTTCGCAGTCAGTGGGTGGATTCCAACCTTCTGAGCTGCATACACATGGGTTCCTTGCAGTGACAGATTTTGTGCAGACTTTTGCAGCTAAGGCTAAACTGTACATCACCAGCTGTTTATTAAGATGTAAACAGTTTTGATGCGTTCAGTTTCTTTGGTCTTTATTATTGATGGTGGTATTAGCCAAACTTGTACTGTAGGAGGCTGAGGTGCAGTTTCCCTCTAATCACTAATAGTTTTCTTTACATGTAGTCACCAGTTGTAAGCATCCTGGTGAACCCCAGTCGTCCCAGATAAACGTTCTGCAGATGTTTATTGGATCTTGGGAACTTCGGTCATGCAAGCACCGATCACTTCGGTTGCACTTCGGAGTGTCATGTGATGTAGATATCATCTCCAGCACATTCTGTAGGAAAGGGCTTTAAGCTGGAATCTTACCTGAGATCATATTCTGGAACTCTGTGTGCTGCTTCCTGTACTGTGTGTGTGTGTGTGTGTGTGTGTGTGTGTGTGTGTGTGTGTTTTCCTCGTAATGACAATTGGAACTTTCTCTTCTTTCTTGTTTGTGTAACAGGAGACGCATGTTCATTCAGGATACCAGCAGCCTCAGAGTAAGTGTGTGTGCGTGCGTGCGCAGGTTTAGTGTGCAGCAGTGTGTGTGTACTTATGAGTAGTACTTTATAAGACTGAGTAAGTGTTCTTAATCATGTTATGGTTATTTAAATGGGGAAGGAGGTGTAAAGTGTGGCAGAATCTGTGCATGCAGCAGAACATACAACCCCCCCCCCCAAACACACACACACTCCATTCAGCATGAGAATCTGGGACCTGTACTCACCAGTACTTTACCTGAGTTTATCAACAACAGTCGTGCATGTATGTAATGTCACCCAGGGTTCTGTCTCTTTTCCACTCTCTCTCACTCCTTTGCTTACACACACTTGTGCACAGGGCGTGCTAACCTCAGGGCATCGATTCCTCCAGCAGGGGGAGCTGCATCTGATCTCAGCATCATTATTACTGGTTTTTGATGGAGATCATTTATGATTATCTGGTTGTTTCTAATCCAGCTCAGATATTTGAACTGGTATCATAATGTTGACTGTCATTTGGTTCTTATACTCTGTGTCTCTCTCTCTCCTCGCAGAGCACCATGACTCGTCTCCCAGTGTCCCCATATCTCCCTGTGTGGAACAACGAGGGTGAGTGTTACTGGTTCTCTGGTGGAGTGTTCCTGCATGCGTGTTTGGTACGAGCGTGCGCGCGTGTTGGTGGTGGTTGGTACGAGCGTGCGCGCGTGTTGGTGGTGGTTGGTACGAGCGTGCGCGCGTGTTGGTGGTGGTTGGTACGAGCGTGCGCGCGTGTCAGGACTGGTCCTGAACGGTCTGCTGTGGAGGGTTTGTCATTGCCCTGTTTTAACAGCCCCATTCATGTCCATGTTGACACTGAAGCAGATGTCAGAAATGCCCCGTACTGGGCGAAATGTTTCAGCACATGTTCTGAAACAGTGCAGGATGGGCCTTCTGGGATGAGTTATGGGTTTTTACCGTAGTTTATTAAATTTATGTTTACCGCTTTTCTAGATACTAAGCTACAAAACGCCAGATCTGTTGTGTCTGATTCGGGTGTGTTTATTGCGTTTCAGTGTCTGTGAAGATGGAGGAGTACCTGAGCCTCCACCTACCAGCGGAGCGGAGTGTGGGAGCTCCAGCGACTCGGACAGCAGCTCTGGGTCGGACTCTGAGAGCAGTGAGGACAGTGAGAGCAGCACTGAGGAGAATCCTGACGCTCAGGAGATCAGCACATCCCCCGCAAAGGTGCAAACACACACACACACACTAATGTAAGAATCATAAGCTTGTGTATGTATGCGTGTGCGCAGTGAACAACTAGAAATCATTTATCAAACGGATCTGGACGACCTACACTCCCCTCACACACACACAACAACAGGACGACACTGTTCCTCTCTGCTTCCAATTCTCTTACAGTCCTGTGTTTGTGGTTTTTGGACACTAGAACACTCTGCTAACAGGTGATCTCTGATATAATTTGACAGGTTGTACGGTTTGTGTACGTGTGTGTGTGTGTGTGTCCATCTAGGCGGAAGGGACTAAAGACATCAGCTGGCAGTTGATCAGCTGGATTAAGGAGTCCCAACAGAATCTGAATTCCCAGAACCATGGTGACGCAGATGTGTGCCACGCCCCCAAAACCTCTACGAGCACTAAGGCACAACCCCGCGGTCACTGGGCCGAGGACTCCAAATCCAGGAGCAAACGGCACCACAACTCCCATAATGCCCCTGTGCAGCAGCCCGGGTTCAACCATGCTAGCCATCCATCGGAGACGGAGTCGATGGCCTCGGTCCTGCTTGCTGGCCACAAGCCCACCGTGTCCTGTGGTGATGCAGAGACGGGCCCTAGGAAAACCGTGGGGACCAAACACCCAGGGAAGGGCAGGAAAGTCCCGCCCCTTCCAGAGGTGTCGCAGGCTGGCCTTCGCGTGGAAAGCGTGGAGGTCACGCCCCGTGATAAGGACTCCACTTTCCCAGACAGGCCAAAGGTCAAGACGAAAACCGCCCGCGCAAAGAGAGGCAGCAAGTCGGACAGTCGCAAGCAGACCAAGCACGGCCTCTCGAGCAGAACAGAAGGGAAGGATACGCCTCCTAAATCCACCGTAACCGTGGAGGAAAGGAAGGAGGCGGAGCCTGCCCCTTCAAGCCCCGCCTCTCAACGGCCGCGCTCCCCTCTGGCTAAGAGCAGAGGCGTCACCGACGGCATGCGGACAGAAACGCTGGCGCCCGTCAAAGGTTCCAAAAAGAGACGTGCACGCTCACCCACCAATGACAGGAAGAAGGACGGCTCGTCCAGAGCCCTGGCCGAGACGTCACGCCCCCTGCTGGTAAAGATCGAGCTCAGCCAGCTGTCCAGAGTCCCCCACCCCCCCCACGCTGCCAAGCCAAGCGGCACGGCCACATTCCTGAATGCCGTGCCCGAGAAAACGGGACAGGAGAAAACGGGGCAGGAGAAAGACCGTGTCGCTACGGGCAAAGTGGGCAAGAAAAGGCCAGTGAGTATCTGTGACTTTCTCTGGGTGTGCGAGTGCTGGGTATCTGTGAGTATTTGTGAGTATCTGTGACTTCCTCTGGGTGTGGGAGCCGTCTGCTCCAGCCGTCTGCTCCAGCCGTCTGCTCCAGCCGTCTGCTCCAGCCGTCTGCTCCAGCCGTCTGCTCCAGCCGTCTGCTTCGGGTTTTGAAGATCCAATTTAGAATCGATAAAGAGGAGAAGCTTGTCAGAGTGGAACCTTCTTGAACAGCCCTGGGAAACCATTTGGAAGATTTACTGTCTCGCAGGTTTAAATGGCCTTGCTGAAAATACAGAAATGTGTTTAAGCTTTTAAAGAATCTCAATAGCTATGTGACACATTATCCCAGTTAACCAGTGTAAAGCTGCAGTTAAGGTTAGCTGTAGCTCACGAGGGTTAGGGTTAGCTGTAGCTCACGAGGGTTAGGGTTAGCTGTAGCTCACGAGGGCTGTAGCCAGGGCTGTTTTGGGATCAGAGATGCACTTGTCTTCTGACATTTATGCAGCACTTTTGTTATTGTGTGTTTTGTTTCTGTTTTGCATAATGCTTGTGCTGTGGTGAACGTGCTCCACACAAACACACACACGCGTGCGCACACCGGTTTTCTCCTGTTTGTACCTTGCTGAGAGAGACACACTTCAGTACCAGTTCTGATGTCTTGTTATCTTTGGGGAAAACAGAAGCTCTGATCTGTGCGAGTGGCATTCTGGCATCCCGAGTGGCGTCTTTTCTGCTTTTCTGAGGGGAAGGTGTTTTGCTTGTGTGCTTTGAGCCCAGGTTTGATGACTGTGTGTGTGCGCCACAGGCTGAGAAGACCCAGTCATCTGTGCCCAGAAAGAAGGTAAAGCTGGAGACTGAGAGCAAGCCAGTGCCTTCCTCTCAGCACAGCTCCGGAAAACCCCAGTAAGAACCCCCTCATCCTCAGAACCCCCCACACAAACACCTCCAAAAGCTTTGATACCCGTTTTATTATTGTACACCACCTACCACCTCACGCGTACTGGAACACACTACTATATACAAACATAAAAACTCGGGGAAACATTAAGAGCATAGTTTTGCTACTTTGAAATGCCTGGAGTTTGAAGGCTGTGATATGTGAAGGCTGTGGTAATGCTAACGTTAGCATTGCTAACATTGGTAGGGTGTTGGTGGAGAGTCGCATTTTGGGATAAAGATCCCCTTTAACAGCCAAACGTTCCTGAGAATTGGGTCATGTGGTGATCTCCCCCCCCCCCCCCCCCTTTAAACTGACCAATGGTAAGGCTGTTTCCGGATGTCTTCCTGGTCACCTGACTGTGGCGGGCGGTTAAGGGGCGGGCGTGTTTGCTGTGAAGGAAAGTACCTGTTGTTCCCAGTGCAGGTGTTGCACTTGGTCTGAACCATGTCTTCACCCTCTTGCCACCGCAGGGAGCTCAAGACCTCCACCGAGGAGAAGCAGAAGAAGAAGTCTAAGAGCAGCAAGAAGGTCCCTGCTCCTCTTCCTCCTGGCTCGTCTCAGGAGCAGATGAAGAGTGCCTGCCCCAAGCGCCGTCCCGAGGAAGAGGAGGGGAGCGTCCGCTCAGGTAGCAAGCACAGGAAGAAGAGCTCCAGCAAGCAGCCGGAACATGGCAAGAACCGCAAGGTACAACACCATCCGCTCTGCACACAGGTGGGGTGGGGTTGGGGTATGTGAGGGGACAAAGGCAAACACTTTCACCCTCGCGCCCGCTGGTGAGATTTGGTGAGATTCTCTACGGTTGTTTCGAAACCTTTACGCTGTTATGGTTCTTCTCCAACTATTTTTTCTCGCCCTGTTGTGTAACAGATGGTGCAGAAGAGCAGCACATCTACCCAGGAACCAGCCACTTCCTGTGGCGTCACAGTGACGCACAGACCGCTGCTCAAGTTTGATGACAAGTGAGAACTTGGGACCATGTGCTTATATTAATAGTACTCACCTTACTCCCCTCTGATGTCCTGCAGTACTCTGTAATAGTACTCACCCTACTCCCCTCTGATGTCCTGCAGTACTCTGTAATAGTACTCACCCTACTCCACTCTGATGTCCTGCAGTACTCTGTAATAGTACTCGCCCTACTCCCCTCTGATGTCCTGCAGTACTCTGTAATGTTACTTGGCTGTTGTCCTTTCGCTCAGTAATACACAGGTTTACCTTTCAGGCCGTGTTCTGTAATACCCTTTTTCCCTGCATGCAGTATGTTGTAATAGTATTAACTTTGCTCTCGCAGGCACTGTTTTGCAGGCGGTACTCAGTAATATTACTCACCTTTTAACATTTGTCCTTGCAGGCTTTGCTGTGTAATAGTATTAAGCTTTAGTCACTGTCCTTGCAGGCAGTACTCGGTGGATTACCACATGAAGGAAGCCAAGAAGTTGAAGCACAAAGGCGACGCCACGGTAACCACTCCTCCTGTTCATACTGCTCTGCTGCTGCTGCTCTTCCACACTTTTTCAGTATCTGGTTTAAAAAGTCATTTATAAAGGAAAAGCCTTAAACTCTTTTTTTTTTTTTAATGAACACTTTTATATTTCATCCTCTCACACACACAAAACCCCCAGAACAACAGCAAATGTTTAGTTCTGTTGGTTCCAAAGTGATGCGTTTTTGTTACATGCATATAATACCTGTAGTGTAATACTATAATAACGTGTATAATAACGTGGGTGTGCACCTCTGACCTCCTCAGATGGGTAAGATGGGTAAAGCCTTCAGCTACCTGGATGCTGCAATGTCCTTTGTGGAGAGTGGTGTTGCCATGGAGACAGATCCCCAGACACCAAAGTCTGCGTACACAATGTTCTCAGAAACTGTAGACCTGATCAGGTAGGTGTGTGTGTGTGTGTGCGCCAGTCCTCTGATGGTTTAGCATCCACATCTGGATTAGGTGTTATGGGTATCCCTCGGGTTTTTGTTACCCTGAATCACAATCTCCTGGTGGTAATATTGGAGATCTGGTGAAAAGGCTTCACCCGATTCTGTCTGCTAGCAGGAAATCTTTCACTTTTTCCTCTCTCTCTCTCTCTCTTTATTAGGTTTATTCTGAAACTGAAGAACTACTTGGAGCTGACGGCTCCTGTCTCAGAGCGGGACTTCTTGGTGCTCTGGTGGGTGTCTGTCATAACTACTAAACTACATTAGAGAGATTCGTTTACCTGTGACACCTGAAACTGCAACATTCCTGCATCTCAATGAAATACACTACTGAACCCTTGATGTGAACCCGGTTACCGAACCCTTATTGTGAATCCAATTCATCAACACATTCATGTAATGTGGTTTCTGTGAGGGTTGGTGTGGGGGCGTGGTTGAGGGTGTGCTCTGTCCTGGCGCTGACCGGCCTCTGTTCCATTCACAGCATGCGCTGCCAGGCTCTCCTGCAGATGGCGATGTTCCGCTGTAAGCGAGACTCTGCGCTGAAGTACCTGCGCACTCTCACAGATCATTTCAAGGTAAGTCCCATCGATCAGGGCGCAGTGTGGATCAGAGCGCAGTGTCGATCAGAGCTTTGCTCATCTGAATCACTGTGAATGTGTGTTACTTTCTTTCCTTCAGAACTCAAAGACCGTACATGCTCCTTCCCCCTGCGTCTCAAAGTAAGTCTCCCTTTCTGGGGTGGAGCATGTGAATATAATCAGTATATATTTAGTTATTAAAATGGAAGACAACATTATAAAGAATTTAAAATGAACATCCTCTTACAATGGGGAGCAAATAATTTATTTTCCATTTTTTAAATTCCTTCTCCACCCTTTGTCTCTTCCTCTCTTCCCCGCCCCCAGGACCACGGGGACTCCGTCTCCCATGTCCCCCCTGCCGTCCCCAGCCAGCTCTGTTGGCTCAGGCCCCGCCCACAACCCAGGCAGCAGCTCTGTGACCATCCCCCAGGTCATCCAGCAGATGGCGAGCTCCTACGTCAACATCACCGCCCTCTTCCTCAGCGCTCATGATACATGGGAGCAGGCCGAGGAACTCGCCCGTAGAGGAAGCGGTAGGTCGGGGGTGAACCCAGGGGTCAGAGGGCGGCTACAATAGCTCTAGATGGATTTTGTTAACTCATTCATGTGTAGGTGTGGTTGAAGTGTTTGCACTCACCTGTGTTGGTGTACAGTGATCTTGCAGATGATGTTGAAAGCACCTTGATTCTGATCTGAGGACAGTTTTGATTAATTGATTGAGCTTAACTTAGGACCATGTGGATCTGTCCCCAGATTGGGGTAAAAGAGGGCGATTTCACGTAACTTTGTGTTTTAATGGGTGTGTGTGTGTGTGTGTGTGTGTGTGTGTGTGTGTGTGTGTGGGTGTGTGTGTGTGTGTGTGTGTCCACCCACCCCTACAGGTCTGTTGACCGAGCTCGACCGTGCACTTGGTCAGCTGAGTTTGACCTCCAACATGGTCTCCCTGGTGCGTTACACACGTCAGGGCCTTCACTGGCTCAAACTGGACACCTCAATCTGAGCCCCCGTCACCGTGGTGACAGGGCGGAGGGGCGGGGCTTTTTAGTTCAGTATGATTTTATGTTGTGCATTGGCCAATGAGAAGAAATGGAGGAGAGAGGGGGCGGGAAGACAAATACCATTGGATACTTTTTGCACTTTTGTTCTGTGAGAAGCCAAGTATGTGATCCATTTTTAGCAATTTCTCTGAAAGGAGAGGAGGAAGGGGAGAGGGAGAGAGAGAGAGAGAGAGTGAGTCCGTCCTGTTGCTCTGGACGGTGGAGGCATAGCTTATCTGTCCTCTCAGCATGACCAGGCTGATTTACATGAACACCAAATCAGCATAGCAGTTGTGTCTGTGGGCGTGTGCAGATTTATTGCAAACCACCAATGAGGACTGAGTTTATTTAATTTTTCATTTTTTGGGGTGAGGGAGAGGGAGAGAACCTCTTCCCAACCCCGTACCCAAACACAGAAGATCGGTGTCCTCTTCCTCTTGTTTCTCTTCACTGGCGGAGGGAAGGCGGGGCCAGCTGTGAGAGGCGGGCGCTGACGTCTGTGCCGCCCACTAACATCCCTTCTCTTCCATTAACGTGACCCACGAACTGAAAAACCCGTCTCACACACACACACACACACACACACACACACACACACACACACACACACACACATCTGGACTCTCTTCTCTGTGGTAAAACCAAGCAGTGATCTCAATTTATTTATTTTTGCCTATTATTATTATTATTATTATTATTATTATTATTATTATTATTATTATTAATATATTGATCTTGTTGAATTATTTTTTTTCTCAGTCTGATGTACTATTGACCTTGGGAACACCAGAACACCAGCAGAATATGGGCTTCCCCTCTCCTTCGGTTTTTGTTCAAGTTGAATAGTTTGAATTCTCTTTTCCATGATATAATTATGAAGGTTGTAGGATCTTATCCCACGTATCTTTTTAAGTGGTTTTTGAGTGGCAGATCTGTAGTGGAGCGTTATGTACTTCCAAGACCCTCTAATTCATTTTCCTTGCGGAGAAGAGATGCCCAGTGCCCAGGACTACCCTGCTTCTCCAGAATCCTCTGATTTTCCTCCAGTCTGGTACTTGCCTGTTGATTCAGAGGTGACAAGCTGTAATTCTACCTCACCAGGCAGAGGAGCAATCGCACCCTCCGCCACCCCCTAACCCCTAACCCCTAACTCAAGACGTAGCATCAACCCAAACCTTAATGACAGTGATGGCACTCTTCATACCGCATCCAGGAACCCTGCTCCTGGGGATCCGCCTCCCTTCAGAGTGTAGCTCCTCCCCTTTATTGTAACCCATCAGATCCTGTTAAGCAGGATCTTTCCTAAATTGCGGAATGGTTAGGGGGGTTGGACACGGGCAGGAAACTCTGCACCACTGAAGGTTCTCCCAGCGTAGGAGCAGAAGCCGCTACACATGTGCCTTATTCAGACCCGGTTGACGCGAGACGCCGCGCTCCCAGTGAAATGAAAGGAAGAGCGAGTCGCAGGTGTGGAAGTGTGTTTACGCTGAATCCAGGGTACCTTCCTGAGGGATTTTTAATGTGAAGATCATGTAATGGGGCCATTTAAGATGAATGAAAGAAAAAAAACGAAGGAAAAATGACTAAACAGCTTTACATAGTGAATCCGTTCCTCCTGGCTGGGTGGTACATTTCCAAACAGAAGTTCTGATTTTGCATTTTTCATGAAGGTCATTTTTAAGCCCTGGAATTTTAGTGCCTAATTCCACCATTTCTTTCACAGCTTTTATGTACAAAAAAAACTTCATGTATGTGAAGTTGTGTGTTTTTTTGTTGTTGTTGTTGTTGTTTCTCTTCCTGCTTTTGAAAGTTCACTTGTCACATTTTGGAAATTCCAGCTGAGTGGTAAAAACCATGTCCACCTGCCTAATGGCCCTTGGGGGGGGGGGGGGGGGGGGGGGGGGGGGGGGGGGGGGGGGGGGGGGGGGGGGGGGGGGGGGGGGGGGGGGG
>JAOXYF010000786.1:0-10163 GCA_028565775.1 Sternarchorhynchus goeldii | reverse complement strand
AATAGATAGAGAGATAATAGATAGAGAGATAATAGATAGAGAGATAAAAGATAGAGAGATAATAGATAGAGAGATAAAAGATAGAGAGATAAAAGATAGAGAGATAATAGATAGAGAGATAATAGATAGAGAGATAATAGATAGAGAGATAATAGATAGAGAGGGGGGGGTCATATTCCCATACAGGTTCTTTACTTTGACCAGAGGATACCAGGAAGAGTGGGAGTGGGAGTGGGAGTGGGGAGGTGTGTGTGTGTGTGTGTGTGTGTGTGTGTGTGTGTTTTTGGGTACTATTGTTGACTTCTGGTAATTCCAGAGTTTTGAACTTTGTACCTGGCACAGGAACTTGGCCTGCTGAAGTAAATCTTTCCCACACTATCTGTGACTGAGTCTCCCAGAGCGTTTGTCCTGAAATGGTGCACAGCGTTCGGAAAAGAAAAGGCAATCCATACTGCGAGGAGGCCACTTTATGTGTGCGCCAGGGTTATTGTGTGAAAGGCGTGGATGTCGCGTGAATTCAGGAACGAGCAGTTCCCCTCAGGGCAGGAAACGCCCCGTTAGCCTTCTCACCAGGGGTCATGCCAGGGCGTTCACGGAAACAATAGGCTCCTGACGGCAGAGGCTGCTGGACTAAACGGAGGAGTATAAACACTGAGCCCGACTATAACGGTGCCAGCCTCTAACTGATAGGGCACGAAGAACTACCCTTTCCCTGCCCCCTGCCCCAGCCTCGTGTAAATGATGTACACGGCGACTGAAAGAATGAAAAAGAAAAACATTTCATTGTGGGTTGTTTTGACCACACGGGTGTAACCTGCTCACTGGCTCTGGTCCCTGGGACAGAGGCCTTGGTGAGTCTGGACAGGGACCCAGGGGGAACTGGGGGCCCGGGGGGGATCTGGGGATTAAACCAGTAGACAACCCCTTTCATCTGCCCCCGACAGGGCTCCTGCCTGCTGCGGCTAGGGTGTTATAATGGTAGAAAGAAAGAAAGAAAGAAAGAAAGAAAGAAAGAAAGAAAGGAGGAGACAGAGCGAGGGAGACAGGAAGAGAGCGAGAGACAGAAAGAGACAGAGGGAGACAGAAAGAGACAGAGAAAGGTTCTGTTGTTAAAAGAGCACTAAATAAAAGACGCCGACAGACAAACAGAAAGAGGCAGTTATGTGTGCATAATTTGGCAATGGGCCAGGTGTTCGTTAGTGTTCACAGTATTAAGGGTAAACCAATCACTGGCGCTGACTGGTCAGGCAACTGATAAAAAAAAAAAAAACCCTGAAGAAGCACGTTTGGGTCTGGACTCTGCCAGAGAGCTAATTACTCTTAAACTGTACACACATGCTTGAGGTTATGGGTCGTTAGTAGAATGTACTGGGGTGTAATTCACATCCGTAATAGTGTGAGGAGTTTGAATGAGTTGATTTATTTAATTTAGACCAACAGAGTGCTTGTGTTTAAAACGTAAAAACGTTTTCTCAAAAACAGTGAGTTTAAGTGCAAGTCGGTTTTTCATAAAAAAAAAGCTTGAATAAACTCGCATTTGTAAACTATTTAAAGATTCTGTAATATAAACTCGCGCTGCCGTTTCGCATGCTGAGCGGTTGAGTGACGGCTCCGTGATCAGGTCACCGCGCGCTGCCGACGTCACTGGCTGCTGCGTGCGTGCGCGCTCACCAAGTCAGAGATGAAGTTAGAATAGTCGCGTAAAATGAGCGCCATGGCAACGGCGAACTGTTTTTGCTGTACAAAAATAATTATTCTTATTTAAGAGTCTTTTAGTCAGTTATTTGTCTTAATATGACATTTTTATTATCTGAGATAACTGTTCAGTAGTATTTCTGATCTTGTTTTCATTTTGATACTTGAAACTCCTCGACTATACTGAGAAGTAGCTAACTAAACGGCGATGCTATAGTCAGCTCAGATATAATAGCATATAGGTATCTAACGATGGCCTTCCCTCCTCCACAGCACGCATACATAAACTCAGTGACTGTCCACATTCTCTTTGTATTTTATCAGAATTGATTGGGGAGGTTTCCACCATAAAACAAACCGTCGATGGGCGAAGCTGAGGGAAAACTGATCCGTTCTACACAATGCACTTTTTTTTGTAATTAAATCCAGGTATTCTAGAGCAGTTGAACGGAGTGGTGTACTGCTCTGGAGGTTGGGTTTACATTTTAGGGATATGGGGTTCTAGAGCTCAGGCCAGAGTATCCTTCTGTTCCCATGAGAAGGCTCAGAGCTTTTTGACTGCACATCAATGAAAACAGAGTGGCAGGTCACACAGATCCTGCTGGGACCAGCGGGTGGATGTGCAGTTAGCAGTGCAGGCCTGACTCCTGACGGCATGAGAGAGAACCGGGGTCTGTTACTGGGGACCACCTTTCAGAAACCACCAACAAAAGCATTAAAAAGATGTTTACGACTCTTCCTTCAGCAGAACCAAAGGAGCCCAGTGACAGTGTGGGACTGTGTTTTAGACGAGCTCAGAGAGGGAGGCCTTTATCCCTGTCCACTCTTTAGTGTTTCAGGCAGCTTTTGCACTGGGCCCAAGGTCCATCTTTCACCTCAGGCCAGGTGGTCTGCCAAGACAGATCTTTTCAGAACTTTCCTGAGCTCTGCAGTAATCGGAAACCCTGCAGAATGGCCTACAACCCACTTCTAAATGTGGAGTCTTGCTTTCATGTTAATTTGCAGTTTCCTGTTGCTGTCTGTCACCAAGCAGAGTGAATAGATCCGGCTTTTACTCACAGAATAGTCCTCTGCGTTAGCACTGAGGTCTGCATTAGCACTACTACAGGAGCTCGTCCGTCTGCATAGACAGTATGTGCTTTACACAGTGTACTTTACCCAGAAGGCACATGCCTTACCCAGAGTTCACAAACTACATGAAACACGTATGCTTTACACAGAATATGTACAATTTACACAGAACACACTTTACAGGAAGCACACACAGGAATGCTTTACACAGTCATGACACAGGGTGGCTCTTGAATGAGCTATAAGTAATTTTCACAACCACTCACAAGTTGGATAAACATTAACTGAATGAATACATCAGTAAATCAGTCTCTTATGCTAAAATCCCATAATCAGAAACATTTCTTCACAACTATAAGCACATTCTTATTGATTCAACAAAGTTTGCAGTTCTGCTGCTCTCATTCTCTCCATTCTCCCCAGAAACACACCTGTCTCACTGTGCTAATCACTGGGAACACACCTGTCTCACTGTCCTAATCACTGGGAACACACCTGTCTCACTGTGCTAATCACTGGGAACACACCTCTCACTGTCCTAATCACTTGGAACACACTAGGAAAAACTTGAAGGTGGAGATGGATGGGGAACAAAATGAACATTTTCCAGACATTTGAAAAGGGAGCAGTTTGAACTTTTGGATATTGTCGAAAAACTACAGCACAAGGGAAGCTGTTTGTAAACATTGTGCTGTCTTCATTCAGAGAATACCTGATCTTGGTACAAATCCCCACCTGGTGGAGTATGTATTTGTAAATCCCCACCTGGTGGAGTATGTATTTGTAAATCCCCACCTGGTGTGTGTTTGTAACATGTATTTGTAACATTTATATCTCAACAAGACTTCAACCTCACCAAAAGGTGTCAGAGGGCGAAACATCGTTGGGAGAAAAAGAAACATACACCATCTGGTGTCGTTCATCACCCTCGGCCCTACAGTCCAGCCCTCCCAGACCTCCACAGGAAGGTGTTGCCTTTACACCTCCAGAGAAACATCACAGTGGTGCTTGCAATGCCTCGTGATGTTATATGGGACAGTGTCAGCTTCCATCATCTACCTGCCTTGGCATATATGGCTCACCACACATCTACACATGCAGATTCCACTTCCACCAAATTCCTCTTCCCTCAGTCCAGCTGATGAGTTCAGTTTGTTGATGGAAGGTATATGACATAAACAAGTTGTCTCAAGGCGATGTAGCCTGTGAAGGTGTCAATACTAACTCGTGTCAAGGGAAGGTTCGTCACTCTAGTCCCTTCTTTCCCTACTGTTTGGCCAGGTTAAGAACATCATCTGTGATGGAGGTGAGGTTTTGGACAGGGAGAACATCATCTGTGATGGAGATGAGGTTTTGGACAGAGAGAACATCATCTGTGATGGAGATGAGGTTTTGGACAGAGAGAACATCATCTGTGATGGAGATGAGGTTTTTGGCCAGGAAGAACATCATCTGTGATGGAGATGAGGTTTTTGGCCAGGAAGAACATCATCTGTGATGAAGATGAGGTTTAGGACAGAGAAACATCATCTGTGATGGAGATGAGGTTTTGGACAGAGAAACATCATCTGTGATGGAGATGAGGTTTTGGTCAGGGAGAACATCATCTGTGATATAAATCACCTGTGAGCAACAAGATGATCTTGTCTTTTTTATTTACTGTATTTTTGAAAAAAAAATTTAAATTATTTTTATCAGTGTATTTTCACTGTAAAGACGCAGTACTGTTGCTTTTCCTGCTGATTTTATGTAATACATCACTTCCTGTTGTGACAACATTTCTTTTATGCAAAGTTTTTCAGTGTATGTAAAGCTTTTCAGTCAAAAGTGAGACTTTCTCTGCTGGTGTAAAATTTTGAAAGTATTTTTTTTTTCAGTTCAGAGCTTTAAGTTATGAGAAATATATATATGACCAGTCAGAAGAAAACTGTAACACAGCAGTTCAGAAGTTTGTTTTGTGACTCATCGTGTATTTGTGAACAATTACATAAATCAAGTATAAATGGATTATTCCGTTTCTATTTAAGGTCTTTTTTAAGGTATTTTGTTGAAGTGTGTTTAGTATGTTACAGCACTCAATATAACTTGATGATTTATGTGCATTTATGTTCATGTCTGTCAGAAGTCAGTTTTTCTTTGCTTGTAGTTTGTTTGGTTAAGAGCTTTAAGTGTTTAGCTTTGGGAAATACAGAATGTGTGTAATGTTCTGAGAAATGTGTACAACCAATCCGAAGAAAACTGTATTCAGTTTTTTGTTTGCATCCTTGTTATAGAACCATAAATTCAAAAATGGTCATACTTACACTGAAATGTAGGATGAAAACATATCAAGGTTCTACTGTGAGTGGTGAGTAAACACATCAAGGTTCTTTAGCAACTGAAATATTTGTGGATGCAAAAATAGAGGAAACACGGGGTTAGTCACGTGTGGAAGTGTTTTGAGTGATTGAAGTGCGTGTTGCACTACACTGACGTGCTGAGGTGTGTGTTTCAGAAGTGTACTAAAAAAGTGCATGTGGTACTGAATAAGTGCACGTGGTACTGAAGAAGTGGATGTGGTACTGAAGAAGTCCACATGGTACTGAAGACGTGCACGTGGTACTGAAGACGTGCACATGGTACTGAACAAGTTGACTTGGTAACAGAAGAAAGTATCACAGTGATTGTAACAAATGTATCAGATTATCTAGAGATGAAGAGAATGTGCAGAGAGCCTTTATGCAGTGGTCTGGTTTTATTTTGTTTGTTTTGCAAAAGGGGGAGTGTAATAAGTGTAATAAGTAGATTTTATGCAGTTACTTCTCTAATTCATTCATGAAACCATGGCAGATATGCAGTGATTGTAAAACCTATTTTGTTGTAACCGACTTAAGTTTTATTTTGTACAGGTTCTGCAGTGGAAGCCTAGTTAGTGTGAAGTGCAGCTCAGGTTATGTAACCTGCAACCCCAACCTGAACACCAGCAGGGCTCATAGTGGAAGAGCCTCGTGCCGTGAGCAGCCGTGTGCAGGTCAGCCACACAAGAACTTCGCTGAATTCCCTGACTGCTGCGTCTGTCTTGGCACCTGGGACTGCGACGCCCGTGCAGCGGTGGAGAGCCAGTCGGTGGTTGGGACAGAATTACACAATTGCGGGAAGCGGTTTCAGTATTGACTTCCTTCCCCCCCGGAGCCCCTGACGTCTGAGGGCCAGTGGTGAGAAGAGCAGCTGAGCTCCCCTGGGACCACCACGCTGAGAAGATCCTGTCCCTTTCTTCATGTTTCAGCTGACCACGTTGAGAGTCCACCTCCTGTTGACGTCTAGAAAAGACAGCCGCCAGTGGGAGTGTGTGTACGTGTCTGTGTGTGTGTGTGTGTGTGTGTGTGTGTGTGTGTGTATGTGTGTGGCTTTCAGGCTTTAGCTTTGAGCTTGGACCATGGTACCTTCAGGGGAACCGGCCTCATTCTAAACAAAAGCCCTGCAAAGCAGAAATCCAATCAGATACTGAACAATCAGATACTGTATTTAACTAAGTGTTTTTCTTAAACTACTGGATGCCTGAATTCCCTTTGGGATTAATAAAAGTATCTATCTATCTATCTATCTATCTATCTATCTATCTATCTATCTATCTATCTATCTATCTATCTATCTATCTATCTATGTATCTATGTATCTATGCATGCAGGGTTAAGGGAGCAGTTCGAGAACTGTTCAGGTTTGTGGACTTTTCTATGCAGGGTGCTCTGACTCAGCACACCTGGAGTCCAAGTGATGGTTGAGCTCCTTGTTAGTGGCCACGATGTGGATCCATTATACATGTGTTCTTGAATGATGTGTCTCTTTTGATAAATGATGAGAAGTTGTTTAACATCTAAAAAAAATAACAAGAATGTTGCTAAGCCCTAAAAATGTACAGGATGAGAAAGACTTCTGACATCACTGCAGAATTACCAGATGATCCCTGGTGTTTTCGCAGATAAATCCTGTTCAGTTGTTTTGAATGAAAGACACATGACTGTCTGACCCTCCAAGGTCGAGGTCCGTTTTGAAGGAGATAATTTTGCCCTTAACAGTGTTTAGCCATCAGCTCCATTGTTCAGCTCCAAGGAAGCTGGGGAACTTCACATGTCTGCCACCACAGGAGGTCTGGAAGGCACAGGAAGGAAACCCATTACAACACATCACGCCAGACAAGCCCTGAACCACTTACCCGTCAAACGAGCACCAATAAAAATGGAGATATCTGTTCACAGTGTCAGCATCACTTCACATAGTGTCAGCACATAAAATGAGACCATAAGCATGAACACACTGTGAAATCTCTCAGATTAAATAATGCTTACAGTGTTTTGTATTGGATGTGCAGTTAAAGTTATCAAGGATAAGTGCAATATTCCAACATTAAACTGAACAGCATTGAGGAAATGCAAGAAGCATTAAGCATGTATGGTTGCTATATTGAAAAACACAATGTTTATTTTTTTAATATATTAATGACATTACATATTAAATGTATTTTCATTACATTTCTGAATTTGTACAAACTAATGGCAGGTTTTGAAATTCCTTGAAATTACGTGTTTTTGTTTTTGCTTTTGTTTTTTCTACCTTCTGTGGCCTCATCACATGACAGAGCCGTGATAGAGTGAACAGGGGGTATTAGAGCCATGATAGAGTGAACAGGGGGTATTAGAGCCATGATAGAGTGAACAGGGGGTATTAGAACCATGATAGAGTGAACAGGGGGTATTAGAACCGTGATAGAGTGTACAGGGGGTATTAGAACCGTGATAGAGTGTACAGCGGGTATTAGAGCCGTGATAGAGTGAACAGGGGGTATTAGAACCGTGATAGAGTAAACAGGGGGTATTAGAGCCATGATAGAGTATACAGGGGGTATTAGAACCATGATAGAATGTACAGGGGGTATTAGAGCCGTGATAGAGTGAACAGGGGGTATTAGAGCCGTGATAGAGTGAACAGGGGGTATTAGAACCATGATAGAGTGTACAGGGGGTATTAGAGCCGTGATAGAGTGTACAGGGGATGTTAGAGCCGTGATAGAGTGAACAGGGGGTATTAGAGCCGTGATAGAGTGTACAGGGGGTATTAGAGCCGCGATAGAGTGTACAGGGGGTATTAGAGCCGTGATAGAGTATACAGGGGGTATTAGAGCCGTGATAGAGTGTACAGAGGGTATTAGAGTTGTAATAGAGTGTACAGGGGGTATTATAAATGTGATGCCATGAACATCCTGTCTAACTACAGCAGCAGATACAGACACACACACAGGGTAAGCGTGAGTATACATTACTTTTGGTCATCTGCATTTACAGCATCACAACTGTTTATTTCCCATTACTGGGATAGATGTTTGATGTTCAGGTATATGTGCAAACTCCAGGTGTGTGTGTAAACTTCAGGTGTGTGCACAAACTCCAGGTGTGTGTGCAAACTCCAGGTGTGTGTGCAAACTCCAGGTGTGTGTGTAAACTCCAGGTTGTTCATATATCACTTCCTGGTATTTGAGTGCCCACAGCACAGAGCTGAAACAAAGTGTGTTACTCAGAATGGGGTTTGAATGGAAGGATATAAAAATAACTCAGCACATTCCTTTTTAGTTTAGTGATTATTGGTTTTTCAGGAAAAGAAATCACATTGTGTTTTTTTCTTAAATAGTGAATTATGTTTTGCTATTGTCTAAAATGAATGTATTTTTTATTGTATCCAGAATCTGAGAAGGCCTGTGTTGTGATGCAAGTTGTCCTGAGTAAGTTCTCCCAGCTCTGCCAAAGAAATTAACACACGACACGTTGACACTAACATTAACATTAAACACACCACCCCCCTCAATCATGAGTGTGTTTGGTGTCCATACATACACCTTTGCTGCTGAGGAACTTCCACAACATTCTTGTTATGAAACAAATAATATCCAGGATGGACTAAAGATGATGGCCTTTTGCCAGAGTTATTCTTGCTCTGGGAGTCACTGTTGTGTAAATATTTTATGAGCCAACGGCGTCTTTGACTGGCAATGTGAAATCCAGACTGTGGCTAATCAGAGAAAGACGAAGTGGGAGAGCAGTGATGGTGTAAGGTCAGTTTACAGTCCTGGACTTCCACACATTGTGTGGAGGTGTGTGGTCCAAGCTGCACTGGGAGCTCAGCACACTCTCACAAGGTCCAGCAGTGGTCACAATCCCAGTTCCAATCTTAATATTAACCTCAATCCCAACATCAACCTCAACCTTAATCTCAGTCTCAACCTCAAACTCAATCCCAACCTCAAAATCAATCCCAAACTCAATCTCAGTTTTAATCCCAGTCCCAATCCCAATCTTATTTGTGAGGAATTTGTCTTGGGAAGTACACATGTAACACACCAAACACTTATCAAGTTACAGTTACAGTTATACAGTGGCTACAGAGAACAATCAACATGTGACATACCAGAGAGACTGATGCACTGGGCTGTTTACAGCATGTGCTGTGATTGCAGGTACAGCTAAAGCGTGTGCTGTGATTGCAGGTACAGCTGAAGCGTACAGCTGAAGCGTGCGCTGTGATTGCAGGTACAGCTGAAGCGTGCGCTGTGATTGCAGGTACAGCTGAAGCGTGCGCTGTGATTGCAGGTACAGCTGAAGCGAGCGCTGTGATTGCAGGTACAGCTGAAGCGTGCGCTGTGATTGCAGGTACAGCTGAAGCGTACAGCTGAAGCGAGCGCTGGCCTGGAGCTCGTCCTGATGTGCTGCAGGCTGGAGGAAGCTGCTGTTGTTGATGTTGGCTGCTCCTCTTATCATTACATGCTAAAGGTTGAATTGTATTGTTTCCTCTAATGATCAAAGTGCACTGGGAGCCTCTACAGGTCTCTCTCTCACTCACATTCACACACACACGCACAAGAGACTGAAAATAAATCAGTTTTAGTAAACAATTTTTTTAAAAGGTTTATTTTTAATGTTTCTCTCTACACAGACAAACCTGCAAAAATAGATTATATCAACAAAATATTGAATAAAGGATATTCAAGCATAAATTAATTTATCTAATGAATGTGTGTGTCTGTGTGTGTGTGTGGGTTTGGGTGTGTGTGTATTTGTGTGTGTGTGTGTGTGTGTATTTGGGTGTGTGTATGTGTGTGGGTGTGTGTGTATTTGGGTGTGTGTGTTTATTTGGGTGTGTGTGTGTATTTGGGTGGGTGTGTGTGTGTTTATTTGTGTGTGTGTGTGTGTGTGTGTATTTGGGTGTGTTTATTTGGGTGTGTATTTTGGTGTGTGTGTGTGTGTGTGTGTGTGTGTTTATTTGGGTGTGTGTGTGTGTGTGTATTTGTGTGTGTTTATTTGTGTGTGTGTGTGTGTGTGTGTGTGTGTGTGTGTGTGTATTTGTGTGTGTGTGTGTGTGTGTATTTTTTT
>JAOXYF010000785.1:144-10165 GCA_028565775.1 Sternarchorhynchus goeldii | reverse complement strand
GAGAGAGAGAGAGAGAGAGATAGAGAGAGAGAGATAGAGAGAGAGAGAGAGAGAGAGAGAGAGAGAGAGAGAGAGAGCACTCAACTGCTCCACCAGCAAAAAAGGACAGGACCGTGTAAAGAGGAGGGAGGGTCTCCAGTGGGAGCAGGCGACTGGAGTAAATTGCGAGTGTGACAGCGGCTCCTAATTAGACGGCTGGAGGTACCGTGAGCACGGCAGCCTGTCTGCCGCTACCGTAGAAACCCAGACACGGAGACGCAGATGGGGGGTGGGAGTGCGGGGGGCGTTGGGACGAGGGTTCAGACGAGCTCCAGACGAACGAGACAGTCACTCGGCTGACTTCAAAAGGCGTTGCCTTCGTTCCGAAATAACAGGAGAATGTGATATGCTGCTTAGTGTCTGGCAACGAAGCCCTTCGCCGTTTCATGAGAAACACGTCCGCAGAGAGAAGCTGCAGTAAAAGGGCTTCACGTCTTGGGTAAAATATTCAGATCTTACCTTCCACCAGCAAATACTAAGAGGAACCAACGCGCGTGCACAGTACATATACAAAAAGGAAAGGAAACCCAATCATCATCATTTGGCAATCACAGCCATCTGTAATTACCTGAAAACTAGTCTGAACGATCCAGCAGTGTCCTTGGACAGGGTCCTAAGAAGTACAGTCCAAAACCCTCGCACTGATCAACAACTCGCTTCTTATTGGGCGTTTAACGCGAGCAGCAGTCACGTGGCGCCAAAAGCGCCGTCTGTCCTCACGTGCGGCGCTCTAGAGACCGTCGTCAAGGGGAGACGGCATAAGGGATGTAGGGGAGTGGACTGAACAGCTCCGGCCCAAGTGTCTCCGATGCAGGAGAGCAGTCAAAAAACAAAAAAACACCACTGATGCTTCAGATCTGCACCGAAACCAGTGTGAAGCACACGACACCTTCACTGGGTCAGAAGAAACTGGTCACATAACGACACTGACACTGTGTTTGGGACCAGTGATGTTCTTGCTGGTAACGCCAGGGTTTCTGAAACAGTGTTCTGATGAGTTCTTGTGTGAGTGGGTACATATAAATGACGTGTGCGAGTGCCTCTCTCGCAGTTAGACACACACACAGACTGTGTTCCCTGCTACTGAATTCGTTGTTCTGGAATGCAGAGCCCTGTATGAGATCACTGTTTGGATGAACTCCAGAGCTGGACCAGCAGATCTCTTCCTAATGATCAACCTTTCTCTGACCCCCCCCCCCCCCCCCTTCACACTCCATTTCAGCCCTCATTCATTCCCCTTCTCTCCCTTCCTCCATGTGGCTTCCTAAGCCAGTCTGTATAATTAGCCGAGCTGAATGAGGCTTCAGTAGCGCAAGAGAAGTGGCTAATGATTGGCTATGGGGAGGCGGGTTGGACCAGAGGATAGCATAGGTCACACAGATATATGTGTGTGTGTGTGTGTGTGAGTGTGAGAGAGAGAGAGAGAGAGAGAGAGAGATGAGGTACCACACTGGTTTCTGGGTAGAGACTAATACCTCCTCACTTTTGCTAAAGGAGATGAGGGTGAGCAGAACTCTGGGACCCTGACCTACGGGAGATGTTAACACATTCATCTGCCCCTCCCTTTCATCTTTGACTTTGTCCCCTTTCTATCGTTTCCTTCTACGTCCATCGTTTGACCTGCCAGCAGCTCTTCTCCTTGGTTCACACTCTCATACTACAGCGCATCTGCAGCACCGCTGAAGAACCCAGGACGTTCCTGGGAGGGAGGACTCACCTGCAGAACATCTTCCTCCTTGATCAGCTCTTTCTGGGGAAACAGGTCTTTGGCCTGGATGTACTCCAGACTAGGTGGTCCCTCCTCACCCTGCAACACAACACCACAATGGATTAGGATGTGTGAAGTACAGCACAGTTCTGTGTACACTCTACAACAGGGTTCCTTTTAGACGTGTACGTAAGATCATGCTTGCACGCCAACTCGTATGAAAGGATATTAGAACTTCAGAGCAGATGTGTTGCAGAAAACCCTGCTCGGTGTTGTGCTAAATTATTTAAGCACTCACTGAACACCTCTTCTGCGTTCTCACACACGGCCAGCTGCAAGATGCCTCACCGTGTCAACGGGTGCCAGTCCTGCCTAGAGCTTCTCAAAGTGACCCAACATGTGGCCCACAGCAGAATGAGGTAGAACTTCACGAGGAGGGCATTACAGCTCGTGGGCGACAGATTCAGGTAGTACCGCAGGCAGAGTAAGAGCCACATGACTAAATGCAAAAGCTGAGTTTGAACGCTGCTGTTTGAATCTCCCCAGGCAGGCGAAAGATGTGCAAACATGTACACGCAACCTTGGGCTACGCCAGTGCTGGATTCCGAGAATGTTTTCTCACGTACCGTTCACCGACGGGTCACGTTGCAAAGCCGGGCAGTAATCCGCCATCCCGCGTCAGCGCGATCACGGCCACCACGTAGCGGGTTAAACATTGAACAGGACGGACCTTGTGCACCCGTCCACTTTGTCACAGGACGGGGCGAGAGACTTCCCCCACGGCACCGGAGAGAGAGACGGCCGTGGAAGTGACAACTCTGCACGCGGAAGCTTTCTCCTGACCACCATCGAAGACTGAAGCCAACGCGACACGGAACCTCGGGGGCAACCGACAGCACGCATGTACTGCAAAACATGATGAGGCTAAAGTTGCTTGCTTGGTCGCGTCAAGACTTAAAAAGTGAAGGGACTGAATAGTGAGCCCAGAGGCACTTCAGCTTTCTCTGCACTGCGCAGCACAAAGAATCAGCACATTAAACATGGAGGCAGTAAGCTGTGCCACAGGCCAACTGTCTGCAAAAGAGCTGAGAAAAGTGGTCCATCACAACCACTCCCACACACACACCTCTGAATGCTCAGAGCTTGTAGACACACAGCCCCATTTGTGATGATCATCAGGTGATCATTTAATTAGGTTGTCTTTCACCATCAATTTCAATCCCTAGAAAATCAACATGAATGCAGTTTCTTGGGTCTGTTACCTGGTTAACCAGAAAAGCAAATCTTTAGTTCCACAGCATTTAGAGCTGGTCAACGATCATCATCTGTACTGCTGTTTGGAACTCAGGAATAAGAATCTAGGCGCGGACATTAGAACTCGCAGATCTGCAAACTTCAAGCCAAATAAAAACGCGTCAGCTTTGCCCAAACTCTAGGCTGGTGTTGGAGGTGTGATGGTGCAGACGGACTTGGACACCACGCATCAATCAGGACCCTCAGGAGGCTAAAGATCAGGGAGAACACCAGGGCCTGATTTAGAGACAACAACCAGGAGAAGTGAAGCAATTGGCAAGTGCAGGCTGGCTTGGTAACACACACACACACACACACACACAAATCTCAAAGTCCAAACAAACAAGGCATTTCAACTATAGATTGTGAGCAGCTGTGGTTCACTGCACATCCAGGCACTCTACCAGAAAGATAACAAACGTAGAAAACTTCTGCAGAAACCCAAGTAGACTGCTGCAGTCAGCTTGAGGTCAGTGCCAAACAGCTGAATGGTTAACAAATGCTATATTGATACATTTCTACATTGCAATTACATATTGCAATCACAATACGTTTTGGTTGGGATGCTCACAGCACGTAAGAGAGAAAATGTGTCGGATCTCCTTCACATACTGCAGTCTCATCAGTACTGCGGAGTGATACGGATTAACAAACAACACACCACAGTCCTAGTGCCAAGGTATCAAAGCCTTGAAAGTGCGGCGGGATCGGTCAGAGGCAGCATCTGTGCAGAGACCCGCTGTCTGATTCATCAGTACGAGAGCGAGAGCACCAGACAGGGAGGGGTTATCTAGGAGTGCCCTCTCAAATTTCTTGTCCTCTAATTACCCTTAGAGCCAGATGTATGAATAAAACAAACAAACAAACAAACAAACGGTACAACAGCGAGAGCTTGCACAGGCCACACCAACCACACCCAAACAGCAGATGTAAGGAGGAGAGAGAGACAGACAGACAGATGGTGGGTGCGACCAGAAGGGAGAGAGAAATGGAGGTGTGTGTGTGTGTGTGTGGGGTGTGTGTGAGTGAGTGACTTTCCAAATGACTCCCCTAACCTCTGCAACAGTGGCACTAATTAGGCCCAGAGCTCTGGAGAGTCTTCCCTGGCTTTTTCAAAAAACTTTCATCTACACTGAGAAAGGGTTGATGGGGTAGGGCTGGTAAACTTGCTCTGGGAGCCATCATGATGAACACCACCACCATACTCAGAGAGAGTACAGTGAGGTACCGTCAGAACATCAACAATGACCCTAAAAAATCATTTAGAGCAATTGCAGGAAGCCTGAAAACCAGTGGTGTCCATGTTAAATGAATTCTGCACAACTGTAAACAACTGTAGCTGTTGGGATGTTGGCCTGTTGTGTGATCATTTATTCATTTATAAAGAATTCAACATTAATTTTATATGAAACCAAGTCTCTTTTTGAGAATGTTGGAAAAAACAAATCAAATTTTTTAGTGCAAACCTAAAACACCAAATAAACTGAGCGGGAAAAAAAAAATAATTCTACCTCTTCTAAAATGATCAGACGTTCAACCGGCACTTCAGAAGAGCCTCGTGTTTTAGGGAGACCTACCTCAAAAAGGGTTAGAGGTCAGTCTTGCTCTGTAAATGAGAAGCAGTGACTCAGCACTCCGGCAGTATCCAAACACTGGTCTTATCAAAAGGCTCGTCCAAGATAACACGCTTTCTACAGCTCCTCTCTTCACAAACATTCTCTCAAAATCTTAATCTTTTCCAATCCCATTTTAAACTGGCACTACAAAGATTTGACATGTACCACTGCTCCTCTCATTTTCACTCGATCCAACCACTGTCCTCACCTTCCTCCTCTTCCTCCTCACCTTCCTCCATTCCCAGGCCAAGCGACGAGCTCCCAGAGTTCATCGGTGCTGGGAGGCGCCACGGTGACAGTAAGCCTTCGCCGCAACCAGACGCCACCTGCAGAGCTCCGAGAAACCGATCTGCGGCCAGCTGTGCGCGCAGACCTCTCAGTTCAACGGGCCGCGGGGCCAGCTGTGGCTAATAGATGCAGCTGGTGACCGTCTGCCAATTAAACAATTAACTGATGGACATGAAATCACGTTAGAATGTTGAGTTAACCGAGTTCAAATGAAATCAATTCATGTTCAAACACCTTCATACTCAGGCAGGCACAAGCCTCGACACAGGTGTGATGAAGTCCTCTTCCGCTGCAGCAAAAAAAAGGCTATTTGTTTCCACGTTTGGGGGGGGGACTTTATCTGTGACCATGAAGAGATGGACATGATCAAATCCAGGGTGTGTTACTGTCTCAAAGCCATCCTTCTAATCTCAAAAGGACATGATCAGGACCTCAGCTGAAGCTCATAGTCTTTTCTTTGCGAGGCGGAGTCTCCGGCGAGGTGATAAGGCTCCTGGCGGTTTGGCAGGGAGGTGCAGACACGGTCGGCTCGCGCTCCGGGTGATCTGTGCGGGCATCTGTGGGGGAGAAAAGGTGAGGCTGTGCCTGTCAGCACGGCCCGATGGAACAAGAGCGCCGAGCGTGCCAGCAAGAGAGAGACGCTTCAAAACCCGTAACCATCAAAGATCGTAACCTTCCAAACCCGTAACCATCAAAGTCGTACGTGAAATGCACACTGAATAAGAAGCTCGTTATTTGACGTGGGACTGTGGAAAGTGCACATTTCAGAAATCTCTTTAAAACAAGGATACATGATGAAATTATGAAATACTGCGCTGGAAAGGGAGATTCATAGATATCTGTGCTCAGAAGAGCAGAGACAGTGAGAATCTGATCCTAGATTTTTTTTAAGGAGTGGCCCAACAGGCAGGGTAGACCACCACCACCACAAAGGACCATACATCACCATGGCTGCACAAAAGTAGCCAACAGACACCCTGCACCGATATCACAGGACCTGCTGATCATATATTCCCATCACAGTTGGTCTCCAAAAGATCCCCAATATGATAAACATGAAAAATACCCTGGTTTCAGTCCCCTACTGCCACTTTGCTTTGCCATGATAACAGACAGGAGTGGGCAGAGGGCGGGGGTGTGGGGCAGGATGGGGAGGCAGGCTGGCAGCTCCTGCTTGGCTTTGGCATGGACATCCCATCTGTGCATTCCAGCAAAGCCAAGACATAAGCCTTCGTCTGACTGGTCGGAGATACAATGCCTTCGTCTGACTGGTCGGAGATACCAAAGGGCTTTATGCAAAAGCACCAAGAAAAGGAACCAGTGGGGACTTCGTTTGCGTGAAGATGGTGTGAACGGTTAGAGGGGAGGACCTGAAGGAAGCATGCGTGCGCTGCTGTGAACGCCGAACCTTTAGCCCCGCCTCGCCCCGCCAAACCTCGGGCCCTTACCTCAAGTACCATGTGACCGGACCAGAGCACACGGGCTGGCGTCTGCCCCCAGAACTCTTAATCCACGGGACCGTTCTACACTATAAATCCATGCTAGACTGGTGTGGTTACAGAAGAGCAAAAGAGAGAGAGAGAGAGAAGGCAGACAGCACTCATAAAGAACACTTAAAAACGGACACGACCAGTTAAGCTTTGCCAAACGCAGCTGGCAGTGCCACGAAGCACAAGAGCAGAAAGTCTGTGATGAAACTCACAGAAACTGAAATCACCCGGGCCCAGCGCCCACACGCTCTTCACAGAAACCTTCGCCGTCCTCACGCTGAAATGCTCAACTGCCGTCACGTGAGCCGAGAGTTCAGCGACACTGAAACTTGGAAATTTAATGGACAATGATTTCTTCGTTTCTCCTCCTTATGGTGGTTTGTTTTTCAAAACATAACTCACCCCCCCTCCCTTTCTCTGTAATGAAGAATCAGCCTCGTTCCAACGACTCCATTAAGCTGATGAATGGAATTCCGGGCTTTCCATTTATGCTTGGCGTGACGCCAGAATGTGTGGGAGTCAAAAGGGTCTCAAAGGATCCCAGCAACCGTTCAATCAGCAAATGGATCCCTGAAAGAGCCTCTAGCCCAAACGACTGAACTCGGCACTGGTCCATAGAGATTATGTCTAAAACTCTCATGACTGACAGAGGGGAGTGTTTAAACTTTGCTGAGATGCATGAAGATGAGTTGAAAATGAGAAGTGAAAATCTCCAATTACTACAAAATCTCCTCAGGCACAAGGCAGCAAGCTTTTAGTGGCAAAGCAGTAAAACCATGTGCATCAGCAGCAAACCCGCGGCCTCCTGACGTCGTGACTCAACTGTGACGAGTCCCAAACGTCTCATCGGCGTTCAGCATATCACGAGCCTACAGCTGCACACTATAGTTGTGATCATCCTGTAATGACGCGTCAAAGGCCTTCAATGTGCAAATGAGCCTCAACGAAAACACAAATAAATAACAAAAAATTACTATGTGGGCAAAGCAAACGCTCGAAACCATGTAGAGCAATATTTAACCAGGCCACAAAGGTTCACCAACCGCTTGATACATTACAGAGGACATATACAGCATTTGTAACAAACACATTTGGCCATATGCCCCAAAAAACGATGATCAAATTGGCCTCCTAGTGTAGGTTCCTAATTTAATCGTTAATTAGTTGGTGACCATCGCTTTCTATTCATCATTTTCTATTTTTGAAACACATTTTCTCTTGACGAATGAATTGTTAATGGCACTGTACGTACTGGAGCGCTCCAGGTGAATGGGGACAGCACCATCACCATGGATTTCTGCAGTAATCCGCAGGAATGGGCGCCAACTTTAGGGTATTTACGGTATTCCAGTGGGAACGGTAATACGACGTTGGTTAGCACTGCGGTATCCGTCTGCTACAGCTTCAGTTTGTTCTTTGCATGACGAATAAAACAATAGTGCTCAAGACAAAGTGTAGGCCACATATAAACGGTCCTAATCGTTCACAGCTTTACCATAAAACTGAACATAGAGGAGCAACATTTATAAAGCATTTAAAAGTGCATTTAATATCTACTCAGAATTCAAGAATCAAAGACCAAAAATACAGGCTTAAATGAAGACTTCTTTAAACTGGAGTATAAAAAGTAACATGTAAAAAGCAACTTTAAACTGACAAACGTCATATCAAATGCAGTCCAGAAAAGAGCTGTACTTTCTACCATGGATGGCTTTCTTCAAACGAAGTCTCCATATACTTGTATTTAATATGACGGAACTGATCAATCTTGATTAAAGCATAAAATAGCTGTATAGTGCTGATAAGTTGAATGTTTACTACACACACTCCTTGGGACTTTGCACTTCAAAACGTTGACTTCAATCCCATCCGATTTCAATGAAGGTAAAGGAAACATTAAAAAGGTCCAAGGCTTCCTCCCGCTGACGGCCGACGTCCGGACTAACTGTGAAACGGAGACGTACCTTGGCACGTCCTGCCGCTTCCTCAGTGAAGACTGGAAAGTGAAAGCCTTGGACCCTGCATTCTGGCGCCAACGTAGCGTGAGGGCTGGAGGATCTGGTAGCAAAACTGAACATCTCGCTTGCCAAAAGACGAGCGATCGTTCATGACAGCGGGTGCAACACGGTGGCAACAACGCGCACGCGTCCGCAGCAGTAGGCGCTCGTTCCGGCAATGCCCCCGAAAGTGCCCAGCAGGGGGCGGCAGAGGGACTTGGAACGGCTCGGGAGAAGCAAGCGGCCCGATGCAAGACTGAACGCAAAATGGCAGCAAAATGGGCAAAGCACAGCAAAAGCCGATCCGGGAGGTCGGCACAGGACGGAGCAGTATACACCAGAGAGATTCCCGGCACAGCGTTGGTCAGTACCTGCTACACTATCTGATCCTGTGGTAACTCCAAGGGACAAACAGCAGTTAGACTTTAAGCCAGATCAATGAATGCTGCTTGAAGAACCTGCAAGGGGTGTAGCCTTTAGACTGCACTACCCTTTACCTTAGTGGAGAGAAGCACAGTACTGCTAGTCCTCCACCGCCGGTCACTACGGTCCACACAAACCCAGGAACGGCATTTTTTGTTGAGGCAGAAGAGGGGATAAAAGAAGGGATAACAGCAGAGAAACACAAACCTAGTGTTTTATCAGATACTGTTGACGAATATCAGCTTTCTGAAGGTTCAAAAGGTCAGTTGAAGTCATTACCATCAAAGAAGCAAGAGGGTTTAAATAGGTGGAAGCACCAGCTGAGGGTCAAAGTTCCAGGCAGGACAACGGATGACCTTCAATCCATCACAGACCGTCTCCGTGAAAAAGAATCCCAGAAGGACCACAAGATCCTGATGGGGGGGGGGGGATGAAGTTCAGATCTGTACTCTGCAGAGCCAGCAATGCAGACCCTCTTGGATGGCAGATGGCAAATTGGGAGGAGAGTTTGTCTACATCATCAAAGGAAGATCTTTTCTGTACATTCCTGCAAGAGCCGCCCAGACAAAAAAAGCACACCTCTGCAGCAGAGAGCATCTGCTCTCAAAAGACAAGCCTCTCAAAACACCATGTGGAGATTTCCCTCCATTTCAGTACAAAACCGTGATCAACATGTAGCCTAATGCAGCTGCACAGAACGTGGACTTCCGTCCATGTCCATGTTTATGCTTTTAAATATAGATGGAGGGTTTGATTACTTTGATTGAGGAGAAACTGCTGTTTTGTTTGGTTCTATTGGTGTTACATGGCTCATACTTGGTTTTAAATTTTGACAGAAAAAAAAGATATATATTTTTAAATCTCCATGAAAGATGAAAACGTATTTTTGAAAGAATTCATGCCAGACAACCTCAAGCTATAATTAAAAGCTACTACCAAAGATTGAGAGTTATTGCATGATTCGTAATCAGAGGTGGTGATCATGTTTCAATAACTGACCGATTTGTTTTTGACCATCAAAACAGGGTTAAAGAGAAGGGCTGCAGATAACTACCGACCACACCTACCCCAGAAACACCAGCCGTCTACTGACCACACCTACCCCAGAAACACCAGCCGTCTACTGACCACACCTACCCCAGAAACACCAGCCGTCTACTGACCACA
>JAOXYF010000784.1:0-10166 GCA_028565775.1 Sternarchorhynchus goeldii | reverse complement strand
CACCAATAGAACTATAAATAGAACCATCAGTAGAACTATAAATAAAACCATCAATAGAACCACCAGTAGAACTATAATTAAAACCATCAATAGAACCACCAGTAGAACTATAAATAAAACCATCAATAGAACCACCAATAGAACTATAAATAAAACCATCAATAGAACCATCAGTAGAACCATCAATTGAACTATCAATAGAACCATCAATAGACCTCTTGGTTTGGACAACAGTGGAGACAATGAGACAAAAAGACAATCCTTGAGATCCTTCTCAGTGAGGAATAGAAGAGGTGTGGGGATAAGGAGAGGATGAGGATCAGGACATGATATGAAGGGGCGGGGCAAAGAGTCCAGCCAATCCTCAGCTGCTTCACAGTAGCCAGCATCATGCAGATGTTGACATGACAACAGCAACCCACAGTCTTCAAAGCTCCATACTAATGTATTTACACCATTACATGTCTGATGGTAATACGCATCCGGATATATCAGTGGTAGATCTATGATAACAATGTTTAGTCAGTGTAAATGTAGCACTGCATGTCAGGGCCATAAGGATAATGTCTTCAGGCTCTCTGAACTTAAAGATAATCTTTTTGCAGAACTGAGAGATGTCAGTTCACTGGTGGAAGAAGGCGGCTCTCCTCTCCATGGCAGGAGGAGCACCGAATAACATCGTCATAACACTGTCATAGCAATCGACTGATCCTGGGTCAGTTTGTCTTGGATGGTGAGTCCATCCTTGCTCTGACTCTGGGTCAGTTTGTCTAGGATGGTGAGTCCATCCTTGCTCTGACTCTGGGTCAGTTTGTCTGCAGGCGTCCACCGTGGCCTGAGTGAGCCTTCTACAACCATGAAGACAAAAACCCCTCAACCGGGGAGAGTGTGGTGGGACATAATGGAGTGAAAATCACACTGTTTTGGACCAGAGCAGATCATGAGAACGGTACATTGTCACAGTTGACAATCTATCTCCTCTGCTCAGCACATATTTGATCTTCTACACTGAAGGTGATGTGTGTTCTGAGAATGTGAGGATGTGGGCTGTGTTTTCAGGAAATAACTTGGCATGGCAACAGAGGAGCCTCTTCTGTGCAGTGAGATGGTGGTGAGTTTTGAAAGATAATGCTTTGATGTGACACCATGTTAAATTTCTTTGATTAATGTAGAGAAGTGTGTTTAGTGTTTCTAACTGTATAGATTTAAGCTGAGAATATGCTTACAACTACAGATTTGAGTTGTGAATGTACTTATAACTGCAGATTTGAGTTGAGAATGTGCTTATAACTGCAGATTTGATCTGAGAATGTGTTTATAACTGCAGATTTGAGTTGAGAATGTTATTCTAACAGATCTGGACTGAAGTCATTGAGTATCAGGTTTCACAAACTGTCTGTTATTTTTAATTTTAGTGCATAAGCAATCATAAAAAAAACTTTAAATGCTAAAGTTTTGGCACCTAAAAACACACACCATGTCTGCCTCCCACACACACACATACACACACACTCCTAAATGTCGATGTCTTTTGGCATACCATTGTTTTAACATCTTTGTGTCAGCAGAAAGAGAACTCCACAATGTCAGGAGTCTCTCTTTCTCTGTCTGTCTGTATGTCTCCATCCCACACGTCTCCTCTGTCTGTCTCTCTGTCTCACATACTTTAAGGCCTCCAACCCTATGTTGTTTCTTTCTAACACTAACATTGTGGTACTGAGTCACTGAAGCGATGTGGAGACCAGGTCCACCAGCCTGTCTGTCTGACACAGCAGTCAGACAGACAGACAGACAGACTGAGGGCAGGACGTACAATGGGCCAATGGTAAAGTAGAAATAGGAGATACAGTTGTTTGTCCAGACTGATGCTAAAGCATGTTGCTAACTGAAAGAAAAGTCTATTCATATATCCAGACTGCTACCAGACTGCTCTCAGACTCCTCTCAGACTGCTCCCAGACTACTCTCAGACTCCTCTCAGACTGCTCCCAGACTACTCTCAGACTCCTCTCAGACTGCTACTAGACTGCTCTCAGACTCCTCCCAGACTGCTCCCAGACTGCTCTCAGACTTCTTTCAGACTCCTCTCAGACTGCTCTCATGCTGCCAGTGGCTTTGGAACATCCCTTTTAGTGGAAGGCCATGGAATGCCCTGGAATGTTCTGGAAGGCCCTGGAATGTGTGTTATTCTGCATTGACTTCTTGCTGTCTTTCTAACAGCCCATGAGTGGGAGTGCAGATGCAGCAGTGGACGAGCATACAGCAACACAGCAGTGACGTGAACTAATGTGTGTGAACAGATTGAGAACATGATGTCATTGATGCCTTAATCAGTCATCAGGAAATAGATCTGACGAATATCATGACAAAGGAGAATCGTCGATTGTTGATTTAAATGCACACAAACCCACATGCAAGCGTTCATATGTACACGCACACACAAACATACACACACACACACACACACACACAAACACACACACAAACACACACATACAAACACACACACAAACATACACACAAACACACACATACAAACACACACACACACACACACACAAACACACACACACACAGATCCATTTGGAGGAATGTGTTGGATCCTTACTCTCATTTCTACACGAACATGTTAAACTTGTTCAAGTCACATGACCTTGATCACATGAGTCAGGGTAATCTCTTTCTGCTTAATATAACCCTTAATCCACCATCCTTAATCTCATACAGATTAAACACACACACACACACACACACACACACACCTCAGGACACCTCAGGAAGGGAGATCCAGGGAGACTGCAGAGACAGGGCCAACCAGCCGAACAGAGAAATAAAATAGAGAGAGAGAGAGAGAGAGACAGAATGAGATTACAGAGTGAAGACATTTCTAAAAGGGGTCAGTTCAGGTCAGAGAGAGACACAACAGGACATCCAGCACTGTTGACAGGACATGCTGGGTTTAACATGGAGCACAGACACTTCTGCTCCACCACCATGGAACATCCACCACTGGGTTAATATCCTCACAGTCTTCTCAGTTGAGCTCAGTCGTGTGTATGTGTGTGAGTGTGTGTGTATGTATGTGTATGTGTATGTATGTGTGTGTCTGTGTGTTTGTGTGTGCGTGTTAATTTATGAGTGGGAAAGACACATAAGCAGCTGATTGTTTACACACTTTATCATTAAAACCTTTTCATATTCAGCACTGATGCTAAGGTTACTGTACACACACACACACACATACACACACACACACATGCACATTCTTAGTAGGCTTCAAGTGAGATGACCTTGATAATAGCAAAACAACAGTAAGATTCACAAACTGCATGAGGACACACACACACACACACACACTGCTGATGTACTTCCATATGAGAACTGTCACAGTACTCAGCAGTAAACTGGACCTGATACTTACTGAGCATTCTCTCTCTCACTCTCTCTCACTCTCTCTCTCTCTCTCTCTCTCACTCTCTCTCTCTTTCTCTCTCTCACTCTCTCTCTCTCTCTCTCTCTCTCTCTCTCTCTCTCTGTCTATCCCCCCTCTTTCTCTTTCTGTCAGGGTGAATGCAGGAGCAGCAGGAGTATTTTTTCCATTTTTACCCTTCAAAATCAGTGTCAGATTGAAGCATAAAACACTGATACGTGGAGTCCGAGTTTCATGGGGGTTTGGAGTAGAGCGTGTCAGCTAAACATCCTGACAGTGGAGCCACACTCCCATGCCACTCGAACACAGACGCCACTCGAATGCAGATACTAACACGTCTGGAAACACAGGCTTGCTGAGTCTGTTTCAGTGCTGAGTCTGATTCAGTGCTGAGTCTGTGTCAGTGCTGAGTCTGTGTCAGTGCTGAGTCTGATTCAGTGCAGCACTGTTCAACTTCTTTCTGTAGTGAGAAAGAAACACAGAACATCTTACCCAAACCTCGGATGCTCAAAGCTGTTTTGTTTTTCATTTGTAATGAGATTTAGGCATGACTGATTATTCAGTAGAGAATGGCACGACAACTAAGGACGAGTTTGTCCCTGTTCTTCTGCTTCCTCATCTGAGTAAAAGGTTGTTAGGTAAGGTCACGTTACTAAGCAACATAGACCCATTCATGTCTGTGGAAACACTCAAACAGATGCTACAGCAGAGAGGTAGGTCCGATTAAAATGACTCAACTTGGCCTGAAACACCCAGAGTTAAGATGCGTTACGGCATTGACGCATTGAAAGCCAGGACACTCGTTCTGTCAGTGCCGTCACTGATGGGGAAGAGCTTCACCGTTTCCTTAAGCGCAGACTGACTGCAGACCAAGTCACTCTCAGCAGGTGCATCTGCTCGGAAAGACATGCAGGTTCTACAGAGAACCTGCTTCCTGCTGATTCAGTGCATCTGACATAGGCTGAGAGAACTGAAAACTCACTACAGTTACACACACTACAGGACATTGTGAGTCACTACAGTTACACACACTATGGGACAATTTGAGTCACTACAGTTACACACACTACAGGACAGTGTGAGTCACTACAGTTACACACACTACAGGACAGTGTGAGTCACTACAGTTACACACACTACGGGACAATTTGAGTCACTTCAGTTACACACACTACAGGACAGTGTGATGTAGACAGTCACTACATTGTTCACACAGGAATTTACCCATCAACCATTTCCAAAAGTGCATCCAAAGGTTTTTACCAATTTTTAAATCTTGATTTTACAAATCTAACTCTAACCCTAACTCTAACCCCAATCCTAACCCTAACCCTAATCCTAATCCTACCCCTAACCCTAACTCAAACCCTAATCCTAACATTAACCCTAAGTCTAACTCTAACTGTAACCCTACATATGTTTTTTCAGCTCTTACTTGTGCTGCTGGAGGTTGTTGAATAAGGGACATCAGAGGGTGGGGTTAAATGTCAGAGGGTGGGGTTAGATGTCAGAGGAGGGGGTTAGGACTCGCTACGGCCCCTCCAATGAGCGGCCTGAATAAAACACAGAACAGTGTTTCGGAGGAGGAGGCTGAAGCTAGCCAGCTGGGCACAGGACACATTAACTTTCTGCAAAATATAACATTAGCCTTTTGAGACATTGATGCTATCTAACATTAACAGTACAGATGTAACGATTGTAATCACAACCCTCTAACATTAACAGTACAGATGTAACGATTGTAATCATAACCCTCTAACATTAACAGTACAGATGTAACGATTGTAATCATAACACTCTAACATTAACAATACAGATGTAACGATTGTAATCACAACCCTCTAACATTAACAGTACAGATGTAACAATTGTAATCACAACCCTCTAACAATAACAGTACAGATGTAACGATTGTAATCACAACCCTCTAACATTAACAGTACAGATGTAACGATTGTAATCACAACCCTCTAACATTAATAGTACAGATGTAGCGATTGTAATCAGAGCTCTCTAAAATTTGGTAAAATTTTAAAACATATGACCCGAGAAAGGAAGTGGAAGAGTTTGCTTTTTAATTTTTTTTCCTCGTTGTTAATTCCCAGGCAAGTTTTGACAAAATAGAGAGGACATTTTTAAAATGGTAATTCAGAATATGCTATCAGAAAACATGGTGTGGTTTGGTGGTTTGGAGATCTGTGTGAAAATGATATAACGGGCAGGAGGAAAAGTATATTTTGCAGTAATTGATGGAATTATATTGATGTTATAATAATACCAGGGGGAGGGGTTTAGTGTGTTGTTTACTGTGGGAGGAGTTTAGTGTCTTGTTTACTGTGGGAGAGGTTTAGTGTGTTGTTTACTGTGGGAGGAGTTTAGTGTGTTGTTTACTGAGGGGGGGTTAGTGTGTTGTTTACTGGGGGGAGAGGGTTAGTGTGTTGTTTACTGGGGGGAGGGGATTAGTGTGTTGTTTACTGGGGAGGGGGTTAGTGTGTTGTTTACTGGGGGAGGGGGTTAATGTGTTGTTTACTGGGGAAGAGTGTTGTTTACTGGGGGAGGGGGTTAGTATATTGTTTACTGGAGGGAGGGGGTTAGTGTGTTGTTTACTGGAGGGAGGGCATCCCACCTCCTTCCTAAAGCCCCTTGTATCTCAACATATATATCTGAACTGGCCTTTAATCCCTGGATCAAGAGAAAAACATTAAACCGAATGCACCATTATCTTTCTGCAACCCTGGAGGCTTTTTGCTTGGGTTCACTTTTGTTTCTTACATCACAAGGTTCATCCCAGAATCAATGCTGTCGTAACAGGCCTGTACCGTTAGTAGATAGAGGGATAGACCTTCTCAGGCTCTCATCTGTTTCTGTCACTCAGCTTGCAGGGTTTATGACATCTGTCTTCTGAGAGACAGATAAATGGCTGATTGACGATAATGATGTAGGGGTTTTTTTCGTCAGAGGAGCAGAGGACGTTGCCGCACGAACGTCGCATCTAGAAGTTTTCCAAAAAGCAGCACCCACAAAAATTAGCAAGGGCAAATGTTCGAGCTCCCATGGTAACAGACACTTCCACAGTCTTGGGTTGGGTTAAACGCTCAGTCAGAAGGGAAGTGTCTTCATTATGGAGACTTTTGTACAAACATCTCCTACCTAAAAGATCTGGGGACCTCCAGAGGAGGTGTGTGCACAGTGGCTACAAACAGCACACATAACAGATTTTACCCAGGTGGGCCTTCTGCCCTGTTCTTTTACACTGGTCCTCTGGTCCAGGCCAACACCACTGCTGCACTTATACGAGGTTTTGACAAGCTGGGCTTTATATCTGCACGGAGTGTTTTTGTAATTGGCTTTAAGTGCAGCTGAGTTTGGAGGGAGAGATGCACACTGGGAAACTGTTCCGACCAAACTGCCCATTCTCGGGTCTCAGGGGTGTAAAAACGAAGGGCGTGACATCAGCTCTGTGGCTTGTTTACATTCTTGGTGGAATAATGGGGGACTACAGGACTTCAGGACATGTGTACCTTGGGCAGACCGGAGCACGTTATGTTTTGTAAGTGTGGTGTAAAAAAAGCTGGTTTTTAAGTGGTTGATTTGTCCAATGTTTTTAAACATTTTTAGAAAATTGTTTTACAGAATTTGTAGTTATTTTGAGCCTTCTGCATTAATAGATAGGAAACAACACATTTTCTGTTTTCCAAAAAAAAAGTTTTATGCGAAAAATGTAATTCTACTGCCAGACACTGTTAAATGAAGACCCACAGCAGCAGAGCCCTTCTAGATAAACATACAAAACAGATATCAGTCCTTTATGGGCACATAGCTGATTATATTAAACTGATTAACTGTAACTTGATAATAAAACTATAATAACCAGGTGCTAACCTTCAATGACATTATGTGCAGAGTGATGTAAACTGATTAACTGAGTTAGAAGCCTCTGTATAATAGATAATAAAGCTTGGTGAGGGACGGGCATGTAAAGGAGATGGTAGCAGTTTAAAATCTAATATCATAGGAAGAGGGAAAACTGCTCTAAGATCAAACAGATGGGACACGTGGCAACTGAGCACCATGGAGTGTGGCTGCTTGTACCACACGGGTTAGTGTTACGGTTAGGGTTAAGGTTAGGTTTCTGGAATACGTTTTGAAACAATAGGTATTAAACCCTTTGTTAGCACTGGCACACTAGTTTCCAGTGGATCCAGGGAGGGAACCAGCAGGAAGGGGAGAAAGCAGAGTATGGGATGGGGGTCAGGGTTAGGTTTGGGGGTCAGGGTTAGGTTTGGGGGTCAGGGTTAGGTTTGGGGGCCAGGGTTAGGTTTGGGGGCCAGGGTTAGGTTTGGGGGTCAGGGTTAGGTTTGGGGGCCAGGGTTAGGTTTGGACTGTCAGGGTTAGGTTTGGGGGTCAGGGTTAGGTTTGGGGGTCAGGGTTAGGTTTGGGGGCCAGAAGGGGAGATGTTGGTGGGCTAGAGGGAAGGAGACCGTTGGGTTTAGGGGCCGGGGGGAGAAAGGTTATGAGGTCTAATTCCTGGACCAACACACCGGAGGCCACAGGTTCGATCCCCGGAGGGAAGGGGAGAGAGAAGACACCGCTCCTCACACCCAGGAACCAACCCAGAAGATGCACCCGAGCAGGTGAGTACTTTCAGTAACTGTATCTGGAAAACTCTGTAGGAAAAAAAAGGGGGGGAGGTTGTTGGAGTTAGTGTTAAGGTTAGGTTTTAAATAAATGTTTAGAAATTGGTTAAAAACCTTTTTGTGCACTGACACGCTGGGGCTAGGGTTAGGGCTAGGGTTAGGGTTAGGTTTAGGGTTAAAAGTTCAATTTATGTTTGGGAGCCAGGAGAGGGAAGGTGAGATAATGGGTCCTGGAAGAGAGAGGGTTAGGATTGGGGGCTGGAAGGGAAGAGGGTTAGGGTTAGGGGCCTGAAGGGGGAGAGGTTGGGGCTAGGGGCCGGAAGGGGGAGGTTAAATTTAGGGCCCGGGAGGAGGTTAGGATTGGATCCGGGGGGTCAGGGAGGAACATGATGGGTTTGACTTTGGGTCTTAGAGTGGGGACCACTTTCCTGTGTCAGGGATGCTGTAGGGATGTCTCCTGGTCAGTATCTGGGCCACCCCTCGGGGGGGCATGGTCTTTAAGTGCTAAAAGGTGTTGGGGTAGATAAAATTCATGAATAAATAAATAGCTGAATAAATAAGTTTAATAAATACATGAATAAATAGATTGTGAATAAATTATTAAATTATTATTAATTATTATTATTATTAACCCAAACCCTAACCCTAACACTAACCCTAGCCCTAACCCTAACAGTAACCCAAACCCTAACCCTAACACTAACCCTAACCCAAACCCTAGCCCTAGCCCTAACCCTAATCCTAAAACTTCTGCCCAGGACGGTCTACATGTGGACAAGAGAGAGGGGCTGTAACGTTATATAATGTTTTAGACAGATATAAAATGTTCTACAATATAAAATGTTATACAGTTATGTGTAAGAGATTCATTTAGTTCCTGTTAAGACCATGTATGTGTGTGTGTGTGTATGTATGAATGTCTGAGTTGTATGTTTCATCCTGTGGCAGTGGTCAGGGAGTGTGCCAATGAGGGTTACCATGACACCATGAGCCTCCCTGCAGGCTATAAATTAGTTAAAAATAGTTAAATTAAAAATTAGTTAAAGATCTTTAATATTGTAAAGTTGTCAATTTGTGTATTTTCTAGTCTTTTCTAGCATTTTAGAGTGTCATCCTGTTCATGTGTATCTGTGTTTTTAACGTCGTTAGTCTGTGTGTGTGTGTGTGTGTGTGTGTGTGTGTGTGAGTGAGTGAGTGAGTGTGTGTGTGAGTAGTGACCTTTATAAAATTTATGAATAGGAGATGATGTGGAGATGTTTGATAAAGTGTGTTTGATCACCTGTGTTTGATCACCACACACACACACACACACACACTAGTTTGTCCGAACAACTGCTGTCTGTTTATTCAGGATTCTGACAACACGGTTCATAGTGTGTGCTAGTTCTTCTTTTTCTGTCTCTCTCCACATCCTCTCCTGTCTAGAATCCACTGGGGGAAAGCTGACAATTCCAGACATGTTTACTGTCCCTACAGCTGACAAGCACAAGCTTCAGGATGACGTTCCTCACGCCTTTTACGCTGCAGTCAAACCGCAGCCCGCAGTTCCTAATGAATCATCAGATGCACAGCTCTAACTGACAGCTTTTTAAACATTTGTCTTTTCCACAGGGTGAATACAGAGACCGTCCTTAAACCCTTGTTTGACTTAACGTGGGTCTTTTATCTCGGCCACTGCACCACTGGGAGTTTGCAGCTATGGAGATAGGAGCTCCTTCCCCATCTTTGTTATAGAGTAGTTCCACGCTCACACATCAGAGGCTGGACTTGTTCTGAATTGCACACAAAGCCAAGTCTACAGTTCCATCTATTATAGTCTGTGTTAGACATATTAAAAATGATGTTAAATAAAGAAAACAGTACATAAAACAAACAAACAAGCAAAGTCTGCAGCTGAAAGTGCACGTGCACGTGCACGGTTGTGTGAATGTGTTTGTACTCATGTGTTTCTAACCCATTTGTCCATGGTGTGTCATAGCTGATAGCGGGACCGTAGTGAGGTTTGTGTAGAAAAGTCATAGCTGAACGTCCCGTAAGTGAGCGGGACCGTAGTGAGGTTTGTGTAGAAAGGTCATAGCAGAACGTCCCGTAAGTGAGCGG
>JAOXYF010000783.1:0-10169 GCA_028565775.1 Sternarchorhynchus goeldii | reverse complement strand
TCTCTCTCTCTCTCTCTCTCTCTCTCTCTCTCTCTTTCTCTCTCTCTGTCTCTCTCTCTCTCTCTCTCTCTCTCTCTCTCTCTCTCTCTCTCTAGCGGTGAGTTTGTGTGCTGCCCCGTCTGGCTCCTCCCTCTCCTTGGCTTCCGCCGCTACTGAAGCAGACAGTGTCACTTCTGGAGGGGGCTCACAGAGGTGTGTGTGTGTGTGTGTGTGTGTGTGAAAGATAGAGATATGTTCCTTTGTCGGTGCATTTGTGTGACTGAGAAAGTTTTGCTCTTTTTGTTTTGTGAATGAAGGAGCACATTTGAGTGAGAAGGAAGCGGATGAAATGTGTGGGATGAAAAGATTTTGTAATTTCATGGTAATTTTGTGGGAGGAGGTCAACAAATATGAACGAGAGTTTGATGTTTGTGTGTGTGTGTGTGTGTGTGTGTGTGTGTGTGTGTGTGTGTGTGTGTGTGTGTGTGTGTGTGTGTGTGTGTGTCTGGCAGGGGTGAGTCGGTGGAATCATTCCCCATGTTAAGTCGCAATGCCAGCAGAAACATGGAGAGAGACTGGGACAATGGTTCAACAGCATCCTCCATAACCTCTGTAGCAGAGTACAATGGTACGTAACACACACACACACACACACACACACACACACACAACATAGCATCCTCCATAACCTCGGTAGCAGAGTACATCAAACACTCTCTTCTGGCCCCACAAAATTACCAGCAATTACAAAATCATTTCATCCCACACATCAACCACTTCCTTCTCACTCAATTATGTGCTTTTATTCACAAAAGTGCAAAGATCAAACTCCCTCTCTCTCTTTCTCTCTCTCTCTCTGTCACACACATGCGGTTACACACACAGACAAACACACACACACACACACACACACACTCTAGAGCATCCTCCATAACATCTGTATCAGAGTACAATGGCAGTTATACATTATGATGTCTCCAAAAACCTTTATCAGTACTGATGCTTTTGCCGTGTTTTACTGAGTGTTTTACTGTTGAAGGATAGATAGAGCAGGTAGAGGAGGAAGTTGCACACAGACACACACACAAACACACACACACAGACTGTCACGTTGATATATCTCCGAATCTCTCCAAATTCTGTAACATAAATGCACCGGCCTGAATGGACGAATGACATTTCAGTCACATGGCCTGAACCCCCTCATATACTGGACCCAGGTCAGTTCTGGAGTGCACATGTGTATATCTGTGTGTGTGTGTGTGTGTGTGTGTTTGCCTCAGGCCCGAGGTTGTTCAAGGAGCCCAGCGCGAAGTCCAACAAGGCCATCATCCAGAACGCCATTATCCACTGTTGCCTGGCTGGGAAGGTGAACGAAGCCCAGAAGAACGCCGTGCTAGAGGTGAGGCCCGTTACCATGGAAACCACCCTCCCTGCCCCCAGCGCGAACGGAAACGCTAGTGCCGGCGAGTGCACCAGTAGTGGCTCGCGAACTTCCCAAAAGGGAGACCGTCGGTCTGTGTTGTTTATTCTTTGTTTGTTTGTTTGTTTGCCGCAGGAGATTGAGCGCTGCGAGTGCAACCACCTGATCATCCTGTTCCGAGACGCGGGATGCCAGTTCCGGGCGCTCTACGCCTACGCCGCTGACACCGAGGAGATCCTGAAGCTGGTGGGCGCGGGACCCCGCGCCATCGCCCTCAAGATGATCGACAGGCTCTTCAAATACAGCTCCGACCGCAAGCAGTTCACCATCATCCCCGCCAAGACTGTCTCTGCCAGCGTGGACGCCATCACCATCCACAGCCACCTGTGGCAGGTCAGGCGGCTCGGCTCCTCCAAGAGGAAGTGATGCGCGCGTCTTCCCGGTCTCCGATTGGCTGCTGACCGACGGGCGTCCCTACTGGCTAAAGGCCTCCTGGCTTGTTTGCCCCTCCTCATACTCTCTTATATACCCGGGCAGGGCCTCACTGTCGCCATGGTAGCACAGGTGATGGAGCGGATGTGCTCGTTCTGCATGCCTGCCGACGCAAGAACCTCCCCACCACCACCACCCCCCTCCCACCTGACGTGGGTGGAGACTGCTCTTGTGAGGAATCGGGCTGAGTAACCACGATATCACCAGACTGCCTCAATTTGCATACAAGACCCCAAGCTACACCCTCGCCCAGCTTGTGAACACCAGCATGTGTGGGCGGATGTGACGAGTTCATCTGGCTTTGGCTGTTGAGGTGGCAGGCCCTGGGTTTGATTGGCAGATCGTTACATCTATGCTGAATGTGTCGGAGTTGACTTTGTTTAACGTTACGCATATGATGAATGTGTCGGAGTTGACTTTGTTTAATGTTACGCATATGATGAATGTGTCGGAGTTGACTTTGTTTAATGGTTTTTAAATAGCAGGAAACCCTGCATGCAGCACATTTCCAATATGGTGAAAGTGGTGGGTTTGGTTCTACCGTAGTATTATTTAACATTGGTACTAAGATGACACTTCACTACTGAAACTTCATACACATACGTGCGCAGAAACACTTTACTGTGGTCAAAGAACTGTGTTTGGATGTGCTTGCGTGTGTGGTTGTGGAGGTGTGTGTGGGTGTGTGTGTGTGTGTGGGGGGGGGGGGGGGGGGGTTTTTCTCAGAGCTCTCACAACGCTGCTTTGTTCCACCAGTACTGCTCACTTTAGAAATGCACTATTACCAGCGCTATGAGCAAGAGGATGAACACACTCTGACTATGGATGCACATGGAAAGGGACTGTGTGTGTGTGTGTGTGTGTGTGTGTGTGTGTGTGTGTGTGTGTGTGTGAGAGAGAGAGAGAGAAAGAGAGTGAGAGAGACAGAAGTTACCATGGTTACATGCTGAAGTGAAGGCCCCCCCTGTACAGGCCTTCGTGGAATCCTTTAATCACTTTCAAAGACTTTGATCATGGAACAGGACTGTTTTTGTTGTTGTTTGTTTGTTTGTTTGACATCTGAAACACCTCTCTCTTGAATGTTTCCCTCTTTTTTGTCTCCTATGTTCAGTGTTTGTTCTTTTTAAAGAGTGCTGACAGTATTTATGTGCTTCAGTCATTTTTTTCTCACTGGGGAACATGATTATAATGAAAATTGTGTGTGTGTGTGTGTGTGTGTGTGTTAGCATTCGGTACAGAATGTATGCTGTCTTGGTATCTTTGAGTGGGATTGTGTGTTAATATGGATTGTAAAAACTTTTGCTTTCTTTTTATTTAAATATTATTCTTCCATATATTTATTTTAACGAGGAACAAAGAAAAAAATAAATCACTTAAGAAAACACGTTTGGTCTTGATAGTTTTTGTTACATTCGTCCAGTATCCATTATGTAGTTTACCACAAGAGTAATCTTTTGTTATCCCGCTGATGTAATTCACATATTGACCACTAGAGGGAAGCAATTCACTGTTCACCCGTGGACGTCCCAGGTCTTATTACTAATACTGGAAATGTCATTTTACATTTACTGAATTAAGATTGCTTCAGTTCACCTAAGGTTACTTTCGATATTTTTAAATAAAGCTATTTTCGAAGGTTTAATGTAGATTTTTATGTGAGCCAAGTAGAACTGATTGAAACATCTTCTTAGTTGTAATTACTTTGTTGAAACGCGCCACTAAAAGCTTATTAAATGCTGCTTATTTGAGTTCCATATGAATAAAACACCGTACGCTGTAAATACCTCCCACCATCATATAAAAAGAACCAATAGGCGTCAAGAAGAAGTTTGTGTGGGCCAATCACCGAGGACTGGTGTAAGACGAGCGCGTGTCCGCCCAAAAGCTCCAACGGTGCAGCCGTGTAGTGACGTCACTTGATCTAAAATGGCGGTACTAACGTCTACTTTGAATTTTTATTTGCAGCCCATTGAATAAAACCAAACGCAATGTTAGTTTAGTTCTTGGCCGGGCGGAGAAATCAAATAGTTCGCAGCAATGGATTCTGTGGTGGGAGAAGATCAAACGCTGCCGTTTGACATCAATGGGAGGTAAGTCGCTTTCAAAAGCCGCCGTGAGCACCAGACTGGCAGGCTAGCCATCTAGCTAGTATGTTGTTAGCCGTCTAGCTAATATTGTTTTGTATGCTGTTACCTATCTATCTAATATTGTTTTGTATGTTGTTAACTATGTAGTGTTCCAACACTTACTACCTCAGATAATCCAGTCAAAACGTGAAAAACGTTTTACTGTCATTTACCATATAATTTCCATCGCGTCATATGACCTGTGAAGTTCACCATTAACTGTCTTACCAGACCAGTAACGTTAGTTAGCTTGCTATCCTAGATAGAGGAAACTTTGCTTGCCCAGGTGATAAAGGACATCTCTCCAAAATGTTTGGACACCGTTATTTATGAAACATTATCACAATTTCTAAAAAAAGTAATACTAGCTAGCTATTCATCCATTTCATCCATTTCCCTATAAACGGGAGCTATGTATAGATATAAGGCTCGTTAGGTCGGTAGCTACACTGTTAGCTACGTTTATGACAGCTTGCTGTAATCGTTTTCTTGAAGTCCCGCAAATAAGACGTAAAAGTAACCCGAACTATTAGCTAATCGAGCTATCCACACACTTAGCCAGCTAGCTAGCTAAATAAATTAATTACGTAGTTAACGTGTTTATCCTATTAGATATAGAGTTTAACCATGAAGTAGATGAGCAATAAAATGGTCAGCGCAATTTACCTAGCTGACTTTTTTTAAAGTTGTGTTGAGTATGTGAATAAAGTTAGCCTGTTTAGCTAGCCAGCTAGCTGTGACTTGTTGGACCATGACACATATGTTCTGGTTGTAATTCCCGTTGTGTCGTTTTGATTAATGCGAGCAGGCCGCCCAAGGGCTGCTCGTATATCAATGTAAATATAGACTGGTGTCGGTTAATGTGTTTGCACGCCCACTTTAAAGCTTTATTACATTTGATAAGGATTTGAAAGGATGGCTCTCGTGTGTATCCGTCTAAAAACGGAAACGGCGTAAAATTACAATGCGTCGCTAAAAATGATCATTGTTTGTAATTTACGAGGAGAGAATAAGTCAGTTGCGCAATGACAGCCGCTGCATGCCTTCCTGCTATTTTGGTAACCGCGCAGTTGAGCAGCGCTCGCGCGCGTCAGGTTCGGCGTCGTCAACGCGGAGCGCTCGCGAGCTCCGCGGGAAAAGGGAAACGGCGCTTATGCGAGCAAGCCGTCCTTGTTCGCGACCTAAGCGGATTCACCCCTCCGTCTCCTAACGCGGCGTCGCCATGAGAGGCGCGAAGTCGGTAGGTAACTGTCCCGTATCGCCGGGGCGCGTGGCGCAGCGAGAGCAGAAGCGCGGCTTCAGATCTGTAGTTTCGGGTCATTTCCATCTACACTCCATGGAGCGCTGAGATACGAGCCAGATACGAGCCGCGCTTAACCGCGAACCAGAGCGAGACGTTTCTCTTGTACGCATATCAGGAACAACGCAGCTGGTCTTGCAGTCAAAGTCAGGCGCTGTTAGTCTGCGCTCTCCCGATGGTCCCGCTTATGAACACGTAATATCACCGTTATGTGCTCGACGCACACGCAGGTGGCAAGTGACAGAAGACGTAAAGTGAAACTAGTGTTGCCCATACGTCGTTTTTAATTTCGTAACTTGAATCGCTGTTGTAATGCCGAGTTCCACTTCTATTCTTTGAAACGTGATGAATGTTGATGTATTCACGGTCGTGCGCACGCTTTGCATGCGTTATATAATGTGTGTGTGAAGTGCTTTCCGGTGGCCGACGAGGTACGAGCGTGAGAAGAGGAAGTTGTTGTTTGGCTAATGTGAAGTAAAATGGTTGCATCCGTTATGTTCCATCCACACCCATCATGAAATCATACACATGAATACAACACACACACACACTGCCAACGCGTCAGGAATTGTACCATCAGACAGCTACTGCTAGTAAAACCAACTTTTTCTGTCTTGCAATAAAAAACAGGAAGGGATTTGACTTATGCCTCAAAGATGGAGAGAGACCAGACTGTGCCAGGTGTTTCATCAGAACAAGTTTTACTTGTTTATAACGTTTTACATCCTAAAGCACAAAGGACATTTATAATAATGTTGTTTATAATGATCAATATCATTAATGTAATTGTTATAGTTTTTTTTTTGGGGGGGGGGGGTTATTTGAAGTTGTTGGTGCAAGACAAAATTATGTGGAAAAGGATGATAAAATATGAACTTGGTCAACAAGAGGGTCATAAGCTGTGTACATACATGTAAAGGGGAACATCGTATACAGGAACACACACACACTGTAAGAGAAATACGGCTGTCTTAACCAAGAGAGGATCTCATGGTTTCTCTCTCTTGCGCGCACACACACACACACACACACACACACACTCACATTCATCGAGAGCATTACTGCTGTTTGACACGGCTAGTCTGAAGGACACACAGACATTTAAATATGCAAACATGCGCACACATTCTCTCAGAAACGCACACATACTCCCGGTGATGGAGACTACATTACTACAGACTACATTACCCACAATGCCCACACACAGATGGAGGTGTTTGGCTAGAAACATAATGCGGGCCTCCAGTTTCCATCTCATGTACACATCCATAGGGAATCTCCACATCATTGTTTAAAGGGAAACTTCCACGTCACTGAACGAGATCAAATGTAAAAACAGACTAATTTTTTCCTCTTTTTCATTTGTGCATTGTTTTTAAAAAGAGTGTTTGCTATTTGGGCGCACACACACACACACACACACACATGCCATTTAGTGGTATTATTCATGCATCTCTGCCTGCCTTAAGGTGGTCCATGAATAGTACCCCCTACATCAGGAACATTGAAGCAACAGTTTTCTCTCTCTGTCTCTCTATCTCTCTCTCTCTCTCTGTGAGATTGTAATCCAGTAAATAATCCATCTTAATAGTTGAAGTGTTTGTATGTACTGTACACAGTAGCTCCATGTAGAGGTGTGTGTGGAGAGGGGGGAGTGACTATATGTTTAAGATGGGTGGTTTTTTCTGAGGGTTTGAGCTGGTTGCGGTGTTGAATGAGTTATTGTGTTCATAAGTGTGCGTTTGGTTTGGTGACTGCGTCTTTGTGTAGTGTGCGCATGCGCACTCTCGTGTGTGTGTGTGTGTGTGTGTGTGTGTGTTAACCTCCCCTCAATCGTGTTTGTTTTCTCTGTAGTATATCTAGACTGCCAGACACTCTGAGCAGCCAAGACTTCAGCATGGACAACGTGACAGGTACAGCTGACACTCTCTCTCTCTCTCTCTCTCTCTCTCTCTCTCTCTCTCACACACACACACACACTGCTATGACATTAGAATAACATTGTAATACAATCCAGTCATCTTGCAATTATCATGGTATTGTCAGTGGTGTGTGTGTTTGTGTGTGTGTCTCTCCATATTTGTCTCACACTGGGTCCCTTGTCTTGGTCAGAGTGAGCTGAAGATCACCTTTCATAACCTGACACCAGGAACACTTACTGCCTCTTTCTTTATCACTTCTTCATCTTGAGTGTGTGTGTGTGTGTGTGTGTTCGTGTTCCTCTCTCAAACACACACAGTCTTTTAGACACACACAAAGTTTTTTAAGAATTTTGACATGACATCGGCAGGGTTAAATTTGTTCTAAGTTAAACGCATATTTCACCTTTTGCTCCAATAAATGAGAGAGACATATGTGTGTGTGTGTGTGTGTGTGTGTGTGTGTGTGTGTGTGTGTGAGAGAGAGAGAGAGAGAGAGAGAGAGAGAGAGAGAGGCACATATCTAGTAGGATATCTCTTCCTGGCACTTTGTAACCCATTACCTCAACACACACGCGGGGGTGACCATCTCCATGTCATCATGACCAAGCACTGTGGTTGTAGATGTTCTAACGATGATGACTGTGGTTGTAGATGTTCTAACGATGATGACTGTGGTTGTAGATGGTTGTAGATGTTTTATTTCTCACCTCTCTTCTCCTCCTCCCTGTGCTCGGACACAGCCCCCGTGTTCCCGGGGCAGAAGATGTCCCCAGCTAAAGCCATGACCATGAAGGATTACGAGAATGTAAGTGAACGACCACCAGGTCGAAAGTGAGGGATGAGCCTTACTCCATCACTCTCAGTCAAAACGGGCGTGTGCGTGTGCGTGTGCGTGTGTCAGCCACAGTGGGAGGAGCTTAACTAACTAGTGGGCAGGAACAGGCGTAGCAGCTGAAGTTGGGAGATGATGGATGGATGTTTTTAAAAAGAATGAAAAGAAAGACCTGCTTCTAAATGAACCAAATCACCTACAGCCCAAAAACGACCAGCCCTCTCTCTCTCTCTCTCTCTCTCTCTGAGTTGTGATTTTTCTGAAGCTGCTGTCGACTGTTGTAAAGGCTGAAGCGGTCGCCGCAGACCGTAAACGTTTTCCGAGCGGCAGTTAACGGCGTAACGGCACCGGGATCCCGCTCTCCATTCAGGCCGCGTTGTGCCTCCTTCTGGAACGTTTAATGCAGTCCGCTTTCGCACCCAGAGCGTCGGTTCTCCTCACAGCTCCTTGTAGGAGCCCCTGCCGATAATGCGCAGTACCGCTTCGCTCGGACCGAGGCTCGCGAGACTCGGGAGGCGCATGGAATGTTTGGACGAGGGCCCTCGGTTCGCCGGCGGGGGGGGGCGCCACGGTTTCTACGGTGACGCTCGCTGCCTGTGCTCAGCTTGACCATGTAAGGCACTGCAGAGATGTGGAGGAATGGGGCTTTTCTTCGAGCCAAAACAGTAGAACTCTCTCTCTCTCCCCCCCCCCTCTCCCTCTCTCTCTCCCTCTCTCCTCTGTCTCTCTTCAACAGCTCGGTTCAGGATGAAATATTACCCAAATAAGGGTACCTCTGTTCTGTCAGAAGCGTGTGCTGAACGATAACAAATAACTGGAACATGTGAAAACGAAAAACGAGACGTACACTGAACGCTGCGACGGTTCAGATTGGTTTTCACGACGGATGCTCGTCTCGAGTCGATCTCGGCCTTTCCGATCTCTCTCTCTGGGGCTGTACGGGGCAGAAATGCGCTCTGCACACGCACGTCTGTGAAGATGACTAGACCTCGGCTGCGTGAAATGTGCGCTTAGTGAAAAGTGTTTCTCCTTTGGGAAGTTATTTTCAAGATCAAACAGTCATAAATACAAATGTATCTCTTTTTTTTTTTCATCTCTCTGACTTGGTCTCTCCCATTGCTCCTCTCCTCATCTCTCTCTTTCTCAGGTCTCTCTTTCTCAGGTCTCTCTTTCTCAGGTCTCTCTTTCTCAGGTCTCTCTTTCTCATGTAGTTTCTCTTTCTCTCTCTCCGGTTCTTATCTGTCTCCCCCCTCCCTCCCCCGATGCCCCAGATGTTGGAACAACACACTGAGGCATCTGCTGTGCGCGCACACACACACACACACACACACACACACACACACACACACACACATCCTGTTAGTCATGCCAAAACTAGCCCCCCCCCCCTTCTGTGTGGCCTAACTGCTCTGCTCATTTGCATATCTCATGTATGTGTAAGGAAATGGTGTCATTCTGGAAAAGGTCATAAAAAGGTTTCTTAAATGTTTGCAAACATAGTTTAAAAGAAACTATATAATAAAAATAAATGTTTTTAATGTGAATCATTAAAAAAAAAATTGTGTTTTGTAGCAAATTACAGCTCTGAAGAAAGAGAATTTCAACCTGAAACTGAGGATCTACTTCCTGGAAGAGCGCGTACAGCGTAACTGTGATGATTCTACTGAAGACATTTATAAAACGGTATCTCTCTCTCTCTCTCTCTCTCTCTCTCTCTCTCTCTCTCTCTCTCTCTCTCTCTCTCACAAACACACAGTCACAAAAAAAATATTTTGGTTTTTTGTGTGTGTGTGTGTGTGTGTGTGTGTGTGTGTGTGTGTGTGTGTGTAGAACATTGAGTTAAAGGTGGAGGTGGAGTCTATGAAGAGAGAGCTAGCAGAGAAACAGGACCTACTGGTGTCTGCATCGTAAGCCCTACCTATTCCACATGTCAATCAACAGTGTTATCCAATCACAGAATCAATGAGACATAACACCCACTGCTACATTTTTTTTAAACATACATACTGATTTATGCTTCTATGTATTTTAAATGGGTTGTGTGGGTGTGTGGGTGGGGGTGGGGGTGTGTGTGTGGGTGTGTGTGGGTGTGTGT
>JAOXYF010000774.1:0-10202 GCA_028565775.1 Sternarchorhynchus goeldii | reverse complement strand
TATATCAGAGTGGCACTAGCAAGACTAATGTAACGTAAACATAATTGTCACGGTAGCCGCCCAGGCCGCCTCCCCTGTCTCGTGTGTGTGTGGGCGAGTCTGTGTGGGGGTGTGTTCGGTTGTCTTGTCGATCGAGTGAAGTGCATGTGTACGTCTGGGTGTTGTGGGTGTGGCGTGTGATTGTGCTTATTGTGGTTGTTATACGTTGCACCTGTGTTTTGTCAGGGTGAGTGTATAAAAGCGTGTATGTGTCACACAGTTTTTGTCGATGTAAGAGATCAATGTATTGTTGCAACGTTGATGCGTGTTGTTGTTAAAACGAAACCGAAAATAAACGTTTTTTTATTTAAACGCACGTAGAGTCCTGTCGGTTTTTCACAGCTCTCCGGGGCTATAACGTGACAACTATAATATTAACATTAACATAGAACAATATTAACCTAATGTTGTAATATTAACAGAGATGCTATTGAATAATGAACCTTCTAAAAGTCCCTTGGGAAAAAGAAATTACTCTTGATAAACTGATTATACTATTAATACTATTATACAATTAATACTATTATACTATTAATACTCAGACTATTAACAGATGTACTTACACTGAAACTTCTTTGAAAAAAAAAACCAGAACCCAGGCAGGAGACAGACACTCCCTAGGACAACATTGCCTGAAAATAAAATAATTATTATTGGTTAATTAGTTTTTACGAATGTTGTCAAAAGTCTAACTTCAGCTTTATGTAATACTATTAAAAAAGTAGTGTGATTTTTTCTTGATTTAACATCCTTCATAAAGTGTTTGTGCTGATATGAAAAGAATTTCTTTGCTTTGTATGGAGGAATTTTTGTACTTTAATAGTGTAGCAGGGTGGGATTTTGTAATAATCCCAATTAAATTGTTTTTCTGCTAATTATGGTGCATGGGCATGTTAAGTTGCTGGGCGGTCCATTTTTAACATTATAAATATGTAGGGGATGACTACTTGGGTGTGCTACCTGTTTCCCCTTTCAGGTTAGTTGTGTGGGTTGAGTAGTAACATGTCCCGCTGTTCTGTTGTATCGCCACTGTTTGAACATATTTGAATATACCTGTGTGGTGTGCTGTATACTTCCGCATCCCTGTCCCAGGAAAGGGAGGCTTGTTTGCGTAAGTATATTTCCTTTACTGGTGAGACTGGGTTGTTAATGACCTTTTTTCCCTGTTAAGTGGCGAGTAGTGATCGCTGTGGCTGTGTTGCGTTACAGGAACGGCTGAGTCTGATTCTCATCGCAGGAGGGGGAAACTACTTGTTTTATACTGGTCTGTTTTGTCCATATTGTGCTGGTTTGTTCCAGCTTCCTGGAAGTGCTGCTGATTTGCCTGGTTTATGTTGTTTTTTGTTCTGGTTTGGCCACTGATTTCATTTTTATCCAATGTTTTGGTGGTTTACGTTATTTCTTTTTGTTTTGGTTGTAATGGTTATTAGTGTATTTGGTTAAAAGTTAAGTGTTTGTTGATGTGTTTGCATTTGCAGTATAATTGACTTGCATTAAAATGTTGCTTTTTAAAACTTCTTTAGTATGTCTGGGGTGTGAGGAGGGTCCTGGTCTTGTTGACTGGGGTGTGAGGAGGGTCCTGATCTTATTGACTGGGGTATGAGGAGGATCCTGGTCTTATTGACTGGGGTATGAGGAGGGTCCTGGTCTTATTGACTGGGGTATGAGGAGGGTCCTGGTCTTATTGACTGGGGTATGAGGAGGGTCCTGGTCTTGTTGACCATTCTCTTTTTGTATTTATAACTATTTTGTGTTGTAATGGAATGGTAAGCAGGTCAGGAGCTGCGGGCCATATGGGATGGTACATACTCTGGTGGTGGAATCTTCTACACTGATCCGGTAGCCTAGAACACTCTGGGTGACCATGAGATGTGTGGTGTGATCAAGGTGGGTGTATAGTGAGTCGTGTGGTGTGATCACGGTGGGCGTATAGTGAGTCGTGTGGTGTGATCACGGTGGGCGTATAGTGAGTCGTGTGGTGTGATCACGGTGGGCGTATAGTGCAGGTCTTTATCCCTTTACTTTCTTTGGTCACTGATAAGCTGTCAGCCCTGTTATTTCCTGGAGGCCAATGGTTCTGGATTCCAGTTCCTGGTGACTTTAAAATAGTTTTAATGCATTGTTAATAAAATGTGATTATTGGAACTATGTCTCTGGTCCAAAGTGATTGAACCTGGGTGCTAGTATATTCACATTTACATTTATAATATTTACATTCATATTTAAATTCATATCTCCAGGGGGTGGAATATTCTGTCTCCTGCCCCTCATCCCAATAGGATAAATGTATTTACCAGAAGGTCCACACCCACAAGTCACTGCTTATTTATTCATATATTAAAGTCCCAAAATTCCCTCCACACAAATGAGGTGCTGGTATGTACAATATAGCTATTAATATGGTTGTATGTAATGAAATGACACAATACAGTAATACAGTAAGTAAAGTAAAGGACATCTTACCTATACTTTTGGCACCATACCAGAGGAAAATGAGAAGTATTATGAAGAAATTTATTAAATTTATATATATACTTGTGATGATTTTGAATGCTATAAAACAAAATGCACACACACACACACATCAGATCACTTCATCCCAGAGAGACATTCATGTATCATAGGAGCACAGTACAGTACAACAGGGTACAGCAAGATGCAATAACATAATAAGATACAATAATTATTATTGTATACCTCTGTCCAAAACATGGTGAGGTGTTTATGGTAAACATCTCTACTGTAAGTCTATATGGTGAGGTGTTTATGGTGTGCACCTAAGCTGTTTAAGGTAAAGTGGCTGATGAGTATCTGATTATTTCATTTTGTACAAATAAAATAATTAAAATACCTTCACAAAAGCTGAAGAAGTACACCACAACCACTAAGATGACCAGAAGTGCAAAGTATATCATCGTCCCTAAACGATCTCCAGTTTTCTGGAGTGCTTGATATTTATGCCAGTTATTCACAGTCAAAACTAGAGCACAAACAAACAAAATCACAATCTTTTCAATCACATATACAAAGAAGCTTTCTCAACAGATTGATGCATGTATTGAACTCTGTAAATAGTCACATGTAAAATTCTTTAACATATTTAACACATAGGATTAAACCTATATTTCCCATTCTAACTTGTAACAATGTTTAGCTTTAACACTGTTTAGCTTTGACATATACTCATATATTATTTAGAATGCATTGCAAGAGTTAACGATCATATTAAAGGAACATTTACTCATTAGGTGCAGCTGTAAGAGAAAGACATGAAGATTCCCTGACACTGATAAGCACAGAGACAGCAAGTATGTGCCAAAAACAGGAAAACATCCTTGAGCAGTTAGAAAAAGTACAGCTTAAGGATAGGGAAGTGTTTTTGAATACATGAGAGTGTGTAAATGTTGTACGCTCAGATCTCACTTGCACTGCGCTGTGAAGTGACATCTCCAGAGATGTCTTGGCAATAAATGGTTGAAAGAGAACTCACTGTCTCCGGTCTATTCTTCTACGCATCAAACGATCACGCTTGTGACAAACTGTATATTAACATAAACTTTCCTTCATTAAAAGAAGGTTAAATAGTCTCTTTCATGAAAGTATCCACCCAGTGCCTGAGAAATGTGCTTTTACAACTATTCATACATGCTTCTATTAAAATCCAAGTAACACATGCAATCTGATGGGAGAATATCCTAAGTTGTTCATTTATCTAACATCAGTCTAACATCAATACATACAGCCCACTTCACAGCTGGGTTAGTAACAATACCAGTGGGTAAAGAGGTTTTTTGCATACCTACCTGTAGAAATGACTACAGTCATTACAAATCCTTGAGAAACTGCATAATGGTTTATAAATCTTCCTTTGTTCTCTGAAATAGAATAGCATCAAAGTTTTGGTCAAATGCTAACCTCACTCAATGTGTATCATCTCCACACTATATGATTCCCATGTCTTCCAGCAGAGTATTAATACACCTAATGCTTGGGGATTCATAACTTAATGAAAAAATTATAGTCTATATAAGTCATTTTTATCAAAATGGAGGTATTGCTACTGCCATTGCTATTTTGCAGTTGGTGTTCCGTTTTACAGGTTGACCTGAAGATGGGGATGTTATTAGTGATTACCAGCTGGCTTGTTAAGAAACTAATCAAGTGGCGCCGAAGATGATTGGTCAACGGTTCCTCAGCTGCGAGATAAAAAGCTTGTGTGGAGTATGAAACAGGGCCCATGGAGTCTTGATCAGTGGACATCATGTGGTCACTGGAAATGTTGGAGGGGGTTATTTTTACACTAATTTCTCTTAAATAATGTCAGTTTAGAAACGCTGTATGAGTGGAGCTGAACTGTGGTTCTTTTACAGGGCCGTTAGAGACCGACCGTTTTGTAGGAAGCTTCGAGATGTTATACTAATAGGCTTATACATTAGTTGGCGACTTTTATTGTATGCATGTGTATATAGTAGTTTTGACTTTAAACATTTTGGTTTACTTTGGAGTAGTAGGGGTGGGTGCCTTTTCTTTTGTGTTTGTTTTCGCCTGTTTCTCCTGTGGGAGAGAGGAATGCATGTTGTACGTTCTTTTGTTTGTTTTGATAGGGTTTTATTTGGTAAAAGGGGAAATTATAATGTTTTGTTTGTTGGCTTTAGCCCACCCTGAAGATGTGCTCCTGGTTTGTTGGGGTTTTTGTATGATGTTTGTATGGTTTTTACATCTATATATGTATATACATTTACAAATGTTCTCTGCCTCTCCGTTCACTTTTTATGTTGTGCCCATGACCTGGGAAACATCAGAATCGGGCTCTAGCAGTATAAACATAGTTTGTTTATATTTGTTTATATTTATTACAGCTGAGTGATATCTCCTGCTTCTGTGGCTCTTCGGAGGGATCTATCAAACTGGGCTACAAAAAGGTAAAGGTGAGATTCGTGTTCCAACTGAGAGACTCCAGGTCCGAACACAGCGTAGGTGGGATGCAGTGCAAGCAGTGAAGTAAGCCATCAGCCGGTTGAAACACCAAGACGTTTCGGGCCTAATGCAACCAGGCAGAGTGGGTCTCAGCTGGGGGCCAGCTCCCAAGATGTGGTTTAAAATCAATGCAAAGGAGAGGAAGGATCTGGTGATCTTGGAGGTGGTACGGATAGAAGAGGAGTCATACAAGGTGAAAGCGGTAAGCCATTATCACCAAGGGAGGTGGTCAACTTGGGAGGCAGTAGTAAATCAGTCAATGAACTGGGCAGACATGTGGCAGATACCGCAGGCCAGACTCAGCTTCTTAATCAGGGCAACATAAGACACCTTGTAGAGCCCCCAGAACATCAATACTAGGTATGGTATGGAGGAGAGTTACCAATTGTGCCACTTCCAAAACCCAAGTCTGCAGCACATCCTTTCCAGCTGTAGGACAGCACTCACACAGGGCCGGTATAGATGGTGGCATGACCGGGTCCTGGAGGTACAGAGGCTTGAGGCAAATAAGGCCAGTACCATCACAGAAAAGGATTCAATTTGTTAGACAGGGAGACCAGGACCTGTCCAACATTTCGAGGGCATGGTCCCTTCTGACACCTGGAGCCGAGTGGGCTCTTGCAGCAGACCTCAACCAGCAGCTCAAGTTCCCTCAAGAGATCACCCTAACCTTCCTGTGGCCTGACATACTGTGGTTGTCCCTCACCAAGACTGTCATCATGGTTGAGCTGACCCTCCATGGGAGGAAGGAATGGAAGTCGCCTTTGAGAGGAAGAAGGACAAGTACGCTGAGTTGGCAGCCACGTACTCGGAGGCTGGATGGAGGGCATTTACACTACCACTGGAGATTGGGTGCAGAGGCTTTGCAGGGACATCAGCCCAGAGTCTCTTGAAGTCCTTGAGCATCAGAGGTATCAAGCTGGAGAGAGCCATCAGGGATGTCGCCAAAGAGGCAGAGCAGGAAGGATGTGCAGTGGGGCAAACAGGGATCCTAGGATCAGCTGCAGGGGGCAGTAGGGAGATGTCCCAATGGCCACTCCACCACTCAGAGATGTTCTGGGATTAAAGAAGCAAAACATCGGTGAAGGGTGGCTTCCCGGCTGATGACCCTGCAGCTGGCAGATGGGCACCATCGGAGGTGCGTCAAGCAGAGATGTTAAGCAGGTGTTCACCTTAGGCATAATCACCTTAGGCATAAACACAACAGCCAGATTCACTTTCAGTTAGCTTCTAGCTACTAGCAATGATGGACTGCTGGATCCCTCTCAACACAACCCTGACCCTGACCTTTGTAGACACCCAGACAACATCACTGTACAGCAAGCATTCTCAGGTCACTGGTCTCAGTGTCACTACTGTCTTGGAAAAGCTCCTTTTCCCATGTGGGAAAGGGTGGCCAACACATTGCATACAGAATCAGATGATCTACAGTCTGAACCTACATGCCTGTAAAGTGGGCCTGTAAGGTAGCTGCAGCTCGGGTTAGGGTTAGGGTCATAAGTTGGACAGTGAGTACAATGAAAAGGTAGGTGTAATAAAAATGTGTCAGAGAGGATGATGAAATGCATTTGTTTTTCAATCTTTACATTAACTTACAATCATTCCAAGAAAGACTTCCCTATATAACATACCTGAAGATGTCTGGAAATGTCTGGAAACCCAAAGAAGGGAAAGAATCCTGAGAAAGTTCAGAGCCAAGCAAGTAGCCGCTTCGGCGAGAAAACCTGGAGAGAAACCAACTGGTTTAGAGATGAGCCCCTGACCGCCGATGCGTGTTACAGCAACACAAACAGGATGAACGTAAACGTTATCTGGACAGCCACATCAGGACTTTGGTTGTGTCTCTGTAACACAAAACTAAGAAATGATATACAGTCCAAATCACTGAGCTGCAAAATACCAAAGAAGACATACAACAGTGCAATAAAGAAGCAACGTGAGTAATGTGAGTAACATGAGAAATGATTTGGTAGATTCAGATTATTCAGTGAGAAACAAGCAGTCATTCTGGTCCATCTATAATGAAACATCTATAATGTAACATCCACAGTGAAACAGCTACAGTGAAAATCTGAGAAGTCACTCTGAATTATCATCTCCACATGTTTGCTGAATTCCAACACAGGCACTTATCACTCTGCAAAATCTTATTTAATATTTAATGGAACTGATATATAAAATATAAAATGTATTAATAAAAATGTATTAGCAGTAAACATAACAATATCTAAAATAAGTATAAAATAAAATATTAAGTACAATACTGACCCTCAGTCACACCCCAGAGGATGAAGGCAATGCACAGGGCAAGAGTTGGACAGCAGATGAAGGTGAGCTGTACAGCTAAATCTGATCTGCTGTTTTCTATAGAGGAGATAAAAAACACAGGAAACAACTTCATAAAGTTAATAACCCTAATCCTAAATAAACATTAACAACCATTTTCATTCAGGAATCATCAAATCAACCACTGATTTAACCACTGACTTACCATTATTTTTTAAAGAAGTGCAAGCTTTGTAGCCCAACAAACATGGTGCAAATGCCAGGATACAGAAAAACAACACCGCTATGTGCAATGTGGAAAAACCTGTGTGGCACATACACATCATATACATATAATATAATATAGAGAAAATATACATATGGTACATATAATATGCATATCACATACATATACTGTATATATCATATACATATTTACATAGCAGCGCTTACACAATGCCAAGGTGTTAATTAACATTAATAGCTTTATCATTAACATTTGTTAGATCATGTCACGGTGGCCGCCCTGGCCGCCTCCCCTGTCTCGTTTCTGTGTGGGTGTGTCCGTGTGAGGGTGTGTCTGTGTTCGTTGGTGTGTGGTGGGCTGAGTGCGTGTTGTGTTCGTGAATGTTCGGTAGCGTCCGTGAGTGACTGTTAGTGTTCGTGAATGCTCGTTTAGCGTTATTCGTTTCACCTGAGTCTTGTTAGGGTGTGTGTATGTAAGCGTGTGCATGTCACTGAGTCTTTGTCGGTCTTTGGTTCGTGGACGTTGCATATTGCATGGTAAGCGGTGTCTACTGTTCGTTGTCTGTTCAAACAAAACCGAAAATAAAACGGTTCATTTCATTTACGCACGTTGGGGTCCGGCTTCGTCTGTTTCAGCTCCCCGGGACACAACGTGACAGATCATTTAGCACTGTCACGCTGGCTCCTCCCCACCCCTCCGTGCCTGGGTTTATTTCATTGTTTTCACGTCCCACATGCTTTTGTTTTGATTCAGTCTCTCATGCCCAGAATAAACCTCGCTCTTGTCCACATTTGTGTCTGCCTCCCTTCCGTTCATCATTATAATAATGATGAGAAATCTTCAAAGGTCTGTGCAAGTCTTCAAAGAACAAGAAGCTCCAGAGAGGAGAGCCAGGCCTTTACCCAATTACCATCCAGCCTGGTAACCCTGGTAACTATAAAGACGGCTGGCCTGACAGACGTGGCACACTGTTGTCCACGAGGGGTTTGTCTGTTCCACTCTCAGCCCACAGGTGTGGGAGTCGAGGCTTCCACTGACAGTGTAGGTCAGAGACTCCACAACGAGCCATTGGACAGGGGACCAAAGTTGATGAGAAGGAGCTACACAGGAGTGGCTTCAAGTGAGAAAAATGGAGCTTATCCACATCAAAGAGGAGAGGAGAAGGTGGTAGGTGAGAGGGGTCGTTCTCCTGAAAACCTTGAAGGGGCCCATGTGTCATAGCAAAGCAGTGGTTAGGGGTACCAGTTTATCCTTACCAGTTTGTCACTGGACACCTGACGTTCAGCTGCAGGTAAGGAAGTCATCCAGGTACACAAGCACATAGTGGTTCAAACTGTTCTTAATTATTGTTTATGAAGCACTTCATTGCTTTGTCTTAGAAAAGTGCTATAGAATTAATGTTTACTTACTCACTATCTACCCCTTCCCTGACAGTCCCCAGTCCCCTGTTGAACCCCTCGGGCAGTTGGAGATGGACTCAGGGGCTACTATAAAATTTTAAAGTGACGTACAAGTAGAAATATTTTTCTACTACAAAACATGGTTTTCAGAGTGAATTTCAAATCAATAAACCATGACAACCTGTAAGGAAATCTGCATGTTTTTTTTAAAGAAAAGAGGATTATGGTTTGTAAACCTGAAAATGGTTATAACGTCATGGGTGCTGCTCTCAGATTAGCTCCTGAGTAGATGAGTATGTGTGCATTCCTCAAGTCCCAGCAGGGATTTACCATCACCCACATGCTTAAACAAAAGTGCTGACTCACCTAGCTGTTGTACCTCCACAGTGGTGTTGGCTGATAACTCCTCATGGAACGCTTCACAAACATACATGCCTTTGTCTTCAGTTTGGACATTCTTTAGTCTAAGTGAGAAGTTTCCTTTGTGGATTTCCTCAGAGCTGAAAAGCTCCACTCGGTCTCTGTATCTCTCATCGGTCGACTCTGAGACAATCTGACCATTTACAAATTGCAACACTACTTTGTCTTCATCTGTTTTCTTTTTCTTCCATGAAACCTCTTCAATCTCCTCAGGGGGGATGTGGGAGTGTACAGAGCAGTTCAGAGTGGTGTCTTCCCCCACATACACAGACACAACATGGCCTCCAGACACGACCAAATACTCTGAAAAGAAATCATTTTAAAGCTTCAGATCAGGCAACAAAATTACACATTCATAATTTTAATAATAAAAAACAAGCACATATATATATATATATATAGATAGATAGATAGATAGATAGATAGATAGATAGATAGATAGATAGATAGATATTGTAATAATTACAATTAAAATTCATAACAGAAAATATAAAGTGTAGACAACTACAGTTTTCAGGAGAACACAGTTTAATCTGTGAGACAAACAACTGAATATTCACCCACCACTCATTTTTATTTCGATCAAAGTTTGATTAGATTCCTGGTTTCTGTAAACAACACACTTGTACACTCCTGTATCCTCAGTGGTCACATCTGTCAGTAAGAGAGAGAAGTTTCCGTGAGCGACCTCCTCAGTAAAGAAATGTGTCCTGTCATGGTAAACCTGGGCCTGAGCCTCTGGTCGACTCTCTCCATCTTGGAACAAATGCACTACAATTTCAGAGTCTGTTCTTCTCCACTCCACTTCCAGTTCTTCTGTTGGAATGGGAGTTTCAACATAACAGGGCAGAACC
>JAOXYF010000773.1:0-10205 GCA_028565775.1 Sternarchorhynchus goeldii | reverse complement strand
AGGTTGCATTTTACTGTAAAGGAAATGAGTCTTCGGTCTCACAGTGTGACCCCATCTACCAAACTGATTCTGATTTCCTGAACATCAGCACAGCTATTATCTGCTCAGGTAACCGTTTGATTTGCAACGTATTCTGGTTGATGATTTTATGCAATTTAACATTTTATAATATTTAGTGTATTCTTTTTTTATTTTTTGCTTGTGTTCTCTCAGACTCTGTGAGACTTGTGAATGGAGCTGGACTCTGTTCTGGGAGAGTGGAGGTGAAGTCCCATCAGTCCTGGACCACAGTGTGTGAGACTGACTTTGACAGGCAGGATGCAGAAGTAGTCTGTAGGGAGCTGGGCTGTGGTGCTCCACTATATATACGGAAGATGTTCTTTGGAGAAGGAAAACACCTGTTTGGTGCAAAACATTTCCAGTGTACCGGTACAGAGCAACACCTCCTTAACTGCAGCACTTTAGACAGAGTGGAACAAACCTGCACACATGGCATTGCTGTGGGACTGAGCTGTACAGGTAGAAATTAAACAGCTTTAACTGACAAAAACATCTTTTAAAATATAGTTGAAAAATTTTTTTACAGACATATGTTCTTTTCCACTGTGATTTGGAGGGTAAGTCAGTGAGGGACTTTCTCTTCTCTCCAGGACCAGATGATGTGAGGCTGGTGGATGGGAGCAGTCGCTGTGCTGGGACTGTGGAGATGTTTTATAGTGGAGAGTGGAAGAAAGTGGCAGCAAGAGACTTATCCATTAGACACGCTGCTCTGGTGTGCAGACAACTGGACTGTGGATCCATTGTTGCAGCTACAGAGGGAGAGTCTGTCGGAAATGAAACTGAAAGTCTTGTTCGGATTAGCTGTGAAGGATCTGAAGGATCTGCACTCAGGGAATGTGCCAAACTCATTCATCCTGAGATCAATAAACTTGTTGGAGTGAAGTGTTCAGGTATTTCAACAAATATAAAATAAATAATTCAGTTGGTGTCACAGAGCTTTTTTTCTGTGAAAACCTCAGATAGTGTATCTATAGCAAATATATTTGTTTAAGTCTTTTTTACTCTTAATGAGTAATTCCAGTACTGTGTCTAAAAAGTGCATTCTTTTAGTGCTTACTTATAGTAATTATTAAAATGTGTGCAACAAATGCTTGAATTTAGTCACAAACAAATGACTTTTATAGGTTTTATAGGTTGTTTTTTTGTGTGTTAATAATGGTCATTTATAATTACAATGTTATTACACTCATATTATGAATGATTATAGCTGTAAATAAGCAAGTAAACACAGCAGCAAAAAAAAAAAAAACCTTTAGGAATTTCCTGCATAAACGTATCATAAAATGTGATCTGATCCTCATCCAAGTCAAGTGTATTGAGAAATATTATGTGCCTAAAATAATGACAAAACATTCTGATCATTTATATCTTCATTCAGAACAACCATAAAAACCTCATAGTGTTAGTGGATAAAGTATGTGAACACATGAGTTAATGATCTCAGAAAAGTTCACTGGAGATAGATGTTAGCATATCTGGAGTCTTGTTAAGAAAATTAGTTTGTAGGTGTGGACTAGAGCTACTTTGACTGATAAAAGCCACTCAAACTGTTTGAGTTTGTGCCACACAAGAAGAATATGTGTAGGTGAGACATGCCTTGTCAAAAAGAGCTTTCAGAGGATCTATGACATCAAACATTGTTGATTTACGTAAAGCTGGAAAGGGTTACAAAGTTATTTCAAAGACTTTAGTTTAGTAAGGCAAACAATCTACAAATGTAGACAATTTGGGACTGTGGCTACTTTGCCAAGAAGTGGGTGCCATAGGATAATGTGAGAGTGTCTGTACATCAGCTGAAACTCTGTAGAAGTTGGGTGATGCAACAAGACAATGACCCAAAACACCAGAGCAAGTCCACAACAGAATGTCTTATGAAAACCAAAATCCGCCTTTTGGAGTGGCCAAGTCAGAGCCCAGATAGAAATTATATGGATTGACTTGAAGAGAGCTGTACACATGAGGCTTCCAAGGAATATTACATAGCAAAAGCAGTTCTGCCAGCAAGAATGGGCAAAGATTCCTCATGAATGATGTGCAGGTCTGATCCATGGCTACATTAAGCACTTGAGGCTACTGCAGGCAAGGGAGGCTCAACCAGCTATTAATTGCAAGGGTTCACTACCACTTTGAATGTTGAATGATTGTGTTCAATAATGACCTGCAACATCATGCTTTTTTTATGTCCACAAATATCTTTTCTTTACTTTGATTATTGTCTTTGGGTACTTGAAAAGCTCTATATAAATACATATATAAATATTATATAAATACATATAATATTTTTGTGTTATTTTAGGAACATTATATTTATTAATACCCTTGAATTACCTTCACATTCCAAAAGGTTTACATACTCTTTCTTGTAACTGTATTTTCATGACATCTAGTAAGTGAATAGCTCCACTTATCTGTATTCTAATGTTGAGATCTGTTCTAACTTTTAGTTACAGCAGCAGCTCCCTCAGTTACAGAAATGATTTCTACAAGCATGACATTTTAACCTCAGATAAACAAATTTTGGTTGATGAAGTTTGGAGTTTGAAGCCTCAAGCATACTGCTGTGAATAGCCAGCTGGCTAAGAAACTTCTTAGCACAGCAAACAACTTATCTAAAGTAATATTTTTTCAGTCGTCTTTAATGGACCAGTTTTGTGCTGAAAAGCTGAGGCAATACTAGCAGCTAATATAAGTAAACACCGGTCGCGTGCAGTGGGCGGGAACATGCCATGACTCTACTGCTGTGTAACCAGAGCGTCCGAATAATCTTCCTTATGAGGACAGATGCCGGTTAGAACTCTGCCTAATTAAACAGCAGCCTACGTCGTCAGTGCTTAGACAGCTCACGAGGTTTTCGAACACACGCAATGATTCACAGAAATGCATTGCTACTCACAATATTCAAGCAGTGTGCAGTAAAACATGCTGAATTAATGATAAATTACATAAGCTTTCTGTTCTGTGCTTTAGCAGATTTTAAATGTTTTAAAAGCATTTTACAATCTTCATATTACATCCGTTGACTTCAGGAGATTATTTGTGTTCTACCTGTGATTCTAAAATGTATCATTTAAATACAAATAGAGACGAAAATTATTTTAGATTTTCTACTGGAATATTTATTTTAAATATTCTAACACTAAAGTGACTTTGTGACACTGTCAAGAATATTTTTGCTTTATGTGAGTCAAAACCTGAGGTTCAGTTCACTTCCTCTAATCCCCCATGCTTTATCATTCACTCTGTTTTAATCTGTGTGTTCTCAGACTCAGTTAGACTTGTGGATGAAATTGGATTCTGCTCTGGGAGAGTGGAGGTGAAGTCCCATCAGTCCTGGACCACAGTGTGTGAGACTGACTTTGACTGGCAGGATGCAGAGGTAGTCTGTAGGGAGCTGGGCTGTGGTGCACCACTATCTCTACAGGGGGCGCTGTTTGGAGACGGGAAATACCCATTTGAGACCAAAGAGTTCCAGTGCAAAGGCACAGAGAACCATCTTTTTAACTGTATTACCTCAGTCAGAGAGGAGCAGACCTGCACACATGGCAGAGCTGTGGGATTGAGATGCTCAGGTAAAAATTAGTAAAAATATTGTGAGAGATGCAGTTCTCACATTGTTGAAGTGTATATGCTAGGGTTAGGGTTATATCTATATGCTTGCTCTCTGTGAATCAAGGTTAAACTAGTGAGTGAATTTCTCCTTTTCCCTCTAGAACTTGATGATGTGAGACTTGTGGATGGGAGCAGTCGCTGTTCTGGGACAGTGGAGATGTTTCATGGTGGGCAGTGGAGGAGAGTGACAAGAAGTAATTGGTCTCTAAGACAAGCTGCTGTGGTGTGCAGACAGCTGGACTGTGGCTCTGTTGTTGAAGCGGCAGGAAGAGAATCTGAGAAAAAGGAAGAGGAAAACACTTCACTGATTTCCTGTAAAGGATCTGAGTCTGCACTAAGAGAATGCGCCTTTCTTCATGTGTTCTCCAGAAACGTTGCCACAGCAACTTGTTCAGGTAGCTCAGGAAATTTAAATAAATGGGATTTCAATGATGTTTCAAGAAAACCTCTGAAAATATACGGCTGGAAAACAAATGTTTGGAAACTAAAAAAATATACATTTTATATCAAATTGGTTTAGCAAATGTTTACTGATTACCAAATGTGTTTGAGTGACAAAGCTAACTTTGAACATCAAAGCCAGTCACATATATTCTGTTTAATTTAGACGCTCCTATTAAAGCCTACATACTCTGGTATAGCCAGCTTTTAAATCAATCTGATTTACTGGGCAATAAACATTCTTTACGATACATGTTAGTTGTATTTACATTTCCACAAGTGAATGTTCTGATTTGAACCTATTTAAAGATGTGGTTGAAATGGTAGGATTGAAGGTTATTAAATCACTCCCTCATGTCTTCTCTGCTCTGTACTGTCCCGTGTTCTGTCAGACTCTGTGAGACTTGTGGATGGAGCTGGACTCTGTTCTGGCAGAGTGGAGGTGAAGTCCCATTGGTCCTGGACCACAGTGTGTGAGACCGAGTTTGACTGGCGGGATGCAGAGGTCGTCTGTAGGGAGCTGGGCTGTGGGACTCCAAAAACACTACAGGGGGCGCTGTTTGGAGAAGGGAAACTCCCATTTGGGAGTGAAGAATTCCAGTGTAATGGCACAGAGACACATCTGATTAGCTGCATCACATCAGCAAGAGAGGAACACACCTGCACACATGGTAGAGATGTGGGACTCATCTGTTCAGGTAAAAATTACATTTTAAAAATCTATAAGAGAGAAAGAACATTTAATAAGGAATTTATAAATATGTGCTGAATTAAGGAGAGTTTCTGCATGAGTGGTATTTTACTTTCATTTTCAAGGAAATAATTATCTGAGATTGGTGAATGGGAGCAATCGTTGTGCTGGAACAGTGGAGATGTTTCATAGTGGAGAGTGGAGGACTGTGAATGAAGATACATGGACATTAATAGAGGCTGCTGTGGTTTGCAGACAGCTGAAATGTGGATCTGCTGTAGCAGCTACAAAGAGAAAAATAGACAACGATAAAATTCAATGGGCTCTTCAGGTAGGATGTCTTGTGTTTGACGATGAATTACGGAAGTGCTCAATTGGGGAAATTTTGCCAACCATCTACCATGTTGGCGTGATCTGTTCAGGTGAGATATACAGTCTATAAAACTGTTCACAATGAAACAGTATCCGTCTCTATATTTATTCAATGTCAACTTAAAACATATCTATTTGTAAATCACTGTTGACTGACACATTTTATCTTTGCATATTTACAGGGCTCCTGGTGCAGCCCATTATCTCATTCTCTACTCCCATAAGATCTCCCAGGGACCTCCAGGGCCAAGAGGTGTTCAGGGGCCACAGCTTCACCATCACCTGCTCCACTCAACCACAGTACCCAGGAGGTTCCTTCCATCTCACACTCCCCTGGGGCAAGCAGAGCTACACCCAGCCAGCTGTCAATCATGTAGCCTTCTTCCTCTTTCATGCTGCAGATGATTATCACCAGGGCAACTACAGCTGTATCTATGACAACCAAGTGGTCTTTAAGGATGTGTTGTTTAAAGCTGAGGGTCAAAACCATTTCCTTAAGTGGTCTTCAGGACATTTCAGCCATAAGTTCATATCTGAAAGTGATTCAATGTCCCTCACTGTCACAGGTAATATACTAAATTTTTAACCTCAGGTCTTCATGTGTTTTGTGAATGTGGATGTTTCTCCTGTTGTAGAAGAAGGCTTTGTTCACAAAGTGGGTAAGAAATGACCAAATATTCTTTTCTCCAAATGTCACACAGATTTGTCATTTGGATGACATGTGAACACCAAAAATCATACTGAATATGACATTTTCAAGTGCATTTTGGGCCACTTTCATGTGAATTCATGTGACATTTATGTTAATCCATTGTGATATTTGACATCAGCTGGATGACATCAGTGAGTGAGGATTTCAGTGGTGGGAAATTCTTATGATCTTTTGTGCATGCAGGGCAGTTTATGAGTGTGATCTGTTCAGAAAAACAGTTCTAGGTCACATCAAAAATACGTGAATAGAATGACAAAATTAGGATCTGGTCAGGAATTGGATTCAGGCCATTTTTACTTGCTGTCTGCATTCTTTTCTGCATTGCTGTCTGCATTCTTGCTGTCTGCAGTTCTCCCTCAGGCCACCAGAGGTCTGTCTCAAAAGAGTATTGATGTAGCCTATCAGTGTGAAGTATTGCTAATCTTAGAGACTTGCATACGTCTCTAAGTTTGCTGGATTTTCTGCCTGGTTTTTGATTTTGCCTTTGTCTTGTCCTCCCTGTACCTTTGCCTTTAGTGTTTGATTCCCGGTTTCAACCCTGTTCCATTTTTTGTTTCTATCTTTTCACCTGCTGCCTCATAAATAAATATATTTCCTTACCTGCTCATGGATCCTTCCCTGAATCCTACGGCAGAAATGTTATACCTGCCATGTAAATATAACCTAAGATACTGTACAAATATTATAACACTCAGATTCTCACACCTGTTTATTCACCTGTCTCACACTTTGTTTATTAACAGAATATTGCATCTTGTCTCTCATGATTGTGTGTGTGTGTGTGATTCAGATTCTCCATTACCTGCAGTCGTCACTAGAATTGTGCTTGTGCCGTTTCTGATGTTGGGAAGCTGCTTATTCATCTGTCTGATCTTCAGAAAGTACAAACGTTTCTTCACTGGAAACTTATCAGGTGAGTTACTACGTTACCTAGTAGAATAACAGATAATAAATGTTGGATGACACTTTATGTGGCTCTTTTTAAATTAAATTATTTATCAACTGACTCTCAGTAAAATGTCAATAATGTTGCAGTAATGAAGCATGGGAATACATTCATTTAATTAATCATGAGATGCTTAATTAACTGTATAAATAAGATTTGCTTATAATCGGATTGTTATTTCACTTCATTTAGATTGTTCATATCAGTAGATTTTAACCTGAAAATCACTGAACATGTCACAAAACACAGCATGAGAGTTTACTCATTAATATTAGTTGAGCTGTTGACCACATTCTGTTACTGGATTTTAACTGGACTTTGGTTATTGTTAGAGTTAGGATAAGGTTTTGGTTATTGTTAGAGAATGGATAAGGGTTTGGTTTGGGGTTAAGGATGTTCGATTGGTTTGAGGTCTCAACACTGGTGTCTCACCCTTGAATTGTTCCACTGTACGTACTTGAACAACTTGACTGTGACTGTATCAAAAACTCTTCTGATTCATTCAGGACAATGTTACAGACACTCTGTTGAGAGTTGAATTATCTATAAAGTACCACTCAAAGTGTTACCAGAAGTGTTTTTCTGAAATATATAAAAATGTCCTGGTTATTAATATTCTGAAAAGTTCAGATAATGATACACATTCAAATAGCTGTGATGTAGCTCATAACTTAATTGTGCTTTATTGAATCTGATGTGTTAGAAAAAGAGAAATACTACAATTTTTATTTATAGAGCACTTTTAAAACATTAGATTCTGACCAAAGTGCTGTTCAGTAATAAATAAACAATATAAAACACACTACATCACTCAACATAACACTCAGACAACATTAAAAGCCATGGAATAAAAAATGAGACTTCAACCAAGATTTAAAAATCAGCAGTGAAGGGGATAGACTAACATTTAATGGCAGCCTAAACTGCAAAGGCATGACAGCTTTTATGCTTCAGCATAGACTTAGTAGTAACCAGAAGAAGCTGATCAGCTGATCTGAGAGACCCAGATGGAACATAAGGCTGTAGGAGCTCAGTAAAGATAGCTTGGAGCTACTCCGTTCAATGCCTTATAAACAAACAAAACTTAAAATCAGTTCTAAAATGAACAGGAAGCCAATGCAGGGTAGCCAAAATAGGTGTGATATGTTCCCATTTAGGCGATTTTGTTAAGAGACATGCAGCAAGTGTTTTGAACCAGTTGTCATGAAAAAATAAAAACATGTACAACCTTCTCAAAGTCTTTAAAAGATAAAAATGGTTTGACCTTAGTTCAGGTCTTTATAATAGAATTTATACAATCTGTTTATCTAACTAAATCCTCATCCATCACCTAAATACTAACATGTGCAGTGCTGCTACAGTCCAGTACATGGACAGAAGGTCCATAATTAAGAACATTCTAAACATTACTATGTTGCAGTGGTGTCTACAGGCCAGAAGGGGGCAGCAGCACCAGGTGATTGTGAGAACACAGAGCTGGTGTCCCTGCAGCCCAGTGCTTTAGAGGAGAAGAAAGGAGAAAGAGGAGGTGTAGAGGAGCTGCACACAGACTTGGAGCAGGAGGAAGAGGAGCAGCAGGACAGGAATGAAGCACATAATGAGAAAGTTGGAGAATGTGTGGTGTGGACAGGAGAAAATGCCTGAACTGTAAGATGAACATTAGGATGACTGAATTAGAAAAAGGGTCAGTAAAGTTTGAAATAAAAGATTTTGCTCTTGGATGTTGTAAAAAGCAACAAATAAATTTATAAATAAATGTTTGATCTCACTTTGCTCTTCTCCTCTTTATGTTAATGGTTTGATACTTTTTGTGATTACAATAATTATACTTTGAAGTCTTAAAATCAAAAAGATAAAAAGAAGCTTTTCATAAGCAATGTTATCAAAAAATATTATTTCTTTTTAAAGTCATGGTGTAGTTCTTTCATTACTTGACATTTTGATGAATGCATTACTTTGTAAAAACAGTGTATTTTAATCCTTTGTGGACACACTAGGTTCAAAATTATCTTTTTAGGTTCACAGGTTGTGAGATTATGTCGTAAAAATGTTCACCGTTTTCATAACAGATTTATATATTTTGTTTTTGTACTATATATAACTTCAAATAAAGCTTTAAAGACAACTATACACTATTTATACACTGTTTATTTGTATGGAAGGATGGAAATACAAACATTATTATGTATAAAAAAATAGTGGCTCTGCTGCTGTCATTTTCAGGACAACTTTTCCAGTGTTTGAGCACTTACATGTGAGTATATGGAGGTGCCCACCTGACGGCATCTTATGAATTAAAACAACAACCCAGTCACTGTTACTGTCTTGTAAAGCTGCAGTTGTTAAAGTTAATGTCCTGAAACATTGGCAGACTGCAGACTGGTGGCACTCACGGGCCGCTGGGGCGCGCTCACGGGCCGCTGGGGCGCGCTCACGGGCAATGAGGTCCAGTCCATGGCAGCCTGGGACCTCCCAGTGACTGGTCATGGATGACAAACTCACATGAAGTCAGGCAAAGAAAGAAAAATTACATGGTGACATACACACCCTTGACAAGACACAGGTGAAACGAGTAACGATAACACAGACGGACAACAAAACAGACGAACTTCACGCCAAACAATGAACACAGCACATGAACACACTTCCACACCCACACGCCCACACAAACACAGGACTCGGGAAGGGGCAGGGGCGGCCACCGTCACAATAGGTCTATTTAACATTAAGAGAATGTGGTGATCAGTGCAGAAACATCACAACTTCAGGCTGCTCAAAGTATTTGTTCGTTTTTTCACTCATAGAAATGTGAAGTCACTGCCACATTGTTGAAGGCCAAACAAACTGTAAATTCCTCAAAATACATTAATGAAAAAAAAAACACACACAGGCAGATCAATTTATGCATTAAAAAGGGAGCAATTATGTTTTCCTGAGCCACTATAAGTGAGATAAATGGTGAACATAACCATATAATAAAGGGTTAATTATGTATCGGAGTAAAACTATGTAAAATATGCATAATTAAGGCATATTAGAAACCTGCACAAATATTTAGTGTTACCTGCTCCAACTCTCCACACAGTTCTTATAAAACAGTGTTTTAGGAGTGTTTCCTGTGGAATATTACATTATTTAAAATAACTCTGCTGCATTAGTTCAGTTTTGTTTCGTTTTGCTCATTAACCCTTTCAGATGGGAACCTGTGTGAAGCTTCTCTTTCTTTTCTTTCTTTGTTCTTCGCCCATTGACAACAACAATGAAGTGAAAAGGATCTGATATAAAACGAGCAAAGTACTTTACATGCAGTCAAGATGATCATTTATAAGTATTGATAGTAATGTATGAAAAGGTACATTATGATTTAAAATATT
>JAOXYF010000772.1:0-10206 GCA_028565775.1 Sternarchorhynchus goeldii | reverse complement strand
TCCACCCTCCCCACACCACCCCTCCACCCTCCCCACACAACCCCTCCACCCTCACCCCCACACCACCCTCACACCCACACCCACACCCACACACGCCCATCTCTCCTCTCATCACTCTTACTGCACTAGTTTTTGTCTGAAGTGGTTTTGAGTTTCAGTAATGTTCTTCCGCCAGTTATTAACAATATATTCACCGTATCTTCCACTGTCTCTCTCTCTTTCTCTCCACAACCTCTCTCTCTCTCTCTCCCTCCCTCCCTCCCCCCCCCCTCTCTGTCCCTCTCTGTAGAAGATCTCTGATGAGTGTTTGGACAGAAGGAGTTGTGAGTTGCTGGTTAACAGTCGTTTATTTGGAGCAGATCCCTGCCCTTCCATCAGCAAAGCTCTCATCGTGCAGTACAAATGTAGACCTAGTGAGTGCTGTCCCCACATACACACAATATATAACACACACACACACACAGAAACCTAGTGAGTGCTGTCCCCACATACACACAATATACAACACACACACACAGACCTAGTGAGTGCACCCCCACATACACACAATACACAACACCCAAACATCCACCCTCTCACCCACGTATACAACATAAACACAATAGCACAAACTTCTACACACACAATACACAACACAATCTTACAGGCCCGGTTACATGCATCAGTTTTTTCCTCATTTTCATACAGTAATATTTACTGAAGGGCGGCTCTACCTGGGTACTGCGTGAGCATGAGTAAGAGCAGCTCTACCTGGGTACTGAGTGAGCATGTGTAAGAGCAGCTCTACCTGGGTACTGAGTGAGCATGAGTAAGAGCAGGTCTACCTGGGTACTGAGTGAGCATGTGTAAAAGAGGCTCTACCTGGGTACTGGCTTTGCAGGCTCTGATCACAACCCTGCACCTACATGAACAGGGAATCTAGGGAAAAGTCATGCCCAGATGGTTGTGACAATAGAATAGAGCACTGAAACATTTAGGCTAATGAAAGTTTTTTTCTGTGTGTGTGTGTGTGTGTGTGTGTGCGTGTGTGTGTGTGTAGATGAGTATAAGAGTAAGGTTGTGTGTGAAGGTGAGCGGATGAAGCTGAGCTGCAGGACAGGCATGCAGATTGCTGTCCACTCGGCCATATTCGGACGTACGCAGCAGGCAACACTGGAGTGTCCTCCACACCACTGGAGGGCGCCGTCTGCAGGTGGGCATGGTCACGCATCACTAATACTGCAGTGCACGTATCATCAAGGGGTTTAGGATGTTCTCAGAACACCAGCACGTCTGCAGAGATGTGGGCAGAACTGCTATGTGGTAATGCATCACTGATCTCTCATCAGCATTTTGAGGTTGTTTTGAAGATCACTCAACTGGCAGATCATTTTATCTTACAGACGTGTGTGTCATAAGGAATTCATGTAGCAGGAGCGTGTATGCGTGTATGTGTGTATGTGTGTGTGTGTGGGAGAGAGAGATGCCCTGGGCCTCTTGGTTGACTAATCACCGTGGTGACCGCATTCAAAGTGTAGGTTAATGGGTCTCTGTCAGTTCCTCCTCACACTTCCTTCCGTGGGGGGGAGGGTGTTCAGCGTGACACTAGCAGGTTACAGCCCCTCGGGGGGAACTGGAGACAGAGCGACTGTTTCTCCTGGTCTGGGGAAGCATTTAGGGAGCTCCCTCCCCAAGCTATGCATCCCATAACATTTCAGATCATTCTCACACTCATATATCATTTGTTAATACATTACTCAGAAATTCTCCCTCACACACACACACACACATGTGCATAAATACATCCACCAGGGTCCCATAAAGATGTTTGAATTGACTTTAGCAAAACAATTAGAGTCATACAATTCCCAATTTCATATGAATTAGTGAATTGTGTGTATGAGAATGTGTGAACTGTGATTGTCTATATGATGACTAAATGTGACTGTGTGTATGTAAATGTGTGCGTGTGGTTGTGTAAAAGCGTGTGTATGTGTTTGTGTGTGCTTGTTTTAATGTGATATGTGCACGTGAGTGTGATTGTGTAAAGGTGTTTGTGTGTTTGTGATTGTGACTGTATACAATAGTGTAAAGGTCTGGTTTCCTCAGAGCGTGACAGGAAGGGTCTGGAGGGTCTGATGGGGTCTGGGGAGGTCTGGGGGCCTGGTGGGGTCTTGGGGGGTCTGGGGGGTCCCTGCTCTGGTGCTCTGTGTTGGGGGTTGGGGATGGTGGAGGTACATGGTGGAACAGGCGTGCAGGGCTCTCCACGTGGATCCAGTTACAGGAGTCTGGACCCAGGGTTGAAGGCGTCGCAACTCCTGATCGGGAGCTGTGAAATGTCTGGGCAGGCAGCAAAAGCGCACACACACACACACACACAACACAAACACACACACGCATACACACATATGTACATATACATAGACACACACACACATTTCTCCTTCAGTCCATTTTAGGTCGAGTGTTTTGTTCTATACACACAGTAAATAACCTCGGCTGTTCACAGAGCTTCTGTTTACTAACATTGCTGTGAACTTTCACCTTTGACCCTATCAGTCCCAAGGTAGTGGCATGTTTTTTGTCTTTTGATGCATATCTTTCTCTCTGTTTCTCTCTCTCTCTGTTTCTCTCTCTCTCTCTATTTCTCTCTCTGTCTCTCTCTCTCTGTTTATCTCTCTGTTTCTCTCCCCCTCTCTCACTCTGTTTCTCTCTCTCCCTCTCTTTCTTTCTCCCTCTCTGTTTTTCTCTGTTTCTTTCTCTCCCTCTTTCTCTCTCTCTCTCTTTCTCTCTCACAGTCTCTCCCTGCGAATGAGTGGTGTATACCTGTGTGAATTGTTAATTGCCTACTGAATGGGCCAGATTCAGCACACACACACACACACACACACACACAAACACACACCTGTAATAAGTGTGATTTTAGTCTTTGTCATAGTTTCTCTCTCTGCCACAGTACTACACAGTCTGTTTAGCCCCTTTTAGTACCAGGTTAGTACCAACTTATCTTTACCAGTACCATTCTGCTCACTAGAGGGCAGTGTTGTATTGTGACAGTAGAATTTCACTGTTGCATCCTTCTCTTCAAGGATGTAATGATTCTGTTCATTCATTACTGATGATGATGTTGAAGTACAAGCACACAGAGTAACACTCTACAACCACTAACAGTAAATTCTACAACCAAACACAATAAACTCTACAACCACACCGAGTAATATTACAACCACTAACAGTAAACTCTACAAACAAACACAGTAAACTCTACAACCAAACACAGTAAACTCTACAACCAAACACAGTAAACTCTACAGCCATTCCCCAAAAAAAAAACTTTACATTATTAGAATTGTTATGACAAGATCAAACCATAAAGGTTAATGGCCTTTTGCTTTGGGCATCCTGCTATGGGACAAAGAGAAATAAAAAAAGAAACTATTACAAAGAAAAATAGATAACAGAGGAGGGGTCTCTCTCTCTCTGTCTGTCTCTCTCTCTCTGTCTGTCTCTCTCTCTCTGTCTGTCTCTCTCTCTGTCTCTCTCTCTCTCTGTCTGTCTCTCTCTCTCTGTCTGTCTCTCTCTCTCTGTCTGTCTCTCTCTAGTTCCGAATGTGTGTAAGTTTGTTTATGACACGTACAGGATGGATGGGTAAAGGAGCAAGATCAAGTGTGTCAGAGAAAACGTACACACACTCACACACACACACACACAGACACACATGCTATAACTTGTTTCTTCATCTCTACAGACTGCAGTTCGGAGATAGCTCTGCAGGTGATGATATCACGTTGCCAGGGGAAACGAGCATGTGTGATTCGTGCCTCCACAGAGGAGTTTGGAGACCCCTGTTACTACGGCACCCGCAAATACCTCAGCATCATATATACCTGTGGTGAGCGCCCCCCCCCCCTCTCTCTCTCTCTCTCTCCCTCTCTCTCTCTCTCTTTGTAGGGGTGGGAAAGAATGAAAACTTATTATGGACAGAGTCTAAAAGTATGTTTTGAATATTATCGCATTTTGTTAAAGTGTACTGAAAATAGTTACAAGTCATTAATACAAACTGAAGTCTACAATTCAGCCCATAATTCACACACATTATTCTTAAACAAACCAAACTAGTCGTGTCATTACCTCACACACCAGCATGCTTCCACTCAGTACACTGGCACAGCACTGCCATCTGCTGGCACATTGGAGCAGTAGCTACTTGCGTCCACTGTGGCTTTTTAAAAATCACAGCGACATGACTTGGGCTGGAAGTTGTCGTAATGATCCCAAACATAAATGATGTATGTGATGCTGTGTTTAATATTACCTTCATGCTTCATTATTAATCTTTATCAGGAATACAGAAACGCTGCGTTTTTTATATTAAAAATGGAAGAATCACCATATGCCACCACTAGAGGGCACCAAACAATAAATAAACAATATTAAATTGTATGAACTTGTATATTTTGGTGCTGATAGTTGAGTGAGGCAGTGTTTTGGTGGGGGTATGTGAATGTGGTGAATGCTGAATGTGGTGTTGTATGTTTTGCGGGGATAGCTGAGCACTTGGCTTGTTTCCAGAGGCCAGTTTTATTCGGAGACATGGTCAGGTGACTTCAGAAGACATAGTCAGGTGACCCCAAGTAAATAGTGAAGTGGCCCTTAACTGATCTGAGTATAGGTTTGCCTGCTCATATACAACAGCTAAGAGAAGCAGACTGGCAGGGTGCACAGCTGGGTAAAACAAGGCTTGTGTGTATGTCTGTGTTCATCTGTTGATGTTCATGTATGTTTGTAAGCAGGTTTTGTTATGCATGTGTGAGTGTGTGTATGCATGCGTGTGCTGGTTATGTTTGTGTACCTTGTAATATTTTATGCTTTTTGTGTGTGTGTGTGTGTGTGTGTGAGAGAGAGAGAGAGAGAGAGGGAACAGTGTTGCAGTTGTTTTTTTTAACTCCCCTGTTGTAACTCACCTCCTACTACCAATTAAATGAGAACAAATATCAAACCTGCTGATAGTGCAGTGTGTGTATGTGTGTGTAAGTGTATGTGTGTGTGCATGTTTGTTTGCGTGTGTGTGTGTGTGTGTATATGTGTGTGTGTGTGTGAGAATTTTCTCTACGCTCTGATAATAAACTTGACTGAAACATCCTGTTGTTTGATCAGTGTTCATTCGGTGTGTGTTCATTCACACTCTTCTGGGTACACAGGTCGAGTGGCTTCCCACACTGGAGCTCCATTAGAGCGAGTGCAGATAAACCAGCCTCACTCTGTGCCTTTGTGTTATATCATTACAGTGAAATAATACACACACACACACACACACACACATACAACTTACCTCCCCCACACACACACTCACACATACCAGACTGCCGAATCAGGGACCCAGATTTATCTGTCTATAAAAACACCCAGATGACCATTCTGGGTTTTAAAATCTAGTTGTCTGAGTATGTGCACTTATAATAACAATGTTCTTATCATGCTCACTCTGAGACATGACCATGTTCACTGTGATGCAGGATTTCGACACCATAGAATTCCTGATGAACAGGGCTGCACAATACATTTCTTTGCGAATTATTATTGTGATACTGATACTGCTCATATCTGCAGTACTGATACTGAAGAGTGTCCCAGTATGTAAAAGCATGAGTGTTGTCCTCAACGCAGGACTCAGTTCACACTGTTCTGCCTTATACTGATCTAAATGTTCGCTTACATATGCAGAATAATTTTTTTAAGTGATGTTCATAACACTTTAGCATTTTTCAGCAATATGGACTATTCGAGAACCATCATGCCTGCTGCTGTGTGTGTCAGGGTGGTGTGTGGCCTGTAGAACCTGCCTGTGGATTTGATTAAGACTGAAGTAGATGAGCAGGTCTCTCAGCTTACACCAGACCGTGTGTATGTGTACGTGACAGGGACAAAGAGGCTCTCTGTGTGTGTGTGTGTGTGTGTGTGTGTGTGTGTGTGAGTGTGCACGTACATGTGCATACAAGTATGTGTTTGTCTAAACTTAGGGGTACACTTGTGTGCTCCTGTCAACATGTGTGTGTCATAGGTTGTGCATGTGTGTGTGTGTGTGTGTGTGTGTGTGTGTGTGGTCACACTCCAGATCCTCTGAATATATGCTGGTTTTGTAGGTGATGGGATCTCACTCAGGCCTGACCAAGATTTCCTTTCAGTCTCTTCTATCTTATCCACTTCCTTCCTCCAAACCAACCAGTGTGTGTGTGTGTGTGTGTGTGTGTGTGTGTGTGTGTGTGTGTGCGTGTTCACAAATTTAAAGACAATCTACACAAACTATTTTCCAAGAATTTATTCAGTGTATTTTTCCAGCAATAGGAGATGTTGACAGTTAGTCAGTACACAGGAAATTGTTTAATTGGGTTGTTAAGTATAATTGGACGGATGAATAAACGAATATGTCCTTCAGACCACCTACGTGTGCATGTGTGTGTGTGTGTGTGTGTGTGTGGGGTGGGTGGGAGTGTGTGTATGTGCATGCATGTACACATTTGGGTATGTCAAATGTATAGTAGTTATACTGCAAGTATATAAATGATATATTTATCTTTAATGTATTTGAAACTTTCAGACGTGTGTGTAGAGGGGGTGAGCATGAATTTGTTACACAATACACCCAAGAGGACAGTAAACTGTCCAGTGATAGAAAGTCCTGTGCAAGAGCGGGAAACCTGTGAGTTTGACTCCTGCTTGTTCAGAACCCAAACCAACCCCCTGAACTACAACTCCACAGTTCCACTGGTGAAAAAGAGGGAGATGAGAATCATGTGAGCCACTGACCAAACCATACTACCTCACCTTCACACAGAGTGTGTGTGTGTGTGTGTGTGACAAGGAGAGTGAATGAGGGAGAAAGAGAGAGGGAGGGAGAGAAGGGGAGAGGGGGAGGTAGAGAAAGAGTGAGGGGGGTGTAGCTGCATGCCTTTGTCCTTAAAAGGCAGCAGATTTGATTGGAAGTAGAATAGAAGCACTCGCTCTCACTTACTCGACTAACGCTTTCTACTAAAACACACGTGCAAGAGTAGTGTGTGTGTGTGCATGTGTGTGTGTGTGTGTGTGTGTGTGTGTGCGTGCATGTGTGTGTGCGAGTGTGCGCGCGTGTGTATGCATGTGTGTGTGCATATGTATGCGGGTGTGTGTGTGTGTGTGTACTTGTGTGCACACATGCAGGGTGTAGAATTGTATGCATGGATTTTGCAGCAGAAACTGTTATTATTCCATCATTATCCCACACTGTCATTAACACACACACACACACACACACACACACAGACACACACATATGCACACATGCTTACACACACACACACACACTGATGTACAGGATTTGGATTTTGCCTTTGTGTTTGGTACAGTAAAACTAGATTCCAAACGGAGAGGGGAGGTGGACTGCTATGAAACCTAAACTTGGATCAGCCCAGCTGCTTGGTAGCCAATGGGAGACCAGAGGGCCAACAAGTGAGCCAATAAGAGGCCAGACTGTTCCAGGTCTGGCAATGATTGTCATAACGATGGGCTAGGTTTGGCTCAGGTTGTCATAGCGATGTGCCGAGGGTGGGTGATTAGGAGTTCTGCTTGTTCAGCACTCTCCATCTTTTATTTGATTCAGTATGACTGTCTGTTACTGTCTCACTCTAACTGTCTCACTGTCTGTTACTGTCTCACTCTAACTGTCTCACTGTCTGTTACATCTCACTCTAACTGTCTCACTGTCTGTTACTGTCTCACTCTAACTGTCTCACTGTCTGTTACATCTCACTCTAACTGTCTCACTGTCTGTTACTGTCTCAGTTTAACTGTCTCACTGTCTGTTACTGTCTCATTCTAAATGTCTCGCTGTCTGTTACTGTCACACTCGGTTTACCTATGTCTCACTTACTGTCTCATTGTCACTCCCTTACTGTTGCACAATGACTGTCTCATTCTCTCACTGGCTCTCTCTCTGACTGTCTCACTCTCACTGTCTCTCTCTCACTGTCTAATTCTCATGTTCTTTCTTTGTCTCACACTACTCTCACTTCTTCACTGTGTCTTTCTTACACATTTTCATTCTTACTGTGTCTCTCTCACTCCTCCTGTCCCTCATGGTCTCTCTCACTCCTGTCCCTCATGGTCTCTCTCACTGTTATCTGTCTCTTTTGGTTCATCTTTCCCATTGTTTTCTCTCTGTGTGTTTGTGTAATTCAGTCACACTGGTTCGTTTTCACTATAGGCTGGTACTAGCAGTAGTATAAAGGTTGTTGTTGTTGATGTCCCCTGTGTTTTTCTTGTCTTTCTCTGGAGGTGGAGCTCATTTCTGGCACAGGCTTAAATGTTCATTTAGCAGTTTTTCCCCCCCGTTCGTGCAGCGTTAGACTCTGGTGATTTTTCAGCTAGTTTGGTGAGCTGGGGTCCTTTTCCTGGAGTGATGCCTCTCAAGCACACGGGAGGCTCAGTCTCTACCCGTGCTGGAGGTATCAGGTATCGTCTGTCATCTGCCTCTTGATAGTGTCAGCGGGGGTCAGAGGTCATGTCTGTGGTTGCAGTGGGAAACGAAGTGTCACCTCCCACTGTTCTGAGTGGATCTGTCAGAGGGCTAAGCTCAGTGTAAAGGTAGAATATTCCTGCCTTCTCTCTCTTTCACTCTTTCTCTCTCTCCCTCCCCCTCCCCCTCTCTCTCTCTAGCTCTCTCTTTTTCTCCCTTTCTCTTTTCTTTTTACAGTAGAACACATTATTTTTTATCTCTCTGCTTCTTTCACTACATCTATAAATACTTATATAAAGAAAACTGCTGTTCGGAAACACCCAGCTTGGAAACACAGATGATAAACAATATTTTGTTGTAATTTGTTTGTTTAGTTTTCATTTTTTTTGATGAAAGAATTTGAACTTCTAGAATTTAAAGTTCTGCCATCGTGGAGAGTGAGGAAAAATGTGACTGTGTTTGTGTGCACATGCGCACATGTGTGTATGTGTGTGTGTGTGTGTGTGTGTGTGTGTAGGGGAGAGAGAAGGTCTGTGCTGCAGTTGTCAGCTAAATAAAATACACATATCACATCCTGTTTCTCTTTCTCTATTACTTACACACACACACACACACACACACACACACACACACTCAAACATCAAAGCCACGCCCCCTACTCCTCCTCAGCTCCCCCTTCCTCCCCCTCTCCAGTTGTGTGTAAGTCTGTGTGTGTGGGCACGTGTTTTTGTGTGTCTGTGTGTGTGTGTGTGCCTATGTGTGTGTGTGTTGCCACGTGTTTTTGTGTGTGTGTGTGTGTGTGCGTGTGTGGGGGCATGTGTTTTTGTGTGTGTGTGCCTATGTGTGTGTGTGTGGGGGGGGGCACGTGTTTTTGTGTGTGTGCGCCTGTGTGTGTGTGTGTGTGTGTGTGTGTGTGTGTGTGTGCTGAAGTCCTGCTCAGTCTTTCATTTCGTTCAGAGCCCAGAAAGTCACGACGGGAAAAGAGGGACAAGCAAGAAAAGAAAAGGAGGAGAGAAGAGGAGAGTGGGGGGGAGGAGAGTGGGAGGAGAGTGGGAGGAGAGTGGGAGGAGACGGGGAGGAGAGTGGGAGGAGAGTGGGAGGAGACGGGGAGGAGAGTGGGAGGAGACGGGGAGTCATTTAGGGCAGGAGGAACGAAAAGGCAGTCAGCTTGTTCTTGAAGGACAAGGAATAACGCCGAAGAGTAGCAAGAGTAAGAGTGTTAGGTTCTTAAAGGGCCACCCCTCTCTCCTCTCCCTCCCAGCCTTTCATCTATCCCTCGTTCCGCACAGACCACTGTACAGACACAGGACAGCACGCGCGTTCACACACACACACACACAGGTGGACTCTGGGCTGTAGTGAACGAGAGGACAAAGACGGACTTAGAGATGAGAAGCAGGACACAAGAGACGAGGTGACAGAGAGTGAAACACCTCAGCATGTGTGTGTAAGTCGGCTTCAGCTTACGTCTCTGGAGTGTTTGGGCGTGTGTGTGTGTGTGTGTGTGTCTATGTGTGTGTGTGTGTGTGCTGAAGTGGTCAGTGAATGAATGTACAATCACACAGGAAGGTGATGTGGTTTGTTTGAATGGTGAGAAGTGAACTTGTTGGCATTAGTTAAAGAAGCAAATAGATACTGTTTCATGTCCATGATTGCATTATATCTACCTCCCTCTCTCTCTCTCTCTCTCTCTCTCTCTCTCTCTCTCTCTCTCACTCTCACTCACTCTCTCTCAC
>JAOXYF010000770.1:0-10217 GCA_028565775.1 Sternarchorhynchus goeldii | reverse complement strand
GTACAGGTCTGTGGGAGTGGGTCTTGGCTGTGTGTTGCTGTCTGTACAGGTCTGTGGGAGTGGGTCTTGGCTGTGTGCTGCTGTCTGTACAGGTCTGTGGGAGTGGGTCTTGGCTGTGTGTCGCTGTCTGCTGATTAGTGTAAAGCCAGACTGAACCTGTGGAAATCGAAGGCTTGTGAGGTCTTTACCAGGCCAGCAGAGTTTGCTTTCATGCTCTTTGTTGGAGTGTGTGTGTGTGTGTGTGTGTGTGTGTGTGTGTGTGTGTCTCATGATTGATGTTCCAGTGCATAAGCACAATATAAAAGGTTTAGAGGTAGTCTATTAAGAATCCTTCTAACAGCTGTGGCATGACAAGCCTTTGTGATGCTCTGTCTCTCTCACACACCACACACACACACACACACACACACACACAAATGGGCCTATCAGCTAGATTGAAGCTTTTGAACCCATTTCAGTAAGCGCTGTACGGAGGAACAATTGTTTGGGCAGAACGGTTTGTCCTCATCGCTTCATCCGTGCAGTGGAAAAGGTTTTTTTTCCGATGTCCCATAAGCTTTTATAGCTAATCAAACCACGCCTGCGTCACTTTCCAGGATAATGTTTGGGCTACGTATGTCCTCTCGTACAAGTGCTGTCAGTTGCCATGGAGACCTGAGGCAGGGCGTGGTGTGTCTTTGGGGCGGGGCATGTGCTCACGGTGACCCTATGGCTCCTCAGGGATGCTCCTGGTCAGTGATCTTCGTGGACCTGGATGCTCACAACCGCAACAGGCAGACGCTGAGCTCCCTGCTGCCCAGAGAGTCCCGCTCTCACGTAAGAAGAAACCCAATTAACTCCAGGTCAATTAGCTTCACGAAGGATATTTAAACAAATGGATTATACAGAAATGCTCTTCTTCTGTTGAGATTAGAAGGTGAAAGAAGGTTGATTTGAGATGTTATCAGGAACTTTAAAGGCTGGGATTATGGGTTTTAAAAATGTTGATGGTTAACAAGAAAACCAGGACAGTTAGAAACGGAGCAGATTTCTGTAGAGACAGAGTAGGGCACTAAAGTGTTTGTAAAAAGGAGGCTGTTTCGGTTGTGAAAGGACTGTAGACAAATGAGATAGCAGAGCCTCCGCATAAACCCCTCCCAATGTTGTCATTCAGAACACAGATGCCGCCTTGCTGCCCTGCATCAGCTACCCGGCCTTCGCAGTGGATGATGACGCCCTCTACAGCCAGACTCTCGACAAGATCATCCGAAAGCTGAAAGGGAAGTACGGCTTCAAGCGCTTCCTCAGGGACGGCTATCGAACTCCCAACGAGGATAAGAACCGGAGATGCTACAGACCTGCTGAGATGAAGGTGAGGCCAGACGCCACGTGACCATCTCCGCTCCGAATCAAAAACTGGGATGCGCTGCATGATTTGTACGGCAGGAGACAAAGTGATCCTTGGTCTTGTGGCCTTTTAAGAGTGGGAGATTAACCTTTCAGAATAAAGATTAGCGATAACGCTAATGTATAGTACATGGGCTTTTTTTTTTATATATGCACCTCTTAATCCGTTTGAGATTAATTAATTTAGTTCTTTCCCCCCGTGAGGCTAGAGAAGGCGATGGCCGTTGTTAAATCCTGTAAGATTGGGCCGGGCTTAGAGGATATTAACTTCAGAGCTGGTTGACGGAACGTCCTGCATGCACGTCCAGAGCGGTGAGACGGGCTACTTAACACGGAGCAAATCAGTTCATTATCTGCTGCAGTTGACCTCACAGAGTTAACAAGCTCACGTTTAACAGGGCATGGTAAGCCGCAACAGAGCTCGGCAGCGCCACCCAGTGGAGGAGCAGGATTGGCGCGCTTAGATTACAGATAACAGAGATAACAGAGATTGATGAAGATGAACCAAACTGTAGTCAGGAAAACAGGCCCTTGAGAACTTCCAAAGCCATATATCAGATGATGCAGCACATAAGACAAGCTAATGCGGTCCGACACGTCTGACGGTTAAATGAGGTAACACCTTTCTCAGTAGTTATATCTTCTGACCCCAAGTAGCCTTTTCAACCAATACGCTGCACGAAATACAGGGGCACGAAAATAAATCTTGCTCCCATTGGTTTAGGGGCCCATAAGAGAAATCCTAACTATGTTTTCATTGGCTGATGGCCCATGATAGTAAACCTGACCATCTTCTCACTGGCTCAGGGCCGAGGAGAGTAATCTTGACTGTTTTCATTGGCTGATGACCCATGACAGTAAACCTGGGAAGACTCTCTTTGGCTGATAACCCATGAGAGTGACACCTGGCCATGCTGTTACTGGCTGGGGTCTGGGTGCTCCTCCAGGGAGTCACTCTATAAATCCCTCCCTCATGCTCCATGGCAGCTGGACAGAACACCTTGGCAGGTGTTTGCCATTCACAAGAAAATACCCCAGTCTTCATATGACATTGCTAAAATGAATATAAAAACAAGCATTAAACAAGTAATTCACTTGGATTTGTTTGCTAAATGTGATATTAAGTTACCCAGTGTCACTGTGTGTTTATGATGATAAATATATTTTAGTCTGATTTATTTACTTTAAAATATTTTAAACCAGTATCTTCAGTGCTCAGAGATGTTTACTATGAGCTTGTCCTCAGTATTCGATTGCAGAGTCATTGAAGGTTTATCTTCCTTTTATTCGAACAGAAGATTTCAGGACCTCAGCAGGTACAGTGAGTGCTGAAAGCTCTCTGGTGAATGATTCAGTCTCGCTCTGTGATTGGTTTACCCTCTGGTGAATGATTTTAATCTCACTCTGTGATTGGTTTAAATGGAGCAGGTGACTCAAGGGACACCAGTGTTCCGCCCACCTTTCATATCTCAGCCGTGTTTGAACCGCTCTGGTACCCTCGTCTCGTCTAGTTGGAGTGGAAACGACATACGCCTTCATAGAGGATTTATTTTTGTTTTTTTTTAGACTACATCGTGCCACATAGGCACGTCTTGGTCACGTGTTTTGTTACGTCAGAAGTTATCCTGCTATGACTGTACATAGAGGTATAAATACAGCATGATTTATGATACATTTCTGATACACTGGCTTTCCTGACAACTAATATTTAGCATTTCCATTAAATCTGCAGTTATTGATTCAAGAGAAACATTTGATTTGCAGAATATCCGGTTAGACAGCTAAACCAGACATATTTGTCAACAATTAAAAAAAAAAAAGTTTTATATGGATACAATGCAATATACCGTCCTGCTGCACAGAAAGTCACTTTGATAAGTGTTATTGTTTCTTTTATCTACTTTGATGAGGGTCATATTATTTAATGTCTGCCATTATACACGCAAGTAGTCATTTACCATCGTAATGTCCTGAGCTAATTATATGAGCTACCTGCCTAATCAATCTGATGGAGATAATTAGGTGAATACCAGTTGATTCTGTGGACTCGGTGCTGCCCGCTAGTCCTGGTGTAGATCCAGGTGTGTGTCTGGTGTAGGTTTGGGTGTCTGGTGCAGGTTCAGGTCTGTGTGTCTGGTGTAATTCCAGATATGTGTCTGACCTGTGTGGTCGTGAAGACCAAGCTTCTAAGTACAGTTTGAAGCAGAGGTCACTCAGTGGTCCATTTAAGCAAATCAGCTCTTCTGTTCCTATGGATTAATTTTGTTATTTTGTTGTCAGGAGGAGGAGGAGCTCAGAGCTCCTGGCTGACTTGTGGGAGACATAGCAGTGAAGCGAGACCAGTCCAATTAACACCATTTATTTCATTACTTCATAATCTCTCACTCTTATCTCCTGTTGCCACGGTGAACGTTCGTGAAGACTGTCTGCTCAAGAAGGCTCAATCATATTTGAGGGAAGTTGTTAAACACTGTGAAAGTAATCTGGGCATGCTGGGGTAAAATCTTCATTCTTCAGGACAGAGAGCTTCAGAGATGAGGTTGGATCCTCTCTTACTCACGCTGGAACGTAAACGGGGATTAATCTATTGTATTATAAATATGTCATGTTGAGAATAACTAGAACATTCTCAGCTAATCTGCTTAACATAATCACCGATTTGCCAACCTTTCATCTTAATTACAATGTGGTAACATGTTGCTAAAAGCAGAAGCAGTAAGTGTGTGCTGATAGAAGCCTGGTGCCCACACATAACACAAAAATGCCAATCCCACAGAAACAAGATCAGAGATGTGGTTGGTGTAAAACCTTGGGTGATTGTCGGAGTGCAAATACAGATGTGTGTCTCCAGAGCAGTCTGGACCCTAATTTTATATTTTCACGATTCATTTCATTATGATTTTCACATGTGATTTTGCAGCTATTATAAAGGCAACCAAACTGCGGGTTTAGTGAGCCGAGCTGCTGTGGCCTGAACTGCGGAGCTGCAGTGGCCTGAACTGCGGAGCTGCAGTGGCCTGAACTGCGGAGCTGCAGTGGCCTGAACTGCGGAGCTGCAGTGGCCTGAACTGCTGCATTGCTGTTACATGGTCCTGCACCATCTCCACTCCACTGCTTTTCGTTTCAATCCGAGTCACGGGACTCTGTAATGGAGTTTCTGCTCGATTGCCGTCCTGCCGCTCTCTGAGACTCTCCGGCTGTCTGCGTCTGCTGATCTGGAAGTGAGACGGCGGCCGTCTGCACGGGCGCTGCTTGGCATGCCGCTCTTGAGCAGGGAAACGCTGGTGTTGCATATTCCTGCAGCCTCTGTGGATCCTGCCTGCGCAGACGGATCACGCTCACTCCGGCAAACGTGCAGAGTGTTCTGGCAGGGTGCTCATGATCCAAACACACTTCACCAGGATCCACAGGGAATATATGCTTGACTGACAAATACATTAATGCACAAATGAAATGCAACAAGAGGGGAAACGGGTGACGTGACTGTACGTTAATAAATAAAGTGATGTGGCTTTTTTTTGTATGAGGCAGAACATTTTACTTTTTTTATTAATGCTTTATTAATAATAATATCAATGTTGGTTGTGTGTGTGTGTGTGTGTGTGTGTGTGATGACTTTGACCTCTTGTTTTGGTTCTGCAGCTCTTTGATGGCATCGAATGCGAGTTTCCCATATTCTTTATCTACATGATGATTGATGGTAAGACCAAGAGGACTCTAGTCCTGACCCTGTAGGAGAGTGGTTTAGTCCTGACCCTGTAGGAGAGTGGTTTAGTCCTGACCCTGTAGGAGAGTGGTTTAGTCCTGACCCTGTAGGAGAGTGGTTTAGTCCTGACCCTGTAGGAGAGTGGTTTAGTCCTGACCCTGTAGGAGAGTGGTTTAATTCTGAGAGTGGTCTCCTTGTGCTCTGTACTGTTCCTTGAAGTTGTACTTATCCAATGCTCAGGTGCTCAGGAGGTTGATGGTTTGACTTTTTCCCATTGTTCTCTAGGGGTATTCAGAGGAAACCCAGCCCAAGTCAAAGAGTACCAAGAACTTCTGCAGGATGTCATTTTCCAGTCTTTTGAAGGTGAGTCTCTCTCTCTCTCTCTCTCTCTCTCTCTCTCTCTCTCTCTCTCTCTTTCTCTCTTTCTCACTCACACCCTCACCCACTCACTCAGATGTATGCACATACACACACGCACGCGCACACACACACACACACACACATTAATGCATACACCTGCTTCTTGAAGTAGTTTAATCTTCTTATATTTACATATTTATTGTGTATTATGATGACACAGGTGAGTTTTCTATATTTTTTTCTTTTACTTTGTATTAGTAAGTTTTTCAGAATAAAATCACAGCCTATAGCTGTTTAATACTCTAAGAGCTCTTCACACTGTTGATCATGCTTCACAGCGACTTCAAACAAATACAGATGACCCCTAACACTAGGTTATTGTTCCACACCTGGAGGTATTTGTTGGAAAGTGTTTGGAATGTTGTTGCATGAACCCCCACGTTCATTTGCCTAGTTGGTATGGGTTTTTTTTCTTTTCTAAGGACAACAAAGATTTAAAGTTTGACTGTGGTTTTGCAGGGATAAAATTTAGTCCATGGATCAACGTGGAAGAGCTTTAACTGTGTAACTAATGAAATCCTCCAGTGACAGTGGCGTTATGAGAACAGCCCTTCAGAGGAGAGTAGCTGTTACAAGCACTGGCCACTGCAGTACACCGTCCATAAGAACATGGCTATTAGACACCCTGCTGTGTGTGTTATGGGGGTGGAATTCAGCTCCCTCTTCACAAAGGATTTCAGCCATTGCTGGGTTGTACTTCAGTGTGTTTGTGGAAGTGTCATACAAATCCTTACAGCAATGTTAATTTTGGGATACACATATACACATGTAGTAATCAGTAGACTCGCAGTTCACTCATGCATACTGTGTATGTAGTGAATATATATATATACACAGTAATCAGTGGAATCACTATTCACTCATGCTTACTGTGCATGTAGTGAAATTGCTAATCACAGTGTTTGGTCATGTTCTGTGCACCTGGAACAAGTGTATTCACATTAAATCCTGAATTCAACATAATTTTCTAAATTCAAAACATCCTTGTCTTAACTTGTCTAAACACATCACGCATGTCTTTTATTTTAACAATTATACAGAGTAACAAAAAAAAGTCGTTAAACCTGTATGGTAATAAGTAATTTGTGTGTTAGTGTGTGTTCCATTGTTCCTTATTAATTAGGTTCATTATAAACAGTATTGTACACGTAGCATTTTTAAATGTAGCATTGTTGTTGTGCTGGTGCCTTACGTCCAATTTATTAGCAAACTACAGGAAAACAGAATGTGATGAAACATAATCGTGTATCGTGAATATATTTTCAAGTATCAGGGTACCGTTCCCCCCCCCCCCCCATATCGCTCACCTTTAGTCCAGATGCTGCTCTGTTCTCACACTGTATGTGCCTGTGCAGGTCATGCTGTCATCCCCAAGTACTACTATGTTCCGGCTGACTTTGTGGAAGGCGAGCAGAAGAAACCAGGGAGCCAGAAGCGTTTCCCCAGCAACTCTGCCCGTGATGGGATGCTTTTCCTGTGGGGGCAGGCCCTGTACACCATCGCCAGTCTGCTGGGTCAGTAACTCTGCCCCAGCATCTCCGCAGTGCTCGAGGGTCAGAGCGTGTTCGCACAACATACAAGTTCATACGCAACACATGCGTACACACACACACACTCAAACATACACCATATGTACATCTCTCTCACACACACACACACACACACACACATACACACTAGAACTGTTGGGTTATTCATTTGCAGATTTCTATGCCATTTGCAAGCATTTCCACAGTTAGGCTTAAAGGGATTTTCAGAGTGTTGATTTTCAAAGGCTTTAGTTGAGTTCCTCGGAGAAGAGGAGGTGGTCAGTTGAGATGAACTGCATGCTTATGCTAATGAATGTGTTGTGAGACAGCAGAAGAGACACTTTGGGCACGACCTACCCAGCATCCAGTTCAGTGCCAGGCAGTGCAGAGGCACTACGTTTCACCAGCTGTATCCCAAACAGCGTAAACACCCCCTGCTGGGTTGTGTTTTTAAATAGCATGTGAACTGATGCATAGTTCTGAATCAGTAATGCTTCACATGCTGGTGTTTTGAAACCTGTTCTCTCTGTGAGTCACTCAGGGCTGCTGTCTGTGCTACACTGGCTGGACTGGGAGTAGGTGTGTGTGTGTGTGTGTGTGTGTGTGTGTGTGTGTGTGTGTGTGTGTGTGGTAGGGGGGAGGAAGGCAGGGCTGTTTTGGTTACTTTTTCCTGTGCTCTTCAGTGGATGGGTTGATCAGTCCTAAAGATATCGACCCTGTTCACCGCTACGTGGCTCCCCAGGACCAGAGGAATGTCAGCATGAGGTACTCCAATCAGGTATAACCACAGACACCACACATACTGTGTTCAGATATGCTGTGTGTTAAGATGTGCTGTGACTAAAAGAAACCTCTAAGGTGATGAAAAGATACAATGGAAACCGTCACACATCCACACACCTCCTCAAACCTGCCCACACCTCCACACACCTCCACAAACCTGCCCACACCTCCACACACCTCCTCAAACCTGCCCACACCTCCACACACCTCCTCAAACCTGCCCACACCTCCACACACCTCCACAAACCTGCCCACACCTCCACACACCTCCACACACCTGCCCACACCTCCACACACCTGCCCACACCTCCACACACCTTCCCACAATTCCACATACCAACACAGACCTCCATACGCATGCACACACCTCCACAGACTTCCCCACACCTGTGTGCTGTGTCCGCACACAGGGGTGTGGACACAGAGATCTGTGAAACATAGCAACCATTGCAGCGACTAAGAGAAACTATTAAAAGACACATCAGGAACCGTCACACCTTCACACACCTGCTTACACCTCCACTTAACAATTGTTTAATTGATGAGCCTGGAGCCCAGAGGAGGAGTGATCACTCTCGAACATCCTGAAACTTCCTGGAACAGCTTAGACAGTCCTGCGTCACAGTGGAGCTCAATACTGAATCTGAGAAGCTATTCTTCAGCAAGACAGCTGTGTGAAAAGAGGTGATTTCTGTCTGCCGGTCCGGCTCACCAAACGAGGCCTATCCGGCAACCGTGTAGATTTGCAGAAACCGTCATTACATGCTGTGATTCATATTAAGTCATTGTTATGTTGCATTCAGAGTCTTGGTGAGGGAGTATTTGTGTGAAAGGGGGTAGTGTGGGAGTGTGGGCCCTGTACTCACGGCTCTCTCTCCAGGAAGTTAAAGTAAAATTCACTGTTATTGAAATGAGCACAAGAGGCTGGATACTGTCTCCTTCCACATGAAATGCCCTCTCTCTCTCTCTCTCTCTCTCTCTCTCTCTCTCTCTCTCTGTCTGTCTCCCTCTCTGTCTGTCTCTCTTTTTCTAACACTCTACCTCTCTACCACTCAGTCTCTCTTTCTCTCTCTCTCTCTCAGTCTCCCGCTCTCTGTCTGTCTGTCTGTCTCTCTTTTTCTAACACTCTACCTCTCTACCACTCTGTCTCTCTTTCTCTCTCTCTCTCCCTCTCTCTGATTGTCACAGTTCACAAACCTCTGAGATACGTGAAACTCGCATTTCACACCCTCTATGAAATGCAGCAGAGCTGATTCACTGGGCCGTGGAGCAGAGGGCTGAGGTTTATAGGAATGTCCATCTTTTCAAACACAACAATGTTTAAAAGCAATGCAAACAGCAGAAGGTAGTGTGACTGTGAACCACTCAGACAGGGTTTCTGAATGGGACACACATTAGCGATATCCACCAGTCGTACTTAATTTCTGGGTTTGTATTCAGAATGAAACACCACATCCTGTAGATCGATCAAGTCTTCATCAAGGTTAATTAACACCGTCTTGGCAACGTCATTGTTCTAGAAAGTTAATTAACAAATAATTACAGTATTTCTGCCAGATAAAGCATTATGCAAATTTGTTCTGGTATTGTAATGAATATGATTAAAATTTACAGAGACTGAACCACTGAAGGAGAAGATCAGTAAAATACCTTTTACATTTACAGCATTTGGTTGATGCTTTTATCCAAAATGACTTACAATTGTGACTGGATACAACTGGAGCAATTGAGGGTTAGGGTTCTTTCTCGGGGACCCATCAGTGGCATCTTGGCAGAGGTGAGGCTTGAACCAGCAACCTTCTGTTTATTGGTCAGGAGCCAGAGACCTACCACTGCCCTGTATAGTGAAACATTCACTATTATTAACAATTATGGAAAAATCTAATTGTGTGAAAATCATACTTATTTCTGTAAATTGAACTTTGATCTATCTGGCCAATAACAACTTCTCTAAAGTGCAGTATTTTATTATTATTGGATTAAAGATGAATATGAATGGAAATGAGTATTCAAAAATGTATTCAGTGTAGGTGGTTCTTTGTGTACACACGCTTTTTATTATCCAGATAATGTCTCAAGGTGAGACTGTTTCAGTTGGCCATCACTCCCAGAGGAGGCACAAAGAAATCACTTCACAAAGTGAAATGAGAGAAGGAAGAGAGGGAGAGACATGTTTCAGAGGGAGTGAGAGGAGGGGGCGGGGGAGAAAGAGGGAGTGAGAGGGGGGAGCCGTAACGTGTTGGGCTCTACTCGCACTTCGCCTAGGGGTAAGGTTACTCGGAGTACTGCTAGGTTTAGGGATGGTGTTACTCAGAGTACTGCAGTGTACTGCTGGAGTTAGGGTTACTCAGAGTACTGCTAGGGTTAGGGATGGTGTTACTCAGAGTACTGCA
>JAOXYF010000768.1:0-10220 GCA_028565775.1 Sternarchorhynchus goeldii | reverse complement strand
CGAGACGTGACAGGCTGCCTCCTCGACGGGGGATGTCCAGGCCGACGTGGAGCAGGGTGGTCAGGCCAGGAGCGATGCGGGTACCCAGCTCCTCTCCTCGGGGCCAAACGCCTCCCGGTCCACCAGGTATTGAATGCCCCCTCGCCTCCGCCGCGAATCCAGCAGGGCTCTCACCCTGTAGGCAGGTCCGTCCTGTAAGACAATGGGAGAGGGAGGATTCTCTGCCGACACCGGCTCCTCGAGCGGACCTGGGCGCACCTTCTTCAGGGCCGACACGCGGAACGCTGATGAGGCCCGGCATCCACTCGGTATGCCGATCCTGTAGGTTACGTTGTTCACACGCTCAATTACAGGGAAAGGACCTTCGTATTTGGGATCCAGCTTACCTGTAGGTCCCATCCTGCCATCACGGGTGGCGACCCACACCTTGTCTCCGATCTCGAACCTGGGGGTGTCTCCTCTCCTTTTGTCCGCCTTGCGTTTGTACCCTGAGATGGCTTTCTGAAGCCTTTGGTGGGTCTCCTCCCATACCCTCTCGCTCTGACGAAACCACTCATTCACGGCCGGTTGTTCTGAGCGCTGAGGGTTCCACAGGTACAGCGGGGGCTGGAATCCCAGCACGCACTCAAAGGGAGTGAGCCTTGTACCTGCGGATTTAAGCGAATTCTGGGTGTACTCGGCCCAGGGGAGATAGGTACACCAGGTGTCCGGGTGTCTTTGACAATAAAGTCGTAAGAACTTACCCAACTCCTGGTTAACCTTCTCCACCTGTCCGTTCGCTTGCGGGTGGTAACTGGAAGTGAGACTCACCGCTACATTGAGGCGGCTGAGTAGTTCCCGCCATACCCGGGAGGTGAACTGTGGTCCGCGGTCGGACACAACGTCCTCGGGTAGGCCGAATTGGCGGAAGATGTTGCGGAAGAGGAGGTCCGAGGTTTGCCAAGCGGTGGGAAGGCCTGGGAGAGGCAAGAACCGGACCATTTTGGAGAACCTGTCCACCACCACAAGGATAACGGTATTACCTTCGGAGGGGGGCAGGTCGGTGATGAAGTCAAAAGCTATATGCGACCAGGGTCTCCTTGGAATAGGCAATAGGAGGAGCTTCCCCGCCGGGGGAGTGTGAGGCACTTTGCTCCTGGTGCACTCAGGGCAGGAGTTCACGGCCTTCACAACCTCCTTCTGTAGGCCGGGCCACCAATACCGAGCACTCAGCAGTTGACCGGTGCGTGTTGCCCCGGGGTGGCCGGTGCCTACCGCAGTGTGGGCCCAGGCGATCAAGGCAGACCTGGAGCGCAGGGGAACGAACAACCTGTTGGCAAGACAGTTAGGATGTGGGTTGGCGTGTCTGATCTCGCGATCCAGCTGCCAGCTGATGTTTCCCAGGAAGCATGAGGGAGATAGTACGGGTTCCTGAGAGGTCTGTTGGGCTTCTGGCGTGAATTGACGAGATAGGGCGTCGGCTCTGGTGTTCAGGTCTCCGGCCCTGTAGGTGACCTGAAACGAGAACCTCGAAAAGAACAGTGACCATCTTGCCTGGCGAGGGTTCAGACGTTTGGCGGTTTTCAGGTATTCGAGATTCTTATGGTCTGTAATAACCAGGAAGGGATGCTCTGCCCTTTCAAGCCAATGGCGCCAGTCCTCGAAAGCCAGCTTCATAACCAAGAGCTCCCTGTCTCCGACTCCGTAGTTGCGTTCCGCTGCCGTTAATTTCTTGGAGTAATACGTGATAGGTTTGGGCTTACCTCTGTTTTTTGGCTTCTGGGACAGGTCCCGGCGCAAACCAAACACGAAGGCGTCTACTAACGCGGCATCATTCCACTTGGTTCCCGCCGCGATAGTGCAGAATTCCATCGCGTACACCGAAGCGCTGCGTGATCCCTGTTTAAGGCGAAGAAGGGCTTGCCCGCACACTCTTCCTTGTCTGGGATGATAAAAGACCGCCTTTAATTCTGTCATAAAAGCCGAATAGTTAGACCTTAGGGGAGACGAGTTCATTACAAGTGCAGCATCCCACGTCAGAGCCCTCCCAGACAGTCTAGAAATGACAAAATCCACCTTAGTGGCTTCCGGTAGACTGGGCTGGTAAGAAAAATAAAGCTCGCATTGAACCAAGAAACCTTCGCATGAATCCGGATCCCCGTCGTATAGACTCGGAGCAGCCAGGTGACAATGAAATCCCTCCGCGACAGACGAGGCTTGTGGGATCCCCGATGCGTCGCGGTTGAGCGATTGTACCTGCTGGGTGAGAAATGTTACTGTCGCTCGTAGCTGGCTCAGCTCCTCCTGGATAGGGTTCACCGCCATCGAGGGAGCCCCCACGGGAGGAGCGGCTTCGGCTGGAATAACTCTATTCCATCCAGGCTGTACATTCTGTGACGGCTGGTGGGATGGAACAAAGGCAGGCGCTGCGGGGAACATGCTCAGGTTTATTGAGTGGTTGACAGTAGTGCACCAAACAAACAAGTAATCCGGGCAAGCCGTATGACACAAAAGCATTAAGCGCCGAAACAATCAGCGAGGCTGACTATAAGCAGTGGTAACTTGTAGACAAACCGAACACAGCGTGATCCAAAGCAGAGGCTGCGAAGCAGCGTTACAAGCAAGGCCAATGTACAGCAATGAGAAGGAGCTGATCCTAGACGAGGTGGGCGTGGTCTGGGAGCTGGGTGTCCGAGACGAGACACATTTCATTGGCCCTGTAATTGTACTCTGCACAATGACAATAAAGTTAAATCTAATCTAATCTAATCTAAAATAAGTGAAAACACAATTATTCCTCCAGAGGGTTGAGTAGTATCATAATTTATATAAAATTATATATATATATATATATACCAGATTTTTGTTATCTGGGAGCAAAAGCCACACAATATCTGTCATTTTCAATTTCAATTTGGAACTTTCATATGTGGTACTGGAATCCAATATGTGTCCGATATGCGACATGACTCTATGGCAACGCTAGTTTGAACAGCCAGATCAGAATTTATGCAATTTTTTTTTTTTGTCCAATCCCACTCATCATTCATAATGCTTTCGCACTGTAAAGCAACATTAAGAGAAGATTTAATTAGCATGATAGCCGGACACCTTTTCAGTGCATGCTCCATTTTATCATTGTTGACTGTAGTAGCAGTCATTTAATCATAACTTTTAGAACAGCAATCCTGTGGCATCAGTGGCAATTCTGAAGTCTGGACTTAGGCAGGTCAGTTTAGGAGCCAATTTTTTTTCATACTTATGTCTGACATAGGTCTCATTAAAAATATATTTTGACAAGCCTAACAAAAGCTCAGAAAATTGTATTTGGGCCACTTTTACTTACCATGTGAACATAGCCTAAGTGAATGGCTTGCATAACTGTGAAGCATACCTGTTTGACAGGAATGTAGGAATTGGGCATTCTGTAGCAAAGGACATTGCCGAAAATCTAACAAAATGGGCAAATACACATAAAATAGTAAGATACTGACTGCTTTCTATATTTTATAGTAGTCAAAGGATACAAATATTCTCCAAGATACAAATATACTCCAAGACAGAAAATTAAAATAAGTGGTTCACAGTGGCTGCTCTTGACTCCTCCCTTGTCCTGTGTGTGTGGACTTGTCCGTGTGTGTAGGTTCGTGTTCTATGTATGTTACATGAGTGTATACATCTGAGTATGGGTCATGGATGTGTTGTCTAAATATTCATCTTGTTATCGTTATCCGCTGCACCTGTTTTGGCCTGTTTTGTTTAGCGTGTGTGTATTTAAGCGTGTGTGTGCCACCCCTTGTTTGTCTGTCTCTGTCGAGTGTAATTGCAAAGGCTGTACTAAAAAGGGTTAAATTGGTCAAATTAGTCAACATCATTTTAATGTCAAGCATGACTGAAAATGAACAGACTACTTTGATCTAGCTGAAAAAATTAATTCCACTCCCAAATGCCCAAGTTGCCCTCATTCATAACTAGGCCGGATCGAGCATTAACTTACACTTAGGGACTGGCTTCATTCTTTCAAATGAACATGAGTACAAGAGGAAAGGTCAACAAAAGACAGTGTGTATAAGAGAAAAGATGCCTGCAGACTCTAAATGTCGCTGTGTGTGTGCTTCATTGTTCCGGCAAGCTGTGTTGTAATAAATCAATGTCAGGGAAAGCCTCCTGAGCACCAGTGTTGAGAATGCCTGACACAGCATGTGTTCATACACGTTTGTGTGTACCTTATTATACAAGGAGAGAGATAGCATCCCATTCCAGACTTCCCAGCCTGACTACTACAAAACGGGAGACACACACACACACACACACACGAGAGAATAGGCAAGACTAGAGAATAATTTAGTACACCCCCCGCCTCGATAGTATATCAGTGAACTTGACTTGCAGCTTCAATCAGTCAGAATACTCTTACAGTTTTGTGGTATAGGTCAAGAAAAACTTGTGGTATAGTTCTGTTGTTGTGTACTTGACCTGTAAAAATAAAATACATATTGACATGCTGCAAATATATAAAGTGGAAAAATAGAGATAGGGTAGGGTATTTTGGAATCCTCTTTAAGCCTGTATGAATGTAGTACTGTCACAGGAGAGCCCCGGAGAGCTGTAAAAAGCCAACAGGACCCAACGTGCATTTAAATAAAAAAACGTTTATTTTCGGTTTCGTTTTAACACGAACAACACTCATCAACGTTGCGACAATACGTTGATATCTTACATCGACAAAGACTGTGTGACACATACACGCTTTTATACACTCACCCTAACAAGACACAGGTGAAACGTATAACAACAACAACAACAAGAAAAATCACACGCCACACCCACAACACCCAGACGTACACACACATCTCTAGATTGACAAGACAACCGAACACACCCCTACACAGACACGAGACAGGGGAGGCAGCCTGGGCGGCCACCGTGACAAGTATCCTCTTAGCCAGTTCTGTGTATATGTCTATGAAATGTTCCATAATGTATATTAGAGAGGTAAAGATTCTATAATGTCTATTAGCAAAACAATAGGATATTTGAGCCATAAAAAATTTATTTTCGCTATGGGGGTGGTCTTATAACAGCCTGGATTGAAAAAATGCCAAAATGCTGAGATAGGACAGCCCCTACTCCCACATCTGAAGTGTCCACATCCATGATGAAGGGCATTGTTGGGTCAGGTTGTAGCACCAGGGTAGAGGTGAAGACTCTCTTTGAGGTAGCGAAGGCCTATTCAGCCACAGACATCCACAGACACCTGAGCCTTCCCTTGTTGCAGATCTATCAAAAGTTCATTTATGTACATCAGGAATACAGAAGGTGCTGTTGCTTGGCCATATGGCAGAACGAGTTACTCATAGTGGCATGAATCTTACACTTATCACCCTCTGTAATCCTCATAGTGTCTCATCTCACAGTGTAATACACAATACATCACTGATTCATAAATCTTTAAAAGTATCAAAACAAAAACAAACAAAACCTTTCTGTAAAGTGTGACAGTGACTAGCTATCAAATCCTTATAGCCTATGACACTCCTCCTCTTTGGGGATGAGGGGGAAGTTAAGGTTAACTCCATCTTAATTATGACAGTTTTATTCTGTACTGTCAAAATCCTCTGCAAATAGGCAGGATTTCTTGGAAGTTAACTATATGCTATAGCTAGTATAATTACTTACACATAAACTGATTCATAATGTGAGTTGCTCAGCTTGCGCAAGTAGCTGGCTTGTTATCAAAATTGGTTTGGTGAAAAATGCTTATATAAATGAAAAATATATGTTTATATATGTCTCAGCTTTCATACCTAGTTAGCATTATCACTAACATTAGCTATTAGCCTTGAAGCTCATTTATGCATACTTCTTGTAGTACTAGACTAGGTTTGATGTGTGTAGGTCCAAAACCATCTGGCACAGGACTGTTTGTTCAGCGTGACATAGATGGCTGCGCCACACCAGGGTTGCATCAAGGGGGTGGTGGGAGGAGTCAAAGGAGCTGAGACTAGGTGAAACTCAGCAACAACATGACACCAGGAAGGGATACACCCTGGCAGAAGGAGAGAATAGATTATTAGGCATTCTTGTATACTAAGATATGTAAACCAGGGATCTATAGTGTGCAGGGATGGACTCTGGCAAATCTAGCTGTTGCAGCACAGCTAAAAGGTTAGAACCAGAACCCTCTTTTCTTGGCTCTTCAGATCTGGTCATAAAGTGACAGAAAAGAGCATTATACCAAAGCAGTTCTCCATGTCTCCAGGCCCTCCTCATGAGCCAACTGATGACAATTGCTACCTTAGCATGGACTGGTACACAAAGTATAGATTTCACTGTACTGCAAACCCCTCGCAGCAACAAACCATGTTAACTAGCCCCTTTGGTTGAACTCATAAAAATTAGCCAGTGAGCTGATCTCAAGCTGCTGCCTACCAATGTTTGGAAAGAGCTTGTGTCTAGTCCTGAGCACTTGCTGTGCTCCCATGTTAAGGCTATGCATTCTGTGACAGTGGCAAATGTGGAGCAAGGTGCGAGTGCAGGTCAGTAGTGTCTTGTTACAGAATCCAGACGCTGTGTTCAATGTTGCCGGCCACTTTAACCACTACAACTTGAGGACTGTCCTACCCAAGTATTATCAGCACATGAGCTTTCCGACACGGGAGAGAAACACACTCGACCAAGTCTACAACAACGTGAGGGGGGGCTACAGAGCCGTACCTCGGCTGCACTTCGGACAGTCCGACCACTCCGTGTTCCTCTATCCATCATATGGACAGCTCCTCAAGCAGTCACTTCCAGTGAGTAAAACTGTCAAAGTGTGGAATAAAGAACCTGATGTGCTTCAGGACTGCTTTGACAGTACAAACTGGGAAGTGTTCAGAACTGCTGCTGTGAGAGAGGACGGTTCTGTTGATCTAGAGGACTATGCTTCTGGGGTAACAGGCTACATCAGCAGCTGCATTGATACTGTTGTCCCTTCAAAGCGCTGCATAAAATGCCCCAACCAGAAACCCTGGGTAAATGATGAAGTTCGGTCCATGCTACATGCTTGCCATATAGCATTTCTCTCCGGCAACGCTGAAGACTACAAAAGGTCCAGATATGACCTGCGTAGATCTATCAGAGAGGCTAAGAGACAGTATAGGCAGAAGCTGGAGAGCTACTACACCACCGCAGACTCCCAGCGCATGTGGCAAGGACTTTAGCACATCACCAACTACCAGCAGACAAGCAGGGCGGTCACAACCAGCCACCCTACACTACCTGATGAGCTGAATGAGTTCTATGCTCGCTTTGAGGCCCTCAATCCTGGCCCTGGCCAACTGGAAGAAACATCAGTCAGTGAGAGCACACAGAACTCATTGCTCACTGTGACATCAGTGGACGTGTGCAGGTACTTGAAGAGGATAAACCCTCGGAGAGCAGCAGGCCCAGACAACATCCCTGGGCGCGCTCTCAGGGTTTGCTCATCAGAACTGGCTGATGTGTTTGCAGACATATTCAATCTGTCTCTCACGCAAGCTTTCGTGTCATCCTGCTTCAAGACCACCACCATCGTTCCCCTCCCAAAGAAAAGTGCTGTGACCTGCCTAAATGACTACCGCCCTGTTGCACTCACTCCAATCGTGATGAAGTGCTTCGAGAGGATAGTCATGTCTTATATCCAGACCATTCCAACCACCATAGATCCCCTCCAGTTTGCGTACCGTCAGAACCGGTCCACAGACAACGCAGTCAACACTGCCCTTCACACAGCCCTCACACATCTGGAGAGCAAGGACACATATGTCAGAATGCTCTTCATTGACTATAATTCAGCATTCAACATGGTCATCACACACAAACTGTCAGCAAAGCTCCTCACCCTTGGACTGACACCCGCCCTCTGCAACTGCATGCTGAACTTTCTGTCAGGCAGACCCCAGTCAGTCAGAGTCGGCAGCTGCACATCCAGCACAAGAACTGTGAGCACAGGCGTCCCTCAGGGCTGTGTGCTGAGCCCACTTCTGTGCACACTCTTCACGCATGACTGCGCGGCTTCCCAGAACAACACAAGCATCATCAAATTTGCTGATGATACTACAGTTATTGGACTGATCACTGCTGGGGAAGAGACAGCGTACAAGAAGGAGGTGGCTGAGCCGGTTGCCTGGTGTCATGATAACAATCTTTCCTTGCATGCAGACAAGACCAAGGAAATGATTGTTGATTTAAGAAGGAAGCAGGAGCTGCACACACCCCTGTACATAGGTGAGACAGAGGTGGAGAGGGTGAAAACCTTCAAGTTCCTTGGCATCCACATCAGCGAGGATCTCACATGGTCTGAGACAGGTATGTGTGAAGGTCAGCAGTAAGCCTCGATTTCCTCCATTGTCTCTCAGCCATCCTTAGTTCTCAACGGTTGTTGCGCAGGGGCTCTGACAGCCAAGGAGTGGGCGGTGAAGTTTTTGTGGGTTTAGAAGAGAGGGGACATAAAAGGTCAATGGAAGAAGAAAGGGAGGACAGTAATGTATCTGTGGAAGTGTCCAGTGGGAGACAAAAGAAAGAGTCATGGGGTGGGAGAGCTGTGGTGATGGTAGAGGCAAGTACTGAGGGAGAGATGGAGTGTAGGTTGCGGTGGATAGTGGTTCTGCCTGTAGCAGTAGGGGTGGGAGGGTGTGGAGGAAGAGATACGGAAAAAGTTAGAAGGTGGTGATCAGAGCAGTGGAGTGGAGTTAATTATGGTAAGTACAGGTTCTATACCAAAGTGTAGTAATTCCTTGAGCAGACAAAGTGGAACAGGATTAAGTATACAGGAAGAGAAATAAGATCCTCAAGAAAAATTGGAGAGAGGAATTCTAATCATTTATCCAGGCAGCTGCCAGAATGCATTGGGAGATTAACAGAATCTGAGAAAGGGCAATTAATTTTTCTCCTGATATTTTCAATCTTGTCATTAAAAAATCATAAATGTGTTACTGCTGCATTCCTGTGGGATAAGGCATTCAATTTCAGTATGGTTCTTAGCTTTGATACAGTATTAAATAGGAATCTTGGATTATTTCTATTTTTTTCAATTAAAGATGATAAGTGTAGTGGTTTTGCCACTATAATAAAATAAAGCTAATTTTCCATGATACTTTAAATGCCTCTGATTTTGTAGCTTGCCATTTATGCTCCAAACTATGCAGCTTACTATGCAGCTTACTTGAAACTACATGTGTGATTGTAGTACCAAGGTGTCCTGCTCTTCTTGTTTGTTTTTTCAATTCAAGATGGTGCGTCCTTGTCTAAAGTTATAGAAAATTAATTTTTCTAAAAGGGCTTCCAAAAGAGCTTCCAAGAGTGCTGCCCCTGTGTCCTGTCTTTAAGAGGGCACCAACTCTGCTCCCAAGTGCATCAACACACTGCTCAGAAGAGGGTGCTGCCCCTGCACTTTAATTCCAAGACAGTGTAGTGTGTTGTATTAAGATAACTGAGTGAAGTGATATTTAGGCTCAAATGTGAAACATTTAAAATCTATGTCCATCTAGATATTTCTGAGGTGAACAGCCTAAGTAAGGAAAAGGTGACCTGGGGAAGGTCAGGGGCTCCTGTATGTCAGAAGTTCTGACTGACAGGCTTCCTATATTTAGTTTCCCAATTTTAAACAGGCAAAGGTTTTTTTATGTGGGACTTAGTTTGCTACCAACCCACATATATATTGTGGGAGGTTTAGTGGTAGCTTCAGAGGAATTTATATTGACCTGAAGCCTCTCTCAAGCAGACCCAGGTGCTTGAAAAGATACTGGTCTTCTGTGCAATAAACTTCTTATGTAGAAGCAAGATGGTGTCAAGGCAGTCTTCTTCAACAGCATCATCATAGTATCGCTACTGAATACACCACAACAGCACCACCACACCATGCTTCCCCCTGGGGAGTAGTACTCCCAGTACTCTTGCTACAGTCAGATTCCATTAGGGCACCACTTATGTCCAGCCTCCTAGAAGGTGCCATAATTGCCTGGCATTACTAGCCAGCCTCAAGACCTGCCAGCCACCATCCTGGCGACAACATTGCACCTCCAACTACACTATGTTGCCAAAAGTATTCGCTCACCCATCCAAATGACTGTGCACCAGTGCACAAAGCAAGGTCCATAAAAGACATGGATGGCAGAGTCTGGTGTGAATGAACTTGACTGGCCTGCATAGAGTCCTGACCTCAACCCGATAGAACACCTTTGGGATGAATTAGAGCGGAGACTGAGAGCCAGGCCTTC
>JAOXYF010000767.1:0-10230 GCA_028565775.1 Sternarchorhynchus goeldii | reverse complement strand
GTCATTATACCATTGTTACATCAATAAAACAATAAACTTAATGGTTGCCTAAGACTTTTGCACAGTACTGTATATATTAGAGAGAATGAAGAACGATAAAATAAAGGAGAAGAGTTAAACAAAAGAAAATATTTCATGCATTTCTGTCCAATACAAACAAAATCCTTGAGAAAGAGTGAAGATGACTCATTTCACAGAAGGATTTGATTCTGTGAGCAAGCTGCAATGTCAGATTCACCACATGATTCAGCACGAGAACAGTGCCGTCCGATACAGTGTTAGGAATATAATAACCCAATTTAAAAACAAACCCCACTCTCAAAGAGGGGGTGTACCCACTGGAGTTGTGGCCACTCCAACCATCCCCCCTCCCCAACAATAAACTGGTATATACAGTCTTGGCCAAAAGTTTTAAGACTTGCACAAATTTTGTTTCTCACAAAGTATGCTGCTTCAGTTTTTATGGTGGCAATTTTCATCAACTCTAGATTTTGAGTGATCAGATGAACTGCAATTAACTGCAAAGTCATAAAAAAGAAATTAATCACAAAAATGTCTGCATTCCAGCCACTGGATTTCAGCTCTGCCACAAAATAGCCTGCTAACATCATTTCAGTGATGATTGTATCAAATGGGCTCCACAGGTAAGGACATTGCTGCTTTTAAGATAGCACCTAAACCAACCATTTATCAAATCATCATGAACTTCAAGAAAAAAGTTCAGCTGCAGTTCAGGTTCAGGGTGCCCAAGAAATTCAAGCAAGTATCAAGACCCTCTCCTAAAGAGGATGCAGCTGTGGGATTGGGTCACCACCAGTGCAGAACTTACTCAGGAATGGCTGAAGTCAGGAATGATTGCATCTGCATGCATAGTGAGACATAGTCTTTTGGAGGATTGCTTGGAGTCACAAAGGGCAGCAAAGTAGCCATTTTCAAGAAAAAACGTCAAGGACAGACTAACATTCTGCAGAAAGTATAGGGACAGGACTGCAGATGCCTGGGATTATTTTCTTTTTTTTGATTTCAGAATTGTTTGGAAGGTCTGGAAAAATGACTGACCAGAGAAGAAAACGTAGGCACCATCATGGGTCCTGTGGGTTTACTCAAAGTTTTGCCCAGGAACACTGCCATGAATAAGCAATGTTGTCAAAACATCCTCCAAGAGCAATTTCTAACAATCCAGCAATTTGGTGATGAACAATGCTTTTTCCAGCATGATGGAGCAGCATGTCACAAGGCAAAAGGGATAACCAAGTGTCTCAGTAAACAAAACATTAAAATTTTGGGTCCATGGCCAGGAAACTCCCCAGATCTCAATCCCATTGAGAACCTGTGGTCATTCCTCAAAAAGAAGGTGGACACAAAACACAGAAACTGTGATCAACTCTAAGCAATGATTAGGCAAGAATGGGTTGCCATCGGTCAACATTTTGCACAGAAGCTGATATCTAGCATGCCAAGGCAAACTTAAGAAGTCTTAAAAAAGGTCAACACTGTAAATATTAAGCCTGGACATTAAAACTAGATGTATTTGTCAATAGAAAAAAACAATGAAATGCTTATAATTGAACTTTAGTATACCATATAAACATCTGGACAGAAATATCTAAAAAAAAACTGAGGCAGTAAACATTGTGAAAATCAATATTTGTGTCAGTCTCAAAAGTTTTTGCCACAACTGTACAGTATATGGTTTTTTAAAATTTGTTCTCACAGGTTGAGAATTTAGTGTTACGAAACTCTGTGTAGCCTGAAAGGTCATTAAGAAAAACTTCAAAGATGGAGAGCCTAAAGACTGACGACAGCAGATTGTAACAAATGGCCAAAGGCAGAGTACTCACAATGTAGTACTCACCATGTTGTACTCACCATGTTGTACGCAAATTTTTGCGCTTCAGAGCAAGGCAGTTAGCGATTATGTGTCCATGTTCATGACAACAAAAGCACTCTCGTGTTTCAGTCGGGGACTCAGCTGTGTTCGTGGCAGGAGTGATGGTTTTAGGGTTTAATGTATGGGTTGTGTTGCAGCTGTGAAACAAAATGGGAGCCAAGACAGTTTTATAAGAGGCAACAAACCCATCAGTTAATGTAGCCACCACAGACAAACTGCATGCCGCCTTCTTTTCATTTAAATACACAGCAGCATTGAAGATAATTCTTGAATTCTTCAACCAAAATCAATTCTTTTAGCTGTTCAAATGAAGCAGCATTGCTGGCTGCAGATCATTTTTTGAATAGTACAGTTTTCCCACGGGCAAACTCAGTATACGTCTGGTTGTTGTTTTTGTTTTTTTTTATCAAGCATCTAAAATTCTGCCTATAGGCCTTCGGTGTGAGCTTGTAAGCATGGAGGACAGTGGCTTTCACAACTTCATAATCCATACTTTGCTCCAAGGTTAGAGAAGAACACACATCCTGGGCTTTCCCTGCCAGTTTATATTACAACAACAGCCAGCAGTTCTTTCGGCCACCGTAACATTGTTGCGATGCGCTCAAAGACAAGGACAACTTCATTCTCCCTAAAAGCAGGCACAAATCCAATTTGCTGGCTAGCATCATAACTGTTGCTAGCTGGGATGAACTGGGCTAGGACTGAGGACCCTTGAGGAGAGCGCGGTGTAGGCACCGGGGTAACTTCCTGTGCTGGGCTAGCAGGCCTTCACGAGGTGAGGTTCTGAGGATGAGACATGGGTCGTTTGGGACACATGCTTGACCTCTTTAGTACCACGTAGTCAGCCTCATTCTGAAGCACACGCAGCAACTCTGCTTCACGCTCCTTCCTTTTAATTTTCAGCTCTAGCTCGTTCATCTGAACAGCTACTATAGGATGCACCACAGGGGATTTAGTCACTCCGGGATCCGTGCGAAACTCGACCACCGAGCAGTTGACGGCCTCCACCATTGGCATGCATGGGGACAGACTTACCGCAACACCCTTGTTCCAGGCAAGATCCCATCTCTAACAAGGCAAACCTCCAGCACCATCTTGATTGCCCTCTTCGGAGCAGATGAGGCACCTCAACATCAAAGAAGTCAGCCACTTTTAACAAGTCCACCTTTCAACATTTGTCAAACTGCTCAATCGTTGGGGAAATTTAAACTCTGTTAGCTCAAAACTGGTTGTGATGCAATTCAATAAATACCACTAGGTACAAAATGGGCACTGATGTATTTTACTTCAGGAGCAACCCCAGCCAAAACAACAAACAAAACTCACACTGATGAAAGAACACACATTAATAATCCTTACAAAAATGAAATAAACAGAGGAAAAACCCACACCAACAAAACCAGCATCCACTCCCTATCTCCAGTATCCAACACCATTAATATTTACAACATATATACAACACACACAATAGCACCCAAAGCAAGATGGATGAAACAAGCTCAAAATCAAGGTACAAAAAACAAGGTCATACACCACAAATCTAACCCTAAGCACAAATCAAAACCAATCCACACACAAACAATACAACAACTCATGCCTTCCAGCCTTCCCGTTCTTCTCTCTCCATCTCTTTTTCTCCTGCCTTTGTGAGGGACCTTAATGTAGAGAGCTGGCTGAACTGAAGACCTGGTCAGGAGTGGAGAGGAGTTGAAACTGGAAAACACAGCATAAGTAGTTAATTAGTTAATGTACCTAGCTAATGTTAACCTGTAGCAGATATATCTATAGTTTATTGGTGATATTTGGTTGGGTAAGTAGTGTTCCTTTTTGCACAAATTAAAATTTTAGAAATGTGTTACAGTAAGAAGGAAAGATACTTATAATTCATATAAAATATGATGTGCTGGACCTTAATGAAACCTTTGTCCTGAGCCAATAATGGATATTTATGTTTTAGCAATCCTTGGTATATTGATTTATTGGTGATGACGCAATGCATCCATTTGTTATTATTTTCTATGATATAATGTCATTAACTTTGTATTAACTTGTGTCCTATTTCCTCTATGCCATATAACCAATGTTTTCACTGGCCCCATCTGATGCAAAAATGTGATGCATGTTTTTTTTTTTTTATTGTAATGTTAATTTGGGTATTTACGATAAAACAGTGCCTTCCAAAGGGATTTGTACTACGCTGACCATAGGTCTTCTTTTTCCTGGATATGCCCTCTTTTGAGAACCTAAAAAGGTCCTGCCAAGATTTTCCTTTCATGCTGACATTTGCTTTCTACAGTCGCCATAGAAAACTATATAAATAACTAAAAGAAAACTGTCTAGTCAGAGCATTCCAGACGGCATCTGGACTCACCCGTGCCATCTTGGATTAACCATAACCTTTGTGGCTGTATCCTGTTCAGCGTGTGTGTAGCTAACACATTGTCTTTCCCAATACATCAAAATTGGCTTCAGCCATCTCTGATTTCTAATGTGAACCTATTACCATTTGTTTTACTGACTGCTATATAGTTAATCCAGTATAGTTATCCAGACATGGATGGAAGATTAATCAACTGGATGGAGGCCCTTCTCAACACTCTTGATTTCCCCCCTGCTGTGGCACAGCCCTGGACTATATATCATATTTTATAATTTATTACTCTGTGTTTCTTATATATCTATCTTGTTGTCGTGGTGACTGGTGTCGGCCAGAAGAAGATGGACTCCCCCCCGAATCTTGGTTCCGCCCAAGGTTTCTTCCTCACACTCTTAGGGAGCTTGGACTCACTGGGGACTTGGACACGGACACCTGTAATGTAAAGCTGCTTTGAGACAATCTCTGTTGTAAAAGGCGCTATATAAATCAAACTGATTTGATTTAATCTCTGGCTGTAATTTATGAATTTAACAGTTACATGAATTTACACTCATGAATAGAATACAGTACTGCTTGAATCTTGCAGAAAGTCAGACAATAGAGTCACAACAGATGATTTTTAAGAGTCACAATAGAGGGTTTTTAAGAGTCACAACGTAAGCTTGTTACGAGTCACAACAGAGGATTTTTAAGAGTCACAATAGATGGTTCTTAAGAGTCTTAATAACCTCCAGGAGATTTAGTGCTGGTCATTTTCACATTTGCATTTAAATTTCTTTTTGTCACCCTTTTTACTTTGCAGTGAGCTGAATGCAACATAGTTTTATATCCCAAGAATACAAATTAGAATAGAATTAATCTTTTTTTTTTTTTAAATGTAAGAAAATGTAACTATATTTTGAAAACAAAATAGTTTGTTTGTGATGTATCCTGAGGGGAAATAAATAAGGTGCATTATCAACCCTTATCCTTAGTATCAATTAGATTTTGACAATACTGATGAATAAATCATTTTAGGAGGAAAAACAAAGATTAACCTTTCCTTATTTATATTCTTAGAAGCCATTCCATACTATAGAAGCACTGTAAGCATCAGGAAAAAAACTAGATGGTGAAAGACAGTCATGGGCAATAGGTGTATGAAAGATGAACCAGAAATCTCTCATATCGAGGTCAGTATTTTGGAGCATATTTAAAATCACTTTAAATCAGTTTAAATCAGTTGTGAAAAAATATCAATTTGACTTTATGTCTGTTACACATAACCATTGTGGGAAACCGCATAAAATCAACTGTCCCTCGTAATGTTGATGAGATGGAGAATCCAGAGGAAGACGGGGAGCGAAAAGACCCAGTGAGAGACAGGGATCAAGCAGCTATACCTTCTTCTTTTATACCTTCAGCTATATCTTCCACAAGTTACAAGGATGATTCAGGTGACAAACACAGTGTGACCAGATGTGTAAGATGAGTAGACAGCCACAAGACTGTTATGGTACACACAACAGGGCATTTCCGTACTGCTGGTTTGAAAAGCACTGTTGGGGAGAATACTCTATCAGTCAATATGCAGCTTTCTGCTTTGCATGTAGTGTTTAGCAAAAACATAAGACGCGATGCTTTGGTCAGTAAGGGCTGTAAAAACTGGAAAAAGCCGTTTTTATATTTGGAAAGTATAAATCAACACAAACCCACAAAGACAGTGTGATAATGAGGCAGAGCTACCAGGCAACTGGCAGTCATTGAAACAATGCTCAGATTAGAGCATCTGCACATACAAGTGAGTTAACAGAGTGGATTGAATATCTTAGATGAATTGTTGCAGTTACTTCAGAAAGTCCCTTTTTGTAATATGAAGATAGGAAGTCCCTTTTTGTGGCAATGATGAAACTAATGAAAGCACAAACTTTCTTTAAAAAAAAGTAATTTTCTTGCATGTGTGGAACTGTGTGGAAATTTGACACTTTCTTACAAAAATACAATCCATCAAACACTACACATCTCAGAATGAAAGCTGTGTTCAAGAAATTTGTAATGTCTCTGAGATGACAAAGTCTAAAACGTATGCCATTACAGCAGATGAGAGCAGAGTAATTTAAAGAAATGTTATTTCCGGCAATAACAGAAATAAAGTAATTTGATGTACAGTCCATAGCAACTGACTTGCAGCTGCAGCTTCAACTCAATGGGCTAACCAACCCAAAACATGAAGCACAAACATGGCACAGCCATTATGACTGGGTCTACTGCAAGCACATTTCAGAGTGCTCCATCTACAGGCCATTTATGTGCATTGTCATGCTTGTGAGCTTGACCTGGTGTTGAACCACTCTTGCAGGCCTTTCTGACGCTGTACAGCTTTTCATTTTGTTGTAAAGTGTTTATTCCTTTTTCAGCACCTCCTTCATTAACCTCCAGAAGTTCAAAAAGGCTCAGGCCAAACTTGGATGGGCGTCAGATGAACTTGGACAGCTTTCACCCATTTGCTGGGCACATGCCAGTTGGGCAATGCCAGCTGCGATCCATCGGTGCAGTTCTCGACAATTTTGCTGATATTTCAGAAGGTCTGGCTGCCACTGGATCCCCTGTAGCTGATGGTCTCAGCATGAAGCATTGTAAGTCCTCAACAGTGTATTTACTACTAATGTTTTGAAGCGTTGTAAGTTCTCAACAGTGTATTTACTACTAATGTTTTGAAGCTTTGTAAGTCCTCAACAGTGTATTTCCTACTAATGTTTTAAAGCGTTGTAAGTTCTCAACAGTGTGTTTACTACTAATGTTTAGAAGCTTTGTAAGTTCTCAACAGTGTATTTACTACTAATGTTTTGAAGCTTTGTAAGTCCTCAACAGTGTATTTACTACTAATGTTTTGAAGTGTTGTAAGTTCTCAACAGTGTATTTACTACTAATGTTTTGAAGCTTTGTAAGTCCTCAACAGTGTATTTACTACTAATGTTTTGAAGTGTTGTAAGTTCTCAACAGTGTATTTACTACTAATGTTTTGAAGCTTTGTAAGTCCTCAATAGTGTATTTACTACTAATGTTTTGAAGCTTTGTAAGTCCTCAACAGTGTATTTACTACTAATGTTTTGAAGCGTTGTAAGTTCTCAACAGTGTATTTACTACTAATGTTTTGAAGCCTTGTAAGTTCTCAACAGTGTATTTACTACTAATGTTTTGAAGCTTTGTAAGTTCTCAACAGTGTACTACTAATGTTTTGGTCTCTTCTTTCTTTAACTGAGGATTTCACAAGATCCTACAGAAAGAGACATTAGACTTGGCAGTGGCTTTTATCTGCAAGTAAAGCTGTATGTGACACACTGAAAGGCAAACGCACAGATGCATTTATCTGAGAGCTTCTGTATGACAGGACCAAGACACTTTGCCACATTCACAGCATCCTAGATGCTAAAAAAGGCATAAATAGAGGGAAATGGCTGATATTGTCTTAGAAACAACCTTGGGTTCAAGCACCTTCTTGAGGAACTCAATTTTGAACACTGTGTTGCTGTTAATGTGCTTGGACCGGATGCTTAGCAGGGCTGGACTGGGACAATTGTTCAGACTGGGAATCATGCCAGGACTCACACTCACTTAATTCAAAATGCAGCAGCCGGAGTTCTTACTAGAACTAGAAGGTTTGATCATATTACTCCTATCTTAGCTACACTGCATTGTCTCCCAGTAAAATTTCATACTGATTATAAAATAGTCCTCTTGACCGACAAGCACTGCCCCACAGCACCTCAGTAAACTCCTGATACACTATGGAATAACCTTTCTGCCAATGTTTGAGACTCAGACATGGTCTCATTATTCAAGGCTAAGCTAAAAAGCTATTTATATAGTCAGGCTTTCTGTTACTACCCTCTTCTTAGATAAAGGTGTAGATCTGGGGGTTCTTGGGTGTTGAGAGTTATGGTAAACTGGGACATCATGGTGCTTCACTTCACTTCTTTTTATCACTCATGTTTGTGGACTGGAAGTGGTGGAGTGCTGATGTTCCAGGGAGCCTCGTGTTTATGTTTGCTTCTGGTTCTGCCATAGTCAGATTTGCCAGAGTTCATCCCTTCACACTATATATCCTAGCTGCTGTGGCTCCTCCCACCAGTAAGAGGAGGAGGAGGACTGGTTTAATTGTGTGGGCATATTGGTGTTTCTGCACATAATGGCATTTTATTCAATAGCTTGCTTGTATACTGGTTAGGTGATTCCAGTTTTCTGACCTAAAAGTAAGAGTAGTGCAGTTAGAAGTGAACCTGTTATTAACCACTTTACACATTGATTCAATGTTGGTGTTGTTCATGTGCTTTTAATATTGAAAATATGATAATGAATCTTGTTAGCTGTTGAAAATCTTTATTTTACACTCATAAAATAAGATCTTTATCTTGAAAGGTTAAACATACATCATGCATGATATTTATTGTTGCATACAACCAAATGTTAGTGTGAAAAAAATGAGAAACATCTGTTCTTTAGCAATATCTGACATGCACACTAGAAATATAATGGCAGTAATATAAGCTTGAAGTAAATAAATAAATAAAATGGTTGTAGTTAAACAGTATAGTTAAATGGTATGCATCAATTAAAGTAATAAGTTACATTTAACTATTTTTAGCATCCATGTCAGTAGTTACCTCAGACAAATATTGGAGGAGCTTGTTACTTACCAGTATTACTGATTTGGTGTCTGGCAAAGTCAGGCACACATGAAATCTGTGGCGCATCATTATTGTCAAACAGAAAGAAGGACAGACAAGAAAACCAAGGGTTAGATATACAAGAAAAGAAATATACTGCTGGCTATTCAAAACAACATTCCCCAGGGCCAGGTTTTCAAAGCTTTAATCCTGATCATGATATTCTGGATAATGAACTCCCTTTTTTCCTATCAAGGATCAAAATGATCTCACAGGGTTTGTCCCCTGTTTTCAGACTGGATAAAGTTGATAGATATCTCAGGATTTCTATATCTGGATTTCAAATCAAATTTTATTTATATAGTGTGTAACGTTCCCGTGATGGGAGGCAGAGAGGGATCCATACGCAGGATGATGTTGATGAAGTATAAGTTTAATAGCGGCAGGCAAAAGAGCAGAGTCATACAACGAAAACAAGATCAGTAACCAGGTGAGAGAGAGAGAGAGCAAACGTACAAAAAAAAACGTCAACAAACCAGAGAAGGCAACAGGAGTAGGCAGAGGTACAAAAGGGCAAGGCAAGGGACAGAAACCAGGAACAGGCAAGTAATCAAAGTTGTAACCAGAATAGCTATAACAAAGAACGCTCAGTATGCAACTGGGTTGGCAATACTTCGCAAAGTGAGCATGGAGCAGGGAACCTAATATAGGGGTGCTAACAAGAAAACGAGAAACAGGTGATGGTGGAAATTTCCGTGAACAGAAAGCCGAGGAGTGAGACACCTAGAGGCTGGCTGAGGTATCGCCGGACCTGACACACCTGACATAGCGCCTTTAACAACAGATTTTAGGCTTTACAAGTGTCCGAGTCCAAGCCCCCACTGAGCAAGCCCAGGGCGACTGTGGCAAGGAAAAACTCCCATAAGAGCATGAGCAAGAAACGTTGGGAGGAATCAAGGTGGGAGCCCATTCTCTTCTGGCTGACACCGGTAACCATGACAACAAGATAAATATATAGGGGGAAAAAACACAGTAGTGGTAGGGGTGGGGTGGGGGGGTGGTGCTGATCCTTCATCTGCGTCTGGATGAGTAGGAGGTGGTTGGTCCGGGACAGGTAGCAGGAGAGCCTCATCAGTCTTTACTTTGTACCAAGGACAGACATTAACTCAATAACTTATGGGACATAAAATATAGACATTTCAGAAGAGTGGCAGCAGCAACTAACTATTACAATTAACAAAAAGGGCAGAACCAGAAGGGAACACAGACTTGGGGGTGTCCTGAGGCGTTGGCATCCCTCCACCCCACCGTCAACA
>JAOXYF010000765.1:0-10241 GCA_028565775.1 Sternarchorhynchus goeldii | reverse complement strand
TATTTTTTGTTTTTTTTTCTAGTTTCAGCATTTTGTGGACCGAACTGAAAACATGTTTTTCTTTTCAAAAAAGCTGAACATGCAGTCACACAGTCACACGTGTGCAAATCACGTCGGTCATAGCTGATGACCAAAGCTGTTTCAGTTCTCTAATGACACGACAAACACACACACCAACTATTTAAGTTCTTATTAGAGAAGCAGTCAGCAGTATGAAGTTTTCGAGAGCAATACAGAAGATCTGTTTTTGTGTGTGTGTGTGGGGGGGGGGTGTCCAGACTCCTGAAGTCTTTGCTAGGGTGGTGATACTGGAGAGCATCGCTGGTCACCTTCAGCACGTCTGACACGCTTTGTGTTGTTGCAGTGGCTAAATGATACAAACGAATCCTCCTACATCACCGTATTGCCCTCTGAGTGTTTATGCTGTCTAGGTTTCATTTTTTTTAGTTTTATTGTTCTGGTACAGAGAAGTCAGATATGTATCTGTCATAATGAACAATATATAGGTAGTAGAGAGTTAGAGAGAGAAAAGGGGTGATTGTTAGTAGTATATTGTTATAGTAAATTTTAAAAAAATAATTCAATTCATATTAAATATTACAATTATTCCTGAAAACAATATATTGCGATTATGCCTGAAGATACTATATTGCAATTATTCTTGAAAATAATTCAATTTGATATAGTATTTTAATTATTCCTAGAAATAATTCCACTCTTTTAGTAACCCCCCCCCTTTAATAATTGAATCCATGTGGGGTCAATGATATCTATGTATATAAGGTCAGGGTGAGTATTTGTGCTTCCACATTAGAGCCCCTTTAATTAAGAATTCTGTAATTGGCCGTCAGGGAGGCAGTTATAAGAGGAGACAGTTATAAGAGGCAGACAAGGACCATCAAGGGAAGGAAAAAACAGAGTGAAAACTGTGATCATCAGAAGGCCATTATGAGAGAGTGCGTGAGGGGCTCTGCTGCGTGAGGGGCTCTGCTGCGTGAGGGGCTCTGCTGCGTGAGCCTCCTGAGACGTGCTCACACGCATCACCTGGACCCAGGCCGTGGCGACAAGAGGAAGCTATTAGTCAGAATGAAAACGACAGGTCATCGCTTGTGATCCACACACACATCCACACACACGGCAGACCGCAGAGCAACATGGCACTCTGGATGCTGCAGCTCTCAGAACTGGGTTTGAGATGGATTTAGTTCAATAAAGCTGTGAGTCGTTGTTTTTTTCTTCTTTTTCTTTCAGTAGCGTTTCATTTTTCGGATTCAACGAATATGTACCCGCTAATAATTTAGCAACATCTCATTTGACCTTTAAGAAAGAGGCATTTGGAACGCTGTGCGAAAGGCAAGCACTATGTTCAACATGTCTGCTCTCTCGGTTGGTTCTTCTACTGCTGCTCTTACCATCATAGAGACCAGATCACATGTTAGATCAGCTCTCACTGCACCCAGCCACAGAGCAGGAAGGAAGGAAATGTTCTTACTCTACTCCACCTCGTCTTTAACCTCAGATATAAAACTTTTTTTTTCTTTTCATGAATCCACTCCTCCACTAAAAAGCATCTTTCAAAAAGCCAACGTCGATGTTGCTCGTTAGGGTAGGAAAACATATTCAAAGCGGTGCAATGTTTACAGTAAACGTATTTGCTAAAATTATATCGTACATGTACAAGTTAAAGCCATATTTGCATTTTGGGCTTAAAGTTGAGTCTGGTTAACATGTAAAAGGAAACGCACTCCACTAATCTGGCCTGTGGCTGTGGACTTTCAGTTGCAATATATTTTTTGTTTATTTATTTATTTTTAAACTCTGTGGTGTCTAGCAGCCTCCGAACGGCTAGCTTCTCCCTTGAAAGTTCACATTTATCATATCTGTGCTACTGGGCTGCTGCTCTGACATGGTTCAAATGGTAATCTGGTGAAATATTCAGAGTAGCTTTTCAGTTTCAACACTCTTGCCGTCTGCCTGTCACAGCTCTCGGTTCTTGCGCACTCATCTCAAACGGGGAAGTAGCCCCGCTTCCTTTTTTAGCGTGCTTCAAAAACATTTGCTGGGTTTTTCCAGATGTTTTCACGATGTTTACATTCTGATCTCAGGAACCACATTATCACTGTGGTAAACAACTTCGGTTACTAAAATCGAAAGTTCCCAACATGGAACCTTCTTACGGCAGGCGCCTCATCAGGAATAAAGAGGGTCACCTGCTAGGAAAAGCGTGGAGCTCATCCCAGAGTTCATCTGCAGAACGCTGCTCAGGGTACTGCGGTCGAACTGGATCCAATCCTTAATCATATTCAGAGGGGTGGTTTGAGTCCTTCTCGGGCAGAAGTGCACCTGCTATCTTAGTTTTTTGAAAGAAAGACAGTGGAGAAGTCAGCGAAGCCCTAATCAAAAAAGCAGGTGACCATCCCTGACTGAGAGGGGAAAACCGAGAACTGAAAGCTTTTTGGAGGGGAAGTCTTGAGAAAGAAGCTGCAAAGCCACACCCTGAACACGCCACGCCATGCCACGCTCACTGGGCACCACCGACACGAAGGTCTGATCTGAGCACAGGCTGGATGCGAGCCCAAACGCACCTCGCTTTGTGTACTAGGATGTTTGTGTAGGTACTAACGGAAAGAAAACTCAGCATGTCTGTACACGAGCCACAGAAGTATGTTTTGCTTCATCAGAAGGAGATGGCACTGTTTTAATGACACGTCTTGTTATGGTCGTGTTCCCTTTTTAAGAATCGACCCTACTATATTTGACTTTGCTAGACTAATCCTGGAGGTTCTAAAATGTAATTTCCAAGAGACGACTGAATACAAGTTCCTTAGTGTATGTGCGTGCACGTGTGTATGCGTGCGAGAGAGAAAACTGTGAGTGTACACAGTGCCCCTATAAATGAAAGGGGCACTTTTTTTTTTCTTTTATTTGCTATGGCTGGTTGTCAACACCGCCCAGCTCAAGCCAGCCAGCGACGCCTTGAAAAACAACCAAGCATGGCGTCCATGTTGAGTCAGTTGCTAATGCTAGCCTTGGTCAGGGGAAGGCAGCAGACTTGAATAAATACGTCTTTATTATGGGACATTATGCGGTTTGGGTGGAAGGCTGTTTGCTCTCAACCCTGCCCGAGTGTTTTGTTTCCGCTTAACGAGTGTCTCCTCAGCCTCTCACTGTTATGAGACCATGACTGAGTCCCTGAACCAAGCCACTGCTTCCCGTTGAGACGTTGGACGAATGGTGGCACTCGTTAAACACGGAGTGTTCAGGTGTTATTCGAATTGGGAAAAACTCAGGTGCAGAGTCCCGCCCTCAGGACAAGACGGGGCCGCGTGTGTTGAAATCAGCTGTTGTAGATGGTGACGGTGTAGGTATACAGCAAAATGTTCTGGCTGCTTGCGCTTCTGTCTGTCTGTGGTGACTTGCGGGACATCTTGTCCATGGGCAGCTCGTATTTAAAGCTGGGAGAGAGTGGCTCAACCTTCGTCCACTTCTGCTAAAACATTGCAGTGGTCTGACTCAGGATCAGCCTTCTGCTCATGTGTGCTTTCACCCACAGTAGGGGTGTAACGGCAAGGCTGCTCTGGGAACAGCCATCCTGCACTGAAAAAAATTATTAATACTTATTCTTATACTGGTACTCAAGTCCAGCCTGAAACTTTCTTGCCGTCTTCTGTCCTCAGTGAGAAAGAACACACTCATACAAACATACAAACACACACACACTCATACACACTGAGACACACACACAAACAAACACACACTCATACACACACACACTCACACACACGCAAACACACTCACACACAAACACACACACACCAACACACACACTCATACACACACACACACATAATGCCCCTGTGAGAAAAAAAGGCCTAGGTCTGGTCCTGTAGACTAGTACTGCTATGGGCCAAACCAAATATTGGTGTTATATGCCCTAATGGAAAGATATTCTTAAAATTACTGTCCAGTATTACTGCTCACTGTGTGTGAGTGTATGTGTGTGTGCATGTGTGTGGGTGTGTGAGTGTGTGGGTTGGGGGGAGAGTAAGTGTGTGTGTGAGGGGGGGTGAGTGTGTAGAAGGTGGCTGTATCAGTGCAGTGAGTGTTGACTGCTGTAACATGCAGGAAAAAGAGGAAGGAGAGAAACAAGTGAAAGGCTTTACTGGAAAGGGGAAGAGAGCAGCTGCACACACACACAGGTCTGATACACACAGGTGTGTGTGTGTGTGTGTGTGTGTGCATGGGGCTTAGAAGGGGTAGAATGGGGGTGGGAGTGATTTGGTGTGTGTGTGTGATAGAGAGAGAGGGAAGAAGTGGTAGCGTGTTGGGCTGTGGAACAGTGCACGTTCTCTTATAGAAGAAAAACATTAAAAACCTAAAAACAAACATTATCAACCACTCACGCACAAGCTCTTCACAGCGTCCGAGACGTGACTCACTGTAGCTGCGGCGCTCGCGGGGAGAGAGAGGCAGCTTCTACAGGGCTTTTCAGCCCCGTGAACAGAAGCCAGAACCAGAGAAGTACACGCAGCAGATGTGTGTTTGAATAACATAGTCTGTAGGGTCAATGAAAACAGCCTGTGTCTGTGTGTGTATGTGTGTGTGTGTGTGTTCGTGTCTGTCATGTTACCAGCTTGCCTTTAATAGAGGATCTCTAGGGACACGATTGCACTGCCAGTTGTAAACGTTTGGAATGTTGTTGCCATGTCTCTATGTAATTTCTGCTCTGTGGAATTACAACTCCACCATTTTGCAGTGTAACATTTGAAAAAAAGGGCAAAAAAGCTTTGATTTTAATCCATATTCTAGGTGAATTCGTTTTCCTTTTTCTGAGCAGAATCAAAGAACCATATGCCAAGGGTCTGCTATAACAGAGTTAGCTTTAATGCTTTAGATGCTTCTGTTGTATATCCACAAGGGAACACTTAACTCACATACTGGATCTCTATGATCCAAATATTCAAGTTGCAAATCATTACTGATATAAAATAGCTGAGAACACAATGATGTAATAATGGTCAATGAAAACCAGAAGCATCAACCCACTGTGGACTGGATTCAAAATCACACCGGAAATGATCCAGTTTGATCCAATCTGTGGGAATTTAATCTCATCATCTGACTCAGTAGTGTGTTTGGCCCAGCGGTAATGTGTTTGGTGGGGATCTCCTCCCAGACCTGGATCAGGACATCAGTGAGGGATCTCCTCTCGGACCTGGATCAGGTCATCACTAAGCTCCTAGACAGTCTGGGAAGCTGCTTGGTAACATCAGATGGATTGATACATAACATCACAGACGTTCTCAACTGAACTCAGATCAGCTTGGTAACATCAGATGGATTGATACATAACATCACAGAGGTTCTCAATTGAACTCAGATTTGTGCCACGTGAGACAACATGTATGGATGTACCGTACTGGAAGAGCTGGACTAACTACAGTGTACCTGAATGGTCCTGAAGAGACAAATCTGTCAGGAAGGAGAGAATAATGGTCTGTGGTCCTGTAAAATTGTTCCTTTTTCCCTTTTGAAGGTTGTCTCTGTTGCTTCTCCAGTGCACCTGTTGTCACTTGGATTTGTAGATGAAAATGATTCACATTCACTTATGTTTCCTAACTGGACATATTCATAACCCTGAAGGTGAACTGATAGATGTTACACTGTAATGATTAAAGCCCTTAATGTTTTGAGCAGTTTATAATGTTGTATATTTAATTATATACTTGTTAATGTTAAAATAGTTATAATTATTTCTGTCTCTGAGGAAGGTTGTGAACTAAAATCACTGCTCTTTGCTCTTTGAGAGGAATGGAAATTTCAGAAATTATTATGGGTTGGATTATAGAAGCAAAATAGCTTTTAATTATATATATTTGTGAATTTTGAAGAAATATCTAGTTTGGCTCTATAAGCCTCTGGTATCATGTTTGCTTCACTCAGCAGCTTAAACGTTTTTTAAGAAGTAAATTATTTTCAGTTATTACAGTGCCACAGAAGTAAACTTCAGTATGAATGATATTTGTCATTTCTGTTCTAGTCAGTATATATTATTGCTTTTCTTTCCTCTCTCTCTTTTTTTTTTTGCTTGTTTCAGTCTGATTTAGTTTAATTTTTATGTAGGCCTCGTACCATCTGCGCGACGTCTGCTCGGGCTCCGCCTCTGCGTGCTGATTGGGCGGATATAGAGGCATATTTATTTAGTTTGTTGTGTTTTTGGGGTTTTGCTGCCTTATCTGAAACAGACCAAGGCATTCCCTGCCAACATTATTGTCTGTTGGCATTCATTGTCTGCTGCCATTGAGAATTAGGTAGCAGTGGTTCTCCACTGCACACGCTGTTTGCACTGCCAGTATTTACTTAGTACCCTTAATGTAAATCAGTTGGCTATTTTTAGAAGATGAAATATTAATAACAGACTCCTCAGCTTTTATTTTTTTTTTAATTAGTGCAAGTCTATAAAAGCTGTTACACTATGCTTGGAGAAAATAACTGTGGGCACACACTCCTACACACACATTTGTACCCTCAAAAACAACAACAACAACAAAAAAGAGATACGAAGTACAATAAACCCTCTGGCTGTCCTACTTTAGGCAGATTTCCTAGTTTCATTAATCAAAGCTGCTCGCCTCGGCTTGGTTCTCCGGTGGGATCCTGGCACAGTCCTAGAAGCTAATTAGCTCCTGTCCTGGGTGACGCCATGACCAAGCTGGTGTATTTGCTCCTAATCACTGGTGGACCCAAATACTGAAGAAAAGAAACAATAGCCGCTGGTCTCTTTCTTCAGCCCCGGTCTTCCTCTGCTCTTTGGTCCCTTTTGTGCTTCTAAGTCTGTCAGGAGGCACATGCTCATCCGTAGCTATGAAGTGGAGATGTTTGGAAGCCCGAGTCCCACAGTTCAAGTGCTTCAAGGCAAATTTAAGCACATTTGAGCACTGCAGCACATCTGAACGCGTCCAATTCGAGTGGCAGGAATCGCGCTGCAGTCAGAAGAACAATCAGAGCCTTCAGTGAATCACATGAGCAGCAACACCTGATCTTTCCCGCACAGAGCTCTTCGATTTCACTCCAGACTAAGCAGAATCGGTTTCTTGTGTGCTCTGTGTTAGAAAAGACAAAGATAGTGTGACATTGTTTTTGGTAGCTTTTTGCTAGCCTCCTCTCATGAATATGTAAATGCCGTGTGTTTAGGAAGAGGGTGATTGGCTCAGGTGTGCCAGCATGTGCAGCCAGCCTGAGCTTTGGCAGCAGCAGAAAGGCAGGCAGCGTTTCAAACATCTAGCGTTTGTGTGTTTGTGTGTATGTATGCTACCACAATCCTCTTCTCTTGTAGCACAGTGCACAATGTATTATAAGAACACCTCCTGTCAGGAACTAAGTACATTTCTGGTTGGAAGGGTTGAACAGTAGTTCATTGTGTGTGTGCTGTGTGACTAAGTGCTGACTGACGGAGCTTTCTAATAGAAGAGTCCTACAAGTCGTAATAATCACAGACACATTCCAGCTACTTTCCTGAAAATGTTGTGTACATGTAGTCACATGCTCCAGTCTATGTTTTGAATAATAAGCATTACACATTAGTGGTCATTTAAAAACTCAAGGCAAGTCTGCTCTGATTGGCCATGCCAGCCTAGCAGCCACGCCCATGCTGCAGCCACACCCACACCATGTCACTGAGCCTGCTATTGAGAACGATTCCTCCACGATGCCAGTGGACGTAGGTCCAAGAACGATGCCAGTGGACGTAGGTCCAAGAACGATGCCAGTGGACGTAGGTCCAAGAACGATGCCAGTGGACGTAGGGCCAAGAACGAGGCCAGTGAACATAGGGCCAAGGTGCTTCCAGTGGAGTGGGAAGAGAAGCTGCATGGGTTACCACACCCTGCTGGAAAAACATGTGTTATAAGTGCTGATTAAATGTAATAGAGAATGTTTTCTTTTTGGTGATAGTTAGTTTTCAGAATGTCACTTTTGGAATGTTTTTTTTTGTTTTGCTCTTCTTGTCACTTTGCCCTGTGTGTTGGCAACTTGGTTGGCACTGTGTTTCCTCACTGAATGAACAGAAGGGTGACTCTGGGAAGGCGATTCTCTCTCTCTTTCTTTTCCCTCTGTTTCTGTATCTGTTTTCTCTGTTTCTCTTTTTCTCAATCTGTCTTTCTGTCTTGCACTCTGCGTCTGCTTCTCTTTCTTTCTCTGCATTTGTCTTTCTCTCTGGCTTGCCCTGTCTCTCTCTCTCTCTCTCTCTCTCTCTCTCTCTCTCTCTCTTTCACTCTCTCTCTCTCTGAACAGCTGCTGACAACAGGATGTAATCATAGACAGGCAGCTGAAGGGCACTGAAATCTCCTGAAGGAAATGATCCAGTGCCTTTCTGTTCTTCTCCCTCTCAGTCTACAGAAGACTGTAGCCGTGCTAGACTTGCTATCAGCCTGGAGGTAAAGATTCGTTCTTCAGTGCTTTGGGGCCCTAATAATAGTTTATTATGTCATACATTATTGCACTTCCAGATTCTAAGCTATAATCCCTGAGCTTGGCTTCAAGTCTCAGTTGTCTTAGTAGAACGTAAACGTCTCTGCACCTCTGCATATGTCTGGGCCCCATCCGTACACACGCAGGAGTCTTGTGTTACATGGTGATGTGTTTCAGCAAAATCCTGTTATCGTAACGCCACTGACGGCATCAGAGTAGCTTCACTCTTTAGTCAGATGCTAGAAAGTAATAGTTTTCCCTCGTAATTCTCTTTAGTGTTTCGTTTGGGTGCGTGTAGAAGGTAGGAGACCCAGTCGTGGAGAGACCCACATTACACCATTCCTCCCAGCATCAGTGAAGACATGGAGATGAGGGACAAGCAGTAAACCAGTCAGTGTGGAAGTTTTCAGCAGCTTCTATACTGCTGAAAAAGTGGCAATATAAAGCTAAGATCACCAGAGGCTGATTTATCATCCTGTTTGCTAAAAACATTGTGTAGGAAACGTTTTGATTGACAAGAACATCTGTATCATTACTGACGCATGCTAACCGTTACCTTCAGCCTAACATGTAGCTTAGCTTATAACGATAAAGCAGTATGTCTCAACAAGTCTTTTCATGCGCAATGTCAGGATTGTTTGTTTTGCTCGCTTCGTTGTGCTAATAGCTAACTGCTAGCTAGCATCTGTGAAGAACATGGAATACTTGCTTAGCATGGCAGCATTAAAAAACGTCAGACAGTTAATAAAAATAACATGTGATAACACGAACCAAGTGCATATTAGCACTTCACAGTAAATGTGTGGGGAAAAAAAAAAAAGCAGACCAGCAAACTATCACAGTTCACCTGGCATCCAGCTAACGCAAACTCTGCGTGCGCGTGTGTAAATGTGTGCATGTGTAGGAACATGTGTGTGGGTGGGGATGGGTGCGCGCGTGTGTGTGTGTGTCACAGAATACATGCTTCAGCTGTGCGCGGTTTTCAGACAGGTGGCACGCGTGACATGGCCTGTCAGACGTGTGCGCCGGCTCCCCCTGCAGGTAAATATAGACGTGACGAACAGGCTCTGTGTGCTCTGGTGCATTACTCCCGTGCCTCACAGCTTCCTGCCACAGTGGTTGCCCAAGCATTTGCTCGGTTGTTCAGACACACACACACAACACACACACACACACACACGCGTGTGTACATGTCTATACATATGTCTTGTTTATTGGGAACTTCTAACCTTCTACTGACGTAATGATTACTGTAGCTAATTGGAGTAAATGTAAACTCAGCAAACGAGAGGAGATCTATCTGCTCTTTTAGATTTTCAATGAAGGTACCAGTTTTGGTAGAGAAGCATTTATACCTATCAGGGCCCACAAGGTCAAAATGTTCCTATACTTGTGCTGATACTTTGTATGCTGAGAGATACTTTGTAAATAACATACACACACATAGAATTGTACAGAAGTATAGTTGAGTGCAGAGGGCTGTTAAAGGTGTGTAAAGGTGACTTTAAGTTACATTACACTTTCACACAAACGGTTGCTCTGCATATCAGTGGTACAACACACTGTTGATGCAGCTCGATGGGGTCAGAGCACTGACTCACATTACCATGGCGATTCCACAGCCAGTGTTAACAGGGAACCTTCCTTAGCAGATTAATTGTAGAGAGCAGAAAACATACTGGCAGAAGAGGAGGGCAAGAGACAGAGAGAGAGAGAGAGAGAGAGAGAGAGAGAGAGAGAGAGAGAGAGAGAGAGAGAGAGAGAGAGAGAGA
>JAOXYF010000764.1:0-10250 GCA_028565775.1 Sternarchorhynchus goeldii | reverse complement strand
ACTGCTTCTCTCTCTCTCTCTCTCTCTCTCTCTCTCTCTCTCTCTCTCTCTCTCTCTCTCTCTCTCTCTCTCTCTCTGCCCCTCTCTCTATCCATCTCTCTGTTCATTCATCCCTATGACTCTTTCCCTCACTCCCTGTTATCCATCCATATCCCTTTCTCCTTCTCTCTGTTTAGCCATCCATCCATCTATCTCTCTCTCTCTTTCCATTCCTTCTGTTCATCCTTCATGGGAGATGCCGTTATAACAGCAGTTTTCCCACTTTGGCTGCACTGATAGCTAAGGGTCACTCCCTGTGAGCCAACAAACGCACAGACATGCACTCCGCGTTCCCCTCAGCTCCACGGTGACCGGCTCCATTTGGGATGAAGACACTGCCACTTGTGGCGGGAAAGACCAGGTGTACGCGCTCTCTCCATGGCAACAGCTGCCATGGCAGTCCTGCTTGGAGACGTCACAGAAGTGGTTTTCCTGGAGGAAGGGCTAACCTCTGGCCAGTCACACAAACACATCCATTTAAAAACACTGAGGAGGAAAACTCGTTCATCTCGGCAGGCCAGTTAAGGAGTTGTGGAGAAGCTCTTGGAGCTGTGGATGAGCCAGAACTTAAAAAAAGGGAAAATAAACCTTCTGGGCAACTGCTCATGTGTTACATCAAAACTATGCCACTGTGTAGACCTTTGGTGCACTAACTAATTAGTTTTTCCCTGTACAACACACACACACACATGCAAAGAAGCTTCCTCATAATCTGCTTACAATATCTGTATTTAGTTGTAACTGAATTTATCTTTGTTACCCACCATTACTGTTCTGACGGTCAGCTAGAGTGAACACCACTGTTGGAAAGGCTCCAGAACCTCAACCCCCTGCCTCAAAAAACTCTCCTTCCAAATTTAGTTTGAAAGAAGCAGATTATTGATTATTGAAAGAAACATTGATTATTGTTGCAGACATCCGTGGCAGTGTTGAGACCGGGAATTTGTCCTTTGAGAGATGTGTCAATAGGCGCTGTGTGAATTTTAATCTGTTAGCAGTGACGTGTTGATAAAGTCATCCAGAATTTTAAAAAGCCCTTGAAAACATTTTAAAGTAAAATTCCAGACATTGTGAAGTATTTTCAGCCAGTCCTTATTGCAGCCTGTCAGAATGGTTTTAAAGCTTTCATTATCGGCCCTGATAAGTGTCCTCAGTGCCTACAGTCAGGTTGTATCCATGTCTAGGTGACCATAGGTGACTGCGTTCCTCCTCCTTTCTCTCCAAACCCCGCCTCTTCCCCAGTTGTCTCCCAGCCCCGCCCCTTCCTCAGGTCACTTCCAGCCCCACCCCTTCCTCGGTTCTCTCCCTCACTCCTCCCTTTTCACACCAAGCCCATACACAGTAGACCAGAGGAGAAATTGGCAGTAGAGGAGAGCGCGGCAGACTCCAGGCGGCGAGCTCACTCCGCCCTGGCTCCGCCTCCACGCGAACCGGCTCCAGTACAGGTGACAACCGGCACTGCTCCGCGTCGGCCCGGAGCTTCCAGACAGACAGGATGAGGGAGAGCAAGGAGGGGCCCCCGGGCACGGGGCCTGTGGCGCGGGGCGTGGAGCAGGGTGTGTGCTCCCTGCTGCAGCAGTGAGTCAGTCCAACGGCAGTGGGATCGCAGTGACGGGACGCCGACGGGCCCTTCAGCCTGGGAGAGGGATGTGAATATGGAGCTCAGGAGAACAGAACAAGTTAAAAGAGAATAGAGTATAAAAGTCCTGCAGCACCTTAACTCCCGTTAGCCGTTAACTACTGTCTCAGCTAGCAAATAGATGGATGAATGAATGGATAGGCAGACATACAGAATGTGTGTGTGTGTTTAAAATTCCCTGAGGCAGAACTGTGTGCTGCTCTCTGTAGATTGGGTGGTGCATTTGTATGTCATGTCAGTTTGAGCAACAGGCTAGAGTCACAGTGTGACTCAAACTGTGTGTACACACACACACACACACACACAGGGAGGAGCGTTGTTTTTTTGGCAGTGTGCAACTTTAGATTCAGAGCCATGTCAGTGAGCTGGAAAGAAACATCTCTCGTTCTCCCTCCCTCCCTCCTCTCTCTTTTCATTCTCCCTCTCTCTTCCTCCTTTACTCAGTGCGAGTGCATCTGTTCTGATAAGCTAGATAAGCAAATCCCTTGAATTGGAGGATGTGCGCTTCAAAACGCACAAACATTTACAGTCTGTCACGGCTGTCACTCACAATCCCTGACAGAGATGTTTTACTGTGACTTACGCCTCTGTATTGATCTCGTCCTTTAATATTACGATATAGTAAGTGATACCGTAGTTCACCTACTGTCAGCTGGTGTAATTAATGCTGTGATACTGTTAGTGTAATTAATGCTGTCCTAAGTTGCTGAGATAATTCTGGACAGCGGAGCAAATCATTATAGTTATAATCTCCATTTCTATAGTGGTGTCCATCTTTATGCATGATTGTGTGTGTGTGTGTGTGTGTGTGTGTGTGTGTGTGTGTGTGTGAGAGAGAGAACAATAGGAGCTCAGAAGTCTTAGTCATTTTTGCAGCCTTCTTTGTGTTACAAAGGGACTATTCATGTATTACTCACTTAAACCTCTGAAGACCAATGGCAACTCTGTAGTGAGCTCTCCACACACACACACACACACACACACACACACACACTCACTCTGACTCTAAAATGAGCTCTCCTCACACACACACTCATTCACTGATGCTGTAGTGAACTCTCTTCACACATACACACACACACAGACACACACTCACTGACTTTGTAGTAAATTCTGCTCATACATACACGCACTGATTCACTCTGTAGTAAGATAACCCTTATTTGTAGTCTTTAATTTGTAAAAAAAACAAATAAATCGATGTGTGCTCCTCTCCCTCCACCAGTCCCAAAATTTTCTGCCTTTTTTGACACACACTCTCTTTCCCTCCCATTCTTGTTGTCTCTCCCACTTTCTCTCTCTCTCTCTCTCTCTCTCTCTCTCTCTCTCACTGTTTCTCAGTATCTCTCCATCCAAACATTTCTCTAATCTTTCTTTCTCTCCCGGAGGTGTATCCACCTACTGTACTATATCTGTCACCACCACCCAAGAATGACGAGCATCTTGCCAGATCTGCGTGTTTTGAGTGTGTGTATCTGTGTGTGTGTGTGTGTTTGAGTGTGTGTGTGTTTGAGTGTGTGTGTGTTTGAGTGTGTGTATCTCTGTGTGTGTTTGAATGTATGTATCTGTGTGTGTCTGCGTGTGTGTGTGTGTGTGTGTGTGTCTGTGGGGGGGCTGATAAGGTCAGTAAAGGGCAGGAGGTCAGCAGCAGTGGGTGTTGGGAGACCCTGCTGGGGTTTCATTTACATTTACAGCATTTAGCAAACGCTCTTATCCAGAGCGACTTACAAAGTGCTGGTGTCATCTACTCTCATGTATATCCTACCCACTACAGCAGGTTAGAGCCAGTAAAGATACCGCTGAACTACAAAATACTGATACTGATGGAATCAGTCTTATACCTTGAAGGACACAGTAAGGACTACATCAGTGATAACTGCAATCCAAACAATAATACCAATTAATCCAAACAATAATACCAATTAATCCAAAGAGTAAGTGCTAGTGCATTTAGTTACTCAAGTACTCCACAAATAGATGAGTTTCAGTCTGTGTTTGAAGACTCTGCTCTTCAGACAGACAGTGGAAGTTCATTCCACCATCTGGGAGCAGGTCAGAGAACATGCTAGAAGCTTGTCTGGCTTGACTTGAAGAAAGAAAGAATATGCCTAGAAACTTGATTGGAGGGTGGAAAGGAAAAAAATTTACTGGTACAAACTGGTTTCTCCCCTTTAACGTTGTGGTTCCCGTGGCAACCGGGTTTTGTTTTCCTTTCGGTTTCGTGCTATGCCTGTTCCGTTATTGGTTTTGGTTTTCCCAGGCTTGTTAGTTTCCACCTGTTCTCTGTTAGTCTTGTTCATTCAGTGTACTTAAGCCTGTCTGTTCCTGGTTAGTTTTCTGGTCACCGTTCGGCTATGTTGGATGTTTGTTGCTGTAACAGGTCTATGTTGGATGTTTGTTACTGTAACAGGTCTATGTTGGATGTTTGTTACTGTAACAGGTCTATGTTGGATGTTTGTTGCTGTAACAGGTCCATGTTGGATGTTTGTTACTGTAACAGTTCTGTGTTGGATGTTTGTTACTGTAACAGGTCTGTGTTGGATGGTTGTTACTGTAACAGGTCTGTGTTGGATGTTTGTTACTGTAACAGGTCTATGTTGGATGTTTGTTACTGTAACAGGTCTGTGTTGGATGTTTGTTACTGTAACAGGTCCATGTTGGATGTTTGTTACTGTAACAGTTCTGTGTTGGATGTTTGTTACTGTAACAGGTCTTTTCCCTTTATGTATGGGATCCTGCTTCTTTTGTTTCAGTTCGTAGCTCTGGCCCTTGCTCTGTGTTTAGCCTGCCTATGTCTAACCATGCAGCCAAGTTATCTGGTTGTATATCACTGACTGATTCTGCTGGTTTTGTGACTTTCTAGTGAGTCGTGCTAATAAACATCTTTCTGCCTGGCATTTTCATTCACCTCAATTAACCCAACCGTTTCAGGCTCTGTTTAGGATTGGTGTCACAGTGGTGGTCTTGAGTGTAGGGGGTACATGTCCCGAGGATAAGGAGTTGTTGAAGGTAGCAGTTCTCCTGATGTTGTGTGGAAGAGGTTGGAAAGAACAGGATACAACAAAGCGTGTTTTCATCACAGTTTGGTGTGTTTTCATCATCACTGTAGTGTTTTCATCGTCACCGTGTGGCATGTAGTCCCTCTCTCTCTCCTCTCCTCCCTGCTCTCTCCTCTCCTCCCTGCTCTCTCTTTGTCTCCCCTCTGCTCTCTCTTCCTCTCCTCCCTGCTCTCTCTTTCTCTCCCCTCTGCTCTCTCTTTTTCTTCTCTCTTTCTCTCCCCTCTGCTCTCTCTTTCTATCCCTCTCCCTATGTCCCCCTTTCTCTGTCTTTTTCCCTGTTGTCTGTACCACAGTCCTCGGGGGGGTTTAACTAAAACCAGAATTACTGGCCTTCTCACGAGTTACAGCAGCTGAATAGAGCTCCCTGCATGTGTGTGTGTGTGTGTGTTTGTAGAGCCCTCTGTATGTGCTTTTTAATGTGTATAGAGCTCTCTGTTTGTGTGTGTGTGTGTGTGTGTGTGTGTATGAATGTATGTAGAGCTCTCTGTAAGTGTTTTTGTGTTTGTGTGTGTGTGTGTGTGTGTGTGTATGTGGGTGGGTGATTGTGGATATGTAAATGAGAAATAGAGAGAGAGAGAGAGAGAGAGAGAGAGAGGCCATTAAAGACCTATTTAATGATTGAAGACTCATGACTTAAACTACATAATCTGGACACAAATGAACACGGAATCACCCAACAAATCCCAGAGTGGATCAAAATGAATTCAGACATTCATCTTTACTGAACATTTGTCAGTATATAAGCGCTTAAAGGGAGATACTATCTCTTATATAGTCAACATTGAAGGGAAATACATTATATCTTATATACCCAACATTTATTACTATATTGCTACTTCTAATCTCTTTAACATCACTCAGAAAACAGAGGGCACTATGTACACTACACTACACTACACTACACTACACTGTACACTACACTACACTGTACACTACACTGTACACTACACTGTACACTACACTACACTGTACACTACACTGTACACTACACTGTACACTACACTACACTGTACACTACACTGTACACTACACGTGGCTATTCCCAAAGATCGGTCTGTTTGTGTAACTGTAATTGTGTGTGTAAATGTATGTTTGTGCGCATGTGTGTTTAGGGCTTCAACTAGTAAGCATCTACACACACACACACACACAGACACACACACAGTTCCTGGCTATTTCTAGGCAGCTACATCACTGCCCCATTAAATCTTCATTAAAGGAGGGCTTTTAGGCATGGTCTGCAGATGCTTAATGACTTAATGCGCATTTGTTTAAGTGTGTGTGAGTGTGTGCGCGTGTTTTAGGAGAGTGTGAGTGTGTGCACGTGTTTTAGGAGTGTGTGTGTGTGCATGTGCACATTTTACACACCCATAGACGACCCCCACTGTAAAGGCCAGCTGCAGTAATCACTCAGCCAAAGATTACTGAATTGAATTTGCTACTTTAGCAGTTACTGCAAACAAGATCCTCTTCTCTCTCTCTCTCTCTCTCTCTCTCTCTCTCTCTCACTCCATCTCTCTCTATCTCTCTATCTCTCCCCAACGCTGCACAGTCGTGATAAACTAAGTATTATTTTTATGCTCTAGTAGATTCATAACTTTTGAAGCACCTGCCATCCACCACATCCTGCCTTTTGTTTCCACATTGTTTCCACTTCAGCTATCCTTTTTTCCCCTCATAACTCCGCCCCTTCCTAGTGGCTCCTGAGTCTCGCCGATGCTTTAGCCCCGCCCCCAACTCCTCCCCTCATCCCTCTCTCACCACGCAGAGCAGTGGTGATGCTGACAGAAGACGTCGCATTAAACGGACAGGAATTACTCGAGTCACGCGCCAACACATACGGGAAAAATAAACGCCCCCTTGTGTTTCATCGGGGAGATGAAAAAAAAAGGTTCAGAACAGCCGCGTCAAGCTTCACTCTTAATTAAAGAATACGTTGATAGAGGGAAACGAGAAACGCCTGTAGTAACTGCTGCAGAGTGGAGAAGTCCAAGCAGACTGGGAGAGACGCTCCTGCCTCGGGATAAACGCTCCTGCCTTGCTCCCCACCTGGCAGGTGGATGTGAGAGGAGCTGCCATTACGTTCAGTTAATTGCCAAGAGGCAGCTGATCCTAGATCAGTAATTTGTGAAAGCCCCAAGCGTGTTCATATCAGGCTGAGCGCTTTATAACTGCTTTGGAGTTGTTCGCTGCCTCACGCTCTCATGTGACACGTATGACTCCCGTGTGCATGCGACTCAGCCATGTGCTTCGCTACGCGCTAACGCTCTCTTTCCTCGTACAGGAAGTGAAGGGGCGGAGCCGTGGCATACCCTCTTGTTTCTCTCTTCGTTACTCCGTCCTCCTCCCGTCAGAGCGGCTCTTGTCGTCGACGTCGTCTTGCGAGCGAATCCGTGTAACAGGCTTGGCGTCTTGAGCCGAAGGGCCAGGGGCCCCGAGTTGCATGCGCGAGCGCGCGAGTGCCATTCCGACTTTCGGCAAGGCCGGACGGGCGAGGGAGGGAGGCGGGGGGTGGAGCGGCGATCGGGAGGATGGACACGGAGGAGGGTGGTGCAGACGCCCCGGTGGAGCTGAGCGCTGCGGCCCGGCACCCGGAGGAGGGCGGAAGCTCGCAGGCGGTAAGCTTCCCACAGCACGGACCTCCCCGCGCTCCGGAGGAAACAGATATGGCTGTCAGGGTGTTTTACTCTCTGCTTCTGTATGCCGTCTCTTTAAGGCACTTTCCCCTTTTTCGAAAGTGTTGTGGCATGTTCCTGTTTTTTGTGCTGTCTGTCTATCAAGTGTCTCTCTCTCTCTCTCTCTCTCTCTCTCACACACACACACATATCTCTCTCTGTTTCTCTCTCTCAGTCTCTGTCTGTTTTTCTCTCTTGCTGCCTGTCTCTCTGTTTCTCTCTCTCACTCTCTCTCTCTGTTTCTCTCTCTCTCTGCCTGTCTCTCTCTCGTTTCTCCTCCTGCAGCTCTGGCCCTGCCTCCTTCCCCCATTGGCTGTCATATTTGCAGCACCGAGTCCTCGTCTTTTGCCCCAGAAGTCTGTTCTTCTCCTTTGCACGTCTCTCTCCACCGTCCCCCCCCCCTTTTCATTTTGCTTCATGCTTTAATCTGTTCTTTTTTCTCTCTTTCTCTCTCTCCCTCTCCGTCTCTCTTTCTCTCTTCAGAGAGGTCTGTTACCGCATTGCCACACACACCGCAGTCCCGATACGCCGTGCATCACAAACGTGTTGTTGCTCTCTGGATGTACCGGGGGTTAAACATTAGCTTGTAATATCTCTGCCAGGGCTGTTTGTTGCATCATGTGAAAGGAGCGGTTCATCAGAGCGGCTGCAGGCCACGCGGCTGGCAGACTCACAGAACACAGACTTTCTGTGGATTTGACTGAGGGCCACACCGAGGGTCATGGGACACTTCAGTATTGTAAAGACCAATAACGTAGTAATAATATACTTAATATAGGCAGTGATGACATGGTGGCAGGGTAGTGAACAGCACATGAACACACTCGCATGGACACACACACACACACACACACACACACACACACACACACATACACTCACTGACATGAACACACGCGCATGCATATGCTCACACACACACGGGCATATGTGTTCATACAGTATATGTTTGTGTTAGTACAGCGCATGTTTGTGTGAGCGTAGTGTGTGTTTGTGAGTACTGTGTGTGTGTGTGTGTGTGAGCACAGCATGCAGCGGGGCTGGTTTTCCTATAGAGTACACGTTTGTTTTCTTATAGAGTACACGTTTGTTTTCCTGTAGAGTACATGTTTGTTTTCTTATAGAGTACACGTTTGTTTTCCTGTAGAGTACATGTTTGTTTTCCTATAGAGTACACGTTTGTTTTCCTATAGAGTACACGTTTGTTTTCCTGTAGAGTACACGTTTGTTTTCTTATAGAGTACACGTTTGTTTTCCTATAGAGTACACGTTTGTTTTCCTGTAGAGTACACGTTTGTTTTCCTATAGAGTACACGTTTGTTTTCTTATAGAGTACACGTTTGTTTTCTTATAGAGTACACGTTTGTTTTCCTATAGAGTACACAGGTTCGCACGTGCATTTGACAGGAAATAGGCAGCATTTATCTCCTCTTTATAACTGCCACAGTGTGCCTCTTCTCTCTCTCTCCCTCCATCTCTCACTCCCTTCCTCTCTCTCTTCCTCTCTCTCTTTGTCTCTTTCTCCCTCTCTCTCCCACCCTCCCTCTTTCTCTACTTTTATCTCAGTTGAGAACAAACGTGTGTTTCACACACACAGTGCTATCAGACACCAGCTTCAGTACTTCATACAGCCTTGAAAATAGCATATCAGATCTCAACAGAATCCCACCACAGCATATCAGATCTCTACAGAATCCCACCACAGCATATCAGATCTCAACAGAATCCCACCACAGCATATCAGATCTCAACAGAATCCCACCACAGCATATCAGATCTCTGCAGAATCCCACCACAGAATTAATGATATATGGTTATTATACCATCAATAAAACAACAACACTAATGCTGACCAAACACGTTTGCACAGCACTGTACTGCTGCTTCACACAAATCACATTTATACAGAACTACATGTCATGTGTCATGTTCAGGTGTGTGTATTTAAACATGCGTCCGTCTAACCCCTTTTACACCTGGTTACGTTTTGTTTTTAATAAATGTGTTTAATCTTTGAAAAGGCTGTGGCATCCTGCTCGACTGTGTTTATGCTGCGCTACACACGTCCATTACAACACCTTCACAATACACCTTCACAATACACCTTCACAATACACCTTCACAATACACCTTCTCAATATTGTTGCATCTCATCCAGTACACACACACACACACACACACAGGTGCCAACAGGCACACAAACAGATGCTATACCTGTCTTAGACACTTGGTTCACATACACACCGATTGTCTGATGTGTAAAACAGGCTGATAGGGTTGTATGTTTCATTTGTAGGGGAGGTTTTAGTGATGTGAGAAGGCCAGTAGGGTTGTTTAGGCTGTGTTAGCATTTCCTTTGGAGTTTTTGCACGTTACAAAATTACTTGGTCATCGATCACTTGCTCCGAGGGATTTTGCCCTGGATTGTGCTTTGTTAAAGGTTCTTCCTGGTATGTACAGGCTTTTCTGTTCTTTGGATTCTCCATGTGTTCGCAGAAAGCAAGTGGATTTCAGTTTGTTCCCTTGAGCCCTTCTCTCCACCTCCTGAACTCTGAATTTACATCGTGTCCACAGCAAGTGATTCCCCCCAAGGGCAAGTCCTGAGGGCTTGTCTGTTCCAGAGTTTGACACTGAAAATCTCACAGTAGTTAAAGCAGGAGTAGATATATAAAAATACCCATGTAAAAATAACTTTTTGTCATATTTCCTACAATTCATGTCCTGACAGTTGTAGATGAGACAGAGTATCTTTGCCTGAATCAGAGCCAGGAGTGTCTGATGGACTGTCAGTGACTGCTGGTGCACACCTGACAGTAAAAAGAGATTGAGAAAAAAAAC
>JAOXYF010000763.1:0-10254 GCA_028565775.1 Sternarchorhynchus goeldii | reverse complement strand
TAAGGATAGTATTATAAAGGACAGTATTATTAAGGATAGTATTATAAAGGATAGTATTATTAAAGTATTATAAAGGATTGCATTATAAAGGACAGTATTATTAAAGATAGTATTATTAAGGATAGTACTATTAAGGATAGTATTATAAAGGATAGTATTGTAAAGGATAGTACTATAAAGGACAGTATTATTACGGATAGTATTATTAAGACACACATATACATACACACACACAAACACATGCATACACACAGACACATACATATAGTACCATATAGTAACATATAGTAATTTGGACACACCAACTCGGTTTATCTTATAATTTTCTACATTAAAAAACATGGAACATCAAACCAATTAAATAATACATCTGTGGTGCTTTGACACTTGTTCATATGTGGTTACGTTGTAACACTTGTTCATATGTGGTTACGTTGTAACACTTGTTCATGTGTGGTTACGTGGTGACACTTGTTCATGTGTGGTTACCCTGTGACACTTGTTCATATGTGGTTACGTTGTAACACTTGTTCATGTGTGGTTACCCTGTGACACTTGTTCATGTGTGGTTACGTTGTGACAATTGTTCATATGTGGTTACGTTGTGACACTTGTTCATGTGTGGTTACCCTGTGACACTTGTTCATGTGTGGTTACCCTGTGACACTTGTTCGTATGTGGTTACCCTGTGACACTTGTTCGTATGTGGTTACGTTGTGATACTTGTTCGTATGTGGTTACTTTGTAACACTTGTTCATATGTGGTTACGTTGTAACACTTGTTCATATGTGGTTATGTTGTGACACTTGTTCATATGTGGTTACCCTGTGACACTTGTTCGTATGTGGTTACGTTGTGATACTTGTTCGTATGTGGTTACGTTGTGATACTTGTTCATATGTGGTTTAGACTCTTGGAAGTGTCACCTACTCTGATCATGGCTTTTGCACACTCTTGGTGTTCTCATCACCTGCTTCATGAGGTGCTGCCTGTGATGATTCTCCATCAGTCTGGAAGAAGCTCTCACACATGCAGAGTGTAGGGTGTAGGGTGAGGGACTGAGGTTCTGAAAGAAAGCTATTTGCTGAGGGCACATCTAAAATTAATTATGCGTGTGTGTTTTGGAAAGCAGTTCATATAGAGGCGAACACATTTCAAAATTGATATTAAAAACGTGTTTAAGTATAATCCATTAGATTAAAACGCCTTTCTTACTATTAAAACATCCATTCAGTCAGGTGTGTCCACAGTTTTGAGTGATACGTTATGTGTATATAAGAGAGAGGGAGTGTGTGTGCAAATATATTGATAGCCTGGAGTTTCCAGACTTATTTGAAAAAGAGTACATCTTGTAACTGATCATCTGTTTGAGCTGAACACAGTTATTGATTTCCATCGCAAAGCATGATTTTCAGATTGATGTAAGTTATTATAATTCAGTTATACACACAAAAATACACATTCCTTTTCTATCCCAAACACACACAGACACACACACACATACATACAGACACAAGTGCATGCCAGTGTTGCTATGTGAACTGCCAGTGTTGCTATGTGAACTGACAAAGTGATTCATCATTGCATACCACAAGATCCAGTGCAACATGAAATCTGTTTGTGTGTGTGACTTCACATGAAAGCTTTACACACGTTCACACACACATTCACACAAATGTTCAAACACATTTTCAGGGTCTCAAAAACATGCAGGCTGGGGAGAGAGAAAAACCATAGCTGTACATCAGCCATGATGGAGCATGTAGTGAGTAAGGTCACTGTGTTACCATGGGGGGCCACTGCATTACTGTGGGGGGCCACTGCGTTACCGGGGGGCCACTGCGTTACCGTGGAGGTGGGGGTGCTGGCGTGAGCCGGTGAGCTTAGCCTGAGATGCCGTGTTGGTCTGGGAGTGCGCGATTAACCACCTTCTGTCTGAAACTAAATGCTCCGGTTCAAATGTGTGATTGCATGTGTGGAGCTGAAATTAGGGCCATGAGACGAAGACAGGTGTGACCATGCCGTTCACTTTTTCCATTACAATTTGTTGGTCTCGCATTCTTGAGGCTCCCTGAACACACTTTGTTTATCTGACCCCGGCTTGACCCCTGGGGAATGGGCTCCTAAGCCCTGGTAACACCAAACCAGCCATGACCTGCATCAAACACACACTTTGAGCTGCTCCTGTAAGAACTGAGGGAAACACCCACATTCAGCTTCTCTGGTGAGAATAGCGTGAAAAACACAATTTCAGCTCCTCTTGTTAGAACTTCCTGAAGAAGCTAGAAGAGTTCTGAGAAGCAGCAGCGTGGTTCGAAGAGATTCCAGCAGAGCTAGAACACACTGCGCCAACAACCTCCAACCAACACCAACCAACTTCAACACAGAGCGTATACCATGCCTGTGGAGGCTCTAGAAAGTTCTCCCTCATTCAAGCTGGCTCAATTTCTGGAACATTCTATAGCCACAAGGCACCTCGAGAATGTTGGTGGTGTTTGGAAAATGATGCGATTTGTTTCATCCAGGCCAGTGTTGGTTTGGGAGTGGAACTCAGGTAGTGTTTACAGATAGCTGATGTTGTTGGGTAAATGACGGTGTTGTTGGAGATGTTGGAGATGACTTCACTGTAGATTCCCTACCTTCTTCTTATTACTTGGGCAAATGTAGAAGTTTGTCACTATGATGGTCGTTCCAGGCATCAGGTTGAGTTTGGTATAGGTGGTGCCATAATCATTGGACCTACAGAGAGAGAGAGAGAGAGAAGGAGAAAGAGAGACAGACAGAGAGAGAGAGAGAGAGAGAGAGAGAGAGAGAGAAACAGACAGAGAGAGAGAGAGAGAGAAACAGACAGAGAGAGAGAGGGCAGAGAAGGAGAGAGAAGACGAGTGTGGATAGAGAGAGAAAGGACCAGAAAGAGAGAAAATACATTCAGTGCAGTATAGCATCACACTGACTCATCTGTGAAACCTTCAATTATGTTCAATACATAATTATGAAAATACACAACAACAGAGATATGACACACCAGATCCTTCTGCCCACAAAAAATATTTTCTTTCATCATAAAAACCTTTTGTAAAGGTATGTTTTGAAAATGAAAAACCTTTTGAAAAGGTATTTTTCAAAGCACAGGTAATTCTATAGGTATTCTTGAAGAAAAAAAAATACTGACACCAACAACCTTCTAGATTTCAACACACACACTATAAATAAAGCCACAGATTGACCGACAAATATCTGAAAGGTACTGAAGGCAACAGGATTTCTCTCATAAGCACTATGAGCTCAGAACAAAGGAGTGGGGCTTAGCTGTTAGAACCAGAGATGGGTGGGGCTTAGCTGTTAGAACCAGAGATGGGTGGGGCTTAGCTGTTAGAACCAGAGATGGGTGGGGCTTAGCTGTTAGAACCAGAGGGGTGTGACTTAACTGTTAGAACCAGAGAGGGGTGGGACTAGCTCTTGAAGCTACAGAGGGTAAGAAAGGAGTCTGGCCCTGGCACAGCCAATCATGTTTGAAACTGCAGTCACACAGATCCAAACCCAAACCACAGATGTTTAAAGCCAACCATCCAAACCCAAACCATAGATGTTTACATCCAACCATCCAAACCCAAACCATAGATGTTTACATCCAAACCTAAACCATAGATGTTTACATCCAACCATCCAAACCCAAACCACAGATGTTTACATCCAACCATCCAAAACCAAACCATAGATGTTTACATCCAAACCCAAACCATAGATGTTTACATCCAGCAATCCAAACCCAAACCATAGATGTTTATATCAAACCCAAACCATAGATGTTTACATCCAGCAATCCAAACCCAAACCATAGATGTTTACATCCAGCAATCCAAATCATAGATGTTTAACTCCAACCACCCAAACCCATATAATAGATGTTTACAGGCGACATGGAGTTCTCAATTTAAACAAGGTTAATAGTAATTTTGTCAAATGCAAGCTGTATTTTGTGTTCAGTGGAACAACGTCTGTTCAATGTGTTCTTGTTTAGAAGCACACACAGACACACAGACTACGTATACATGCACACATACAAACACACACACATATACCCACATACATACACACATACAAACATACACACACTCCCACACACACATGCATAAAATAGAGGACTGATCCTCAGAGAAGCAACGTTCCTCCTCCTCCTCGTCTGCACTGCAGTGATTCCCCACAGGCACTGGGAGCTTCAGCACTGATCTCTCCTTCACACAACAGAGCTGTTTAATCTGGACAATACACACATACAGAGACGGGGGAGGGAGTGGAAGAGAATGAGGGAGAGAGCGGGAGGGAGAGACAGAGAGATAAAGATAGAGGGAGAGAGTGAGAGAGAGAGAGAAGGGAAGAAAAAGAACAGAGGAGCGTGGACAAAGATGACTTTTTCTCCTTTGATCTCCTGAAGAGAGGAGGAGAGGAGGAGAGGGCTGTCTCCTCTACACTGGGTAAAAAAATTTAAACTATAAACAAGTTGTTTTGCACTGGGCAGAAGAAGAAACAGAGCAAATAGCACAAGTCCAGTGATGATGTAAGCAATCCCAGCCCCATGTGTGAGGACCGCACTGCTCTGCTGGAATGAATTATGAGGCATTATAGGAACACAGGCACTCCTGGAGAGAAACTGCTACGTGGCAACACTGAAACCTGCATCAGGAATTTCTTAAAGGCAGTAGTGAGTTCACTCTTGGCCAACCTGACTAGTGATGGTGGCAAAGTACTGAAGCAGCGCTTTACTCCAGGAGTACTGAAATGGTACTTTACTCAGTGAGGTTCTGGAGTGGTCCAGGACAGTCTTTGAGGTTCTGGAGTGGTCCAGGAGGGTGTTTGAGGTTCTGGAGTGGTCCAGGACAGTCTTTGAGGTTCTGGAGTGGTGCAGGACAGTGTTTGAGGTTATGGAGTGGTCCAGGACAGTCTTTGAGGTTCTGGAGTGGTCCAGGAGGGTGTTTGAGGTTCTGGAGTGGTCCAGGACAGTCTTTGAGGTTCTGGAGTGGTGCAGGACAGTGTTTGAGGTTATGGAGTGGTCCAGGACAGTCTTTGAGGTTCTGGAGTGGTCCAGGACAGTCTTTGAGGTTCTGGAGTGGTCCAGGACAGTGTTTGGGGTTATGGAGTGGTGCAGGACAGTGTTTGAGGTTATGGAGTGGTCCAGGACAGTGTGAGGTTATGGAGTGGTCCAGGACAGTGTTTGGGGTTATGGAGTGGTCCAGGACAGTGTTTGGGGTTCCGGAGTGGTCCAGGAGGGTGTTTGAGGTTTTGGAGTGGTGCTGGACAGTGTTTGAGGTTTTGGAGTGGTGCTGAACAGTGTTTGAGGTTATGGAGTGGTGCTGGACAGTGTTTGAGGTTATGGAGTAGTGCTGGACAGTGTTTGAGGTTATGGAGTGGTGCTGGAGGGTGTTTGAGGTTATGGAGTGGTCCAGGAGGGTGTTTGAGGTTATGGAGTGGTCCAGGAGGGTGTTTGAGGTTATGGAGTGGTCCAGGAGGGTGTTTGAGGTTATGGAGTGGTGCTGGACAGTGTTTGATGTTGTGGAGTGTTCAATGTGAGAAAGTGAGAAGCTTTCCAGTACAACATGAGAATTTGATCCTCAACCATATTACCACAAAGAACACACACCTCAACCCTGTTACCACAGAGAACACACACCTCAACCCTGTTACCACAGAGAACACACACAAAGTACTGCAACCCTATTATCAGTGTTTACCAAGACCACCAATGACAGCTACACACACAGACACACCGCTGAGATTTCATGGTTCATAAGGAGACCAACAAACACCAGAACCTAAAGATCAAAATTGTATAAATCTGACTCCAATGTACTGGAATTGTACTGAACCTAGTGATGAAAATGTTTTCTGAACTGTGCACTGAACTGAAAACCTGAACTGAGGGGTGGAACTGTGAGAAGAGCACCTGTATCTGATACTGATAGTGAACCACAACCTGATACTGTATCTGATACTGATACTGAACCCCACAACTGGTCAGCAGCTTTAGGGCCAGTGGAGCTTTATTTTACTATTTAACAAATTTCACAAGAAACTCTCGCCAAATACACACACTGTGGTAAAATGTTTCTCAGTATGTCAGCAGACAGGCTACAACAGCACATCCAACAGTCAGTGGAGCTTCCGGCCTTCAGGACAACTGCTCTGAGATCAGCAGCAGAGATGCTGGAACAAGCATGTGATACATCAGACTCATTACAGTAATCCTCTCAGAGACACACAGAGAGAGTGAAAGAGAGACAGGGGGAGAGAGAGAGAGAGTCAGAGTCAAAAAGAGAGTCAGAGCGACAGAGAGACAGTCAGAAACAGACAGAAAGATGGACAAAGTCAGAGAAAGAGAGAGAGAGAGAGAAAGAGAGAGAGAGAGAGAAAGAGAGACAGAGAAAGGGAAGATTTAGAAGAACATTAGATCGCTAAGCAGAGTCATGTGTAGGACTGTATGTTGGGTCCTGGGCTTCTAGTGCAAATGTTATACTAAACATGTTAAACTTAATCAGGTCCTAAAATCCAGTTCACAGCAGCGTCCAGCAGACAGAGAAACGATGAACAGAACAGAGAGCAAAAGAGGACAAATGATAACGAAGCAAGAGAACTGAGGGATTAAACGTGCAAGATGGGAGATTAGTGTCCTGTGGTTTCACTTTCTAATTAACCTACTTTGATCAAATTCAACTAATTCCTAGTAAATTATTGTGTAAGAGGTTTTAGCAAAATAGAATGTAGCTTAAGCTTCTCGGGAAGAAAAAAATAGCTTTTTTCTTTTCTTATCCAGGACTACTGTTGCTCAAAGTGACCTGATGTTACATAATGGTAATGAGGTTAATTGCATTCATCTTAAATTTAATTTCTTGTATATATGTGAGTGTTTTTTTAGTTAAAAGTATGCTAAATGTTAAAGTATGCTAAATGTTAAAGTATGCTAAATGTTTAGGACTGGAGGGGGTTTCAACAGCAGAAACAAAGACAAACAGCTTAGTCTCAGTCTCCCTACTGATATGAGAACGGCTATGAAGTATGTTGGTAAAGTGTTTTACAGGACACTGAGGTGTGTTGGGACACTGTTACAGGACGCTGAGGTGTGTTGGGAAAGTGTTACAGGATGCTGAGGTGTGTTGGGAAAGTGTTACAGGACACTGAGGTGTGTTGGGAAAGTGTTACAGGACACTGAGGTGTGTTGGGAGAGTGTTACAGGACGCTGAGGTGTGTTGGGAGAGTGTTACAGGACGCTGAGGTGTGTTGGGAAAGTGTTACAGGACACTGAGGTGTGTTGGGAGAGTGTTACAGGACACTGAGGTGTGTTGGGAGAGTGTTACAGGACGCTGAGGTGTGTTGGGAAAGTGTTACAGGACACTGAGGTGTGTTGAGAGAGTGTTACAGGACACTGAGGTGTGTTGGGAGAGTGTTACAGGACAGTGAGACAGAGAAACTACAACCACCTGTGAATAACAGAGGTGTCAAGTAATAAGCAGACCATCTGATTCCACACAGACACCTACCCCTGATGATACAGAGCTGAATCAACACCTACAGAGTCAAATCAATACCTGCAGAGTTCAATCCAATTGGGTATTTTACTAAGTGGTGCCAACTTGTACTGCTGGGTTGAATCTGCCTTTCACAGAGGTAAATCACAGGGGTAAATAATAGGGGTAAATCATGAGGTAAATAATAATTTTTCATAAACTATGTTGATGAGAAATGAAAATTACAATTTGTCTATTTTAATCTTTTAATCTGAAAGTTCCTTTGCAGCACCTTCATAAATCATCCATAATATAGACATCAGTCTATAAATATTTCTAAATGCCTCTTTACATCTATAAACATTTATAAACACAAAATTACTCTATAAACATTTATAAACACCATGTTAAGCAGTGTAGGCAATGAAGAGATAGAAGACTCTTTATAAGCACTTCTAAATGTTCATACATGACTCATAAGAATGTAGAGATGAAACACTCTCTTTATAAGCACTTCTAAATGTTCAAACATGAATCATAAGAATGCAGAGATGAAAGACTCTCTTTATAAGCACTTCTAAATGTTCAAACATGACTCATAAGAATGTAGAGATGAAAGACTCTTTATAAGCACTTCTAAATGTTCAAACATGACTCATAAGAATGTAGAGATGAAAGACTCTCTTTATAAGTACTTCTAAATGTTCAAACATGACTCATAAGAATGTAGAGATGAAAGACTCTCTTTATAAGCACTTCTAAATGTTCAAACATGACTCATAAGAATGCATACATGAGTTAGAAATGCTTCAGGAATCACTGAAGACAAAGTGAAATAAAAAATGTATCATTGACTTTGCCATATAGAGAAGAAATCCAAACTCTGTGTGTGTGTGTGTGTGTGTGTGTGTGTGTATGTGTGTGTGTTGTCATACTGAAACATACATGAATCAGCTCACTGACACTTCAAATTATGTCACTCCCAGGATTCCTGGTCTATGTGTTAAACGTACTTTCTCACTATTGGTTGACATAGAGCAGCAAGGAGTCAAAGTCTGCTGCTATTGGCCGACAGAGTAGCAAGTAATTAAACTCTGTTTAAACTATTGGTTGTCAAAGCAGCACAGAGCCTAACTCCCTCAGAACAGCAGCACGGAACCAACCAGAGGGTACATCATCATGGTAGGTACATCATCACCATGGTAGGTACATCATCACCATGGTAGGTACATCATGATCCACCATGTCAAAAAAACACAAAGACTGATTGTGAGCAGACGACTGGCTGTTCTACTCAAAGTACCAGCAATGCGCTTTCAGCCAAAAGACTCATGTTATGAAAATGATGCCCAAAATTCAGCTTTGACGTCTGCTGTGACCCTGCAACAAGATGGAAGCAGAAGAGATGGAAACATGCAATGCTCCTTGTTAAATGTGGGGAAATGTACAAGTCAAAAATGGCCTTTCATATCATCAAGTTATTTCAGAACAAACGAGGTCTATAAATAAACTGCAGGGTTTACTGAACCTCTCTGACTCAGACAGACACAAACACACATGATTTATGTGGACACGAAAATATCTGACCAAAGAACATCAGAACAGCATCTGTCCTCTAAAAGCTCTTAAAAATATCTGACCAAAGAACATCAGAACAGCATCTGTCCTCTAAAAGCTCTTAGGCCAGTCTGAATTCTTCACTACTCTTTAGAAATCATTTTACTGTATTCAGTTTATTCAGTGTATTGAGTTTATTCAGTTTAGCATTCAAGTTTTGATTTGTTTTTTTTGAAGGGGTTTGAACTTGACCTCAAGCAGACATTAAAAAACAAAATTTTATGTTTATTATGAAGATTTTTTCATGCTGATGTAAGAGGATAATTTCCAATGCACTGTTTCATCTTCCAACCAGAAATGTTTTGGCTTTAGTCTCATGGTCCAGGAAGCCTGATCATGCTCTTAGCAAAGCATCCCCTTCCCAAGCAGTACTGTTGTGGAGCTCTCACTAGATATCCCAGCTTTGACTTCTCTTATACACTTACGATCCCATTGAAGGATCATATCCTTGTCATATTTCAGTGAACCTGAAAGCCAAAATAGGTCAGAGGGTAGAGGACAGACCAAGGGCATCCCAGCTGATCTCCATGGAAGGTGCTTGTGTAAATAAGAGCAGCCTGCAATGATTAGGGACACCTGGACACATTCTGGGGCCCAGCCTGGCTAACCTCACAACTCGGTCTGGCTCAGCCCAAATTTGCCATGTGGAACCAACATGTAAATTCACCTGCAAGGTTGGGCCAATGCCAGCTGGCTGGCAGGCACAGGTGAGGAGAGGCAGTCTCCAGTGGACTGGACCATGGTAATGAAAACTGACTCTGGGAATGTGAAACATCACTTCTATGGCAAAGCCTAAGCTGAAATGGCACAGCCTAGATGTAGTCTGTCATCTATTCACACAGCAGGGGCTCTGGTAGCAGATCTCTGGACTCAGGGTGATGCCTCTGGTAGCAGATCTCTGGACTCAGGGTGATGCCTCTGGTAGCAGATCTCTGGACTCAGGGTCATGTCTTTGGTACCAGATCTCTGGACTCAGGGTCATATCTTTCCCCGATCCACTGGAGCTCATCCTGGTGGAACTACAAGTTTCAGGGTATAAAACTCTGACAATATGTGTGTGTGTGTGTGTGTGTGTGTGTGTGTGTGTGTGTGTGTGTGTGTGTGTGTGTGTGTGTGTGTGTGCACTCATGCATACAG
>JAOXYF010000762.1:0-10255 GCA_028565775.1 Sternarchorhynchus goeldii | reverse complement strand
GTATCCCTAAGCACTTTTGTAAGTCGCTCTGGATAAGAGCGTCTGCTAAATGCCATAAATGTAAATGTAAATGTAGGCTGTTGGCATCTGTCCAGAGCTGTTGCATCTATTAATGCATGTGTTTTTTCTCTGAATGGCTGGAACATCCCCACCTCTCCATACCCTGCTCCGTACCCCTGCTCCGTACCCTGCTCTGACTGCGTGTGGGTGTCAGTGGCCCACGCCTCCTCGGTAGCCAACGCCGGAATCGTTTTCCCCAGCATCCGATTACTCTGAACCTGATCTCGTCCTGACCTAGAGGTGAAGGAGCTTTCAGAGCAAGTCAGTCCCGCCCCCCAGGCGCAACGTGTGTCCTGCGAGCTCAGCCCAGCTGCTGTGTACATGGTTGTCCCAGGGCATGTTAGTGCAGCAGGGTGTTTAGCGGGGGTGGTGGATGGTGGGGGAAGTGTATATTTGTGAGCACTGAGCTCATTCGTTAATGTCTGCTGCTGTCCCGCGGGCTCCAAAGACTGGTGCTACCGAGACAGGCCTGGTCTGGAGAGATAGTCTCTCTCTCTCTCTCTCACACACACACACACACACACCTATTGCCACATAGACAGTGAACATTTTGGTGGGTAATTACATGGCTTTCCAGTGTCACACAGACTTTGTGTGTTTCAGTACAGTTGATCTCTGGAATGGTCCTGGAGTCTCGTTCCAGCGTTCCCCAACACTTCACTGTGTCTGGAGTCTCGTTCCAGCGTTCCCAAAGCTTTTATGTGTACAATGACTAACCAATTTAAAATCAAAAAGCCCTTTTGACATTTTTTCATTGTCTTAACAGTACAATTCTGAGATATTAAACATGCATGTCTGTTTCCACCGAGTGAGACCCTCCTGAGCGATGTGGGTGGAACATCAGGAGGGTCGTGGTGTTCAGATCATAGTCCTAGGACTCTAAGTGGCTGGAAGAGTCCGAATTCTGGTGGTACTGGTAGTTTGTCACTGTAGCAAACATTAAGGCATCAAAAATAACAGCATTTACTAGCAACAATCTTAATACTCGCCGACCAGGCCGAGGAGTCTCACGTCAGCACCTTGCTGTCTTTGAAGTCATCTTTGACTGGCTAGGAGAGCTCATAACTGTCACAAGCTTCAATATTCTTGACAGCGTGTTTACAGACTTGTGTGAAGTGACTGGCTGGCTTTGTGTGGGAGCAAAGAGGATCTGCACAGCCAGTGTTCCTGTTGAGGAAAAACAGGCTTACATTTTACATGGCTGTGTGTTAAAATCGCACACCTGCTTCAAGTTTAAATACAGGTTTAAGTCGGATAATGGCTTCCTCTCCCATCCTAACCCGTACCAGCAGGATAAGTAAAATTCCAGCATGTTTGACACAGAAACTTGAAGCAGGTGTGCTATTTTGAACTCTGACAACAGGGCATCAGTGTTGATGTAGGTATATTCTGCCTTGGCTCCAGGGTTAAGGTGGCCATAGCATGCAGACTTCCCCATGCTGAACCTGGATTATGCCTTAAATGTTGCACACTCACATTTAATTAGAATTTTGCATTTGAATTTGAAAAAAGTCCAAAATATGCTGTCATAGTTGGGTTTTGGGGGGGGGTTTTGGTTTGTTTTATTTGGGTTTTTTGTCAGTGAAATGATCAAATGCATTATACCAGCGTTCAGAAACATTTTAGCTTATTTTGGCAAGTCAACGCAAAAACTCCCAGTTTTCCAAAAAGCCAAAGAACTGGTGCAGGCACTGGGCTGGTTCCCCCTCCCTGTAACTGACTCTACACCACTGTTTCCATGGCAGCCTCATTACCTGTTGGTCAGCAGTTCCGACGTCCTCACTTGCACTTCCTTTAGCAGGCTTAAAGGACCTGGGTTGGTCCACCAGGAAGACACTCCCACTGTTGTTGGGGGGGGCGGCAGGCTTAACACGCTTCTGCAGTTCATGCCACCTCTGCTTTTTAAATATTTAATAAATGTCAGGTTTTAATATTTGATTAAAGCGGAGGGCATCACTCCTCTGGGCATATAGGTGTGGGCTGTGGCATCTCAGGCTGTCTGTGAGTGTCCACTCACAGACAGGGTTATCAGAACGAATGCATTTTTTCCACGGTTTGTAACACAACGAAAGTTTTTCCCACTCTTTTGTTTACTCTATTGTTCCGTTCCATTCTCTCCATTTCTGGAAGTGGGGTTAAAGGTGGAGGTGGTGTTCCTTTTTAACTCCTAACTAGATGAATTAGTACCTTCCGCAGTAGTATGTTTTTATACTGACTTGTTTTCCCTAGTTAGCTCACCTTGCCTCGTTTCCTGTGGCGATGTGTCAACAAGCTGCCTGGAGAGATGATTTTGTGGTTTACCAAACTTAAAGAGAGCCTGAGCCCTGGCAGGTGAATCGAGGGTGTTCCACGTCTGCACCTTTCTTGAGTGTGTGCGTAATCACAGCGCCTTGTCGGCTCACTGTGTCGTCACCGGCGGGAACAGACCTGCCCGAAACCCAAGGCGTCCACGAGCGATCACGTTTTACAGGTTCGTGGCGAGTTGCGTCTCTGGCGTGCTCTGGGCCTACAGGCGTGTCTGTCTGTGGAGGGTGATGAAGCGTGATGAGGCAACACGGGTTTCCACCAGTGGCGGGTTTCCACAAACGACAAACGTGGTCATAAACTGCGCTGTGGTGAAGAACGAAAGGAACAGAAAGAAGCAAACGTTCGCAAGCGTTCCTGTTTTGCTCATGGCTGCAATGAGAAACCACAAGGCTTGTGCTTTGATCACAGTGTCCTCACCACCAGCATAGCTGCTGGCTGAGAAACTTCCGGAAGCTGATACTCCCCTCTGACATAATCCTATTCCCAATCCTCTTGAGAAGGGCTACAGGGAGCAAAGAAAAGCCAAAGGCCAGACTAATTCATCACGGATAACTTTGTGTTTCCTGACAGGATTTTGATATCTTTGGTGTCGTAGCAGGATCCATGCGGAGCTCGCCCAGTTGGTGTTGGCTGGACGGGAAGTCGTTATTGCGCTGCCTGAAATTCCTCTCCCTTGCTCACATGGAGGCTGTGACGTACTAACAGAAGGCGGTCGGCCAGTCTTGTTATTACCCAAGGCCTCCTTCCAACTGCATTCAGCCCATCACCTCACTTCACTTCCTCAATCATGCACGTTTGAGCGTGAGGGAAACGGCCTGTGATGATGCACGGTAAAGGGTTAAAAAGCTAGAGTATGTGGCACTAGGTTGAGGAGACGTGTGGGCCTAGCCAGAGTGCCTTTAGAAAAAGACTTATTTAAAAATCACAGGAGTACTGTGCAGTCGTGGCCTGTTTTGTGCAGTAGAGCACTTCTGTGTTTGAACAGTGTTGGAGGAGGCTGTCAAACAAGGACTCATAAAGAGACTAAGACCTGTGTGAAGAGTTTAATCGGCTCCATTTTGTACAGAAGCTTTTTTTGTTCAAGTGCTGCTGGTTCTGTTGATGCACTGTGCAGTGTTGCACCGACGGGTGGATGGACTTTTTCTAAAATGTTCTCTTTTGGCTGTTTTGTTTAGTTTTGTTTGAATATCTGAACATCAAGTATGTGTTGGACCCCCTCTGATGGGCCTTTTGTGATGTTCTATAGTACCTGTCCACACACACACACACACACTCCACACACCCCCCCCCCCACACACACACACCCCACACACACACACACAGCCACACCCTCTCTGCTTGTGCTTTTAGCTCACAGACTGTTCTTTCAGCTTTGCTCTTCAACTCATCTTTTTTGCGATTCCATACTTGTCTCCTACCGTGTGTGTGCTCGTGTGTGTGTGCTCGTGTGTGTGTGCTCGTGTGTGTGTGCTCGTGTGTGTGTGTGTGCGCTCTGTTTCTGCTTTGTTTGTTTTCTTTCTTCTGTCTGGTTCTATCTGTGTGTGCATGTGTGCTGAAGAGGAAAAAAGTAGGCTAATCGATTCAGAGCAAAGTCCGTATTGCAAAGTCATTCATTGCAAGGTTCCTAGTACACGCGCACGCACACACCACACACTCACTCACTGTCTCTTCCCCCCTTTCTCTCGCTCTGGGGGAGGGGAGGGGGGCGTAAGTGGTGTGTTTATTTTAAAACAGTGCTGTTTACAGTGCCACAGCTGGGTCCATACCTGACATCACATTAGCTTTCCTGGTCTGCCTGTATAAAAGGACACGCCTCCAGAAATAATCGTGCAGAGACCCCAAACATAATGCCAAGGTTCTCACGAGCAGGACCATGGGGCAAAAGCATCTAAGCTCCCCCACAGGTTTCAAATCCAGTAAAAGGTGTCGCCTTTACCTCAAATACAAATAACTTGTCGTTAGAGAGTTGAAGTGGAGCCAACCATTGGGTCAAGGAATTAACATTCTGTTCCCTTCAAATACTTTAAATACAAATACAGTGTATGAACCCAGGGTGGTTTTAGAATTACGCAGAGGATCTCGCCCTTGTACACCTGCTCTCTCCCCTTCACGGAAGACGGATGTGTGATCTGGTCGTAAGCCGAACGCTTAACATTATTCTCTGAAAGTTCTCTGTGATGTTTATCGTTTGCTTCTGAAAGGCATCAAGCTGAGTTGATTTGTTGTTTTGTGGGATCTCGTGAAATGTTTTGAAACGGGCCTAAATTGCTACACCTCGCAGACCAGAGCTAATATTCCTCGTCATAACCGTTGAGCACATCGCGGCTTCCTCTTTCAGCAACGTTCACACCTTTAAAATGCTTCTAGTGGTCTGCTAAATGTCTGGCACATATAACCCCACCCATTTGATACATTTTTTTTTTTAATATTGGAAAGAAAATAAAGGGGTGAATGTGCTTTATATTACCATGTTTTCCTGCTTGTTAAAACATTCCGAACATTAACCATATGTGAGTCTCTGAGTGGAACTTGCTGTGGGTCTTGTGCAGTGCAGTATCCCCAGCCTGCAGCAGGGACGGGACATGTACAACCTTATTGTGGGCTTTGTTTGCATTGTTAACACACTGCACAGAGCAGTTCTCTATTATGATTTATGACACTTCCCTTGTCATTACTTTGCTTGATTTTCACCACTTGATAGGACTTGCATCTCCATGGCTCCTAGGTGGAGGTATTGGTTAAGACTCTTCTGTTGAACACTGCGCTCTCTGTGAGCCCATCACGTTACCTTGGCTGCATGTGTCTCAGAGGGAGAACTGTTTCTTTGCCAAATAAGTCCTGAAGGAAATAATCTGACAAAAATCCAGAATAAATCAAGAAAAATGTTTTGGTAGGTTCCGCGCATGGATCATTCCTCGATTCAGTACACCACTATGATGTATTGTTACACCGCTAACTCTGGTGAGTGATCTCTGCTTTTGGTTTTAGAGTGTGTGGTTGTCATGATTAGAATGTGGTTTCCTTATATTCTGGCTGGTGTTGATTTATTTAGAAATGCTTTCAAATACGTGGAGAGCTTCACTGTACGGTAGCTGTTTCGGATATGAACTCATCTCAAAGTCAGAATAGATGCTTCACTTCCTGTTCTCCTTTTCTCTCAGGATTTAATGTCCTGATCTTTCTAGCAACTTCCATTTAAGCTTTTAAAACCCAGTTTTACAGCTCGGTGGATGTGCTAAGCAGAAATTCATTCATCAAAATAAGTGTGTCTGCAGAGAAGGATGTGGTGAGTCTTTGGTTAAAACATACTGATTGCATAACTTCTCTCTCCCTCTCTCAGTGGAGCTGGATTTGTGTGTGTGTGTGTGTGTGTGTGTGTGTGTGTGTGTGTGGTGGGGGGTGGGATGTGGGAATGTTTACCCTTGCCGAGGTTCTGTAAGCACACTCCAGACTAACGCCTTTCCAAGGACATAGTGTACACTCAGAACATTCCCTTCCTTTGTGTGTGTTTGTTTGTGTGTGCAGCCAAGCAAACACAAATATCCCTAATACCCCCATTACCACTATTCTGTCTCCTGGTCTTACAACCTTTCGACCTTCAACATGCTGTTGTTTGGAGTTTTGTGCAATACTGGCCTGTGGCGGTTTTATGTTCAGAGTACAGCAGTAAACCCAAAAATATGAGAAGGTAAACAAGAAAAGACAACCTTAACAAACCAGGACATAAAATGTACTTTTGCCGCATCAAATAGCAAGAACCCCAAGATGAAGGGTTTTGTTTGTTTGTTTGTTCTTAATGTCTGATTTTAAACCGAGAGAAGATTATTTCATTATCACTGCAAACTCATGAAGCTAAGAAGCTGAGCTCTCATCTTTGTAGATGAGAACCTCTGCTTATTTGATGGGTGGGTCCTCAGACCAATCAGACTTTGACTCCTTCTAATGGCAGCAACTTGTAGATAAAGATTTAAGATTTAATCCCAGTACTAGGCCTAGGTAGTATTGGGTAGCGTGAAAAGCGCAGACCATGCCTAGACTGTGATGGGAGATAGTGGGGCGTCAGTTAAGGTGCTCAACTAGTAATCAGAAGGTTGCTGGTTCAAGTCCCACCACTGTCAAGTTGCCTCTTTTGGGTCCCTGAACAAAACCCTTAACCCTCAACTGCTCAAGATGTATTCGGTCACAAACGTTTCAGCCAAATGTCGTAAACGTAAGTGATGAGCCATCCCGAGTTGGGGAATCGTGTCGGTTTTGCCTGTATTCATGGGTGTCTCATTTCTGAGGGTATTTATTCAGCAAAATGAATCTGTCCCCCAGCTTTCAAATACCAGAACCCTTTAATCTCTTTCCAGCCTGGATACTGTAGTACTTAAAGCGATTATTCTTGAACGTTATTCTGGATGTCCTGCGGCGCACAAGCCTTTCCGCCCACCATTTCTACGCTCTGTGGTGGGGAAGCCATTGTGGGCTGAGATGCCCTAAAGGCACAGAGAAGGAGGTGACTTCTTGATGGTGGGGCGACCCGTGGCCGTCCACCTCGCCTGCCCAGCTGAGTATCGGGGTCCGGGCTCTCGTAACGGGCAACCCAACGAGAACCCAACATGCCAAGATCAGAACACCGTACGGCTCCGCCGGCTGGGGGCTCCACGTCCACCAGTTTAACTTAACTGCACTTACCAGCCTTTTCTGAACTCTAGAATAAATATCACCGTCGAACTCCGTGAGGCCACTGGGTTTGGATAAATAGCTTGGTATGGTATCGGCCTGTGTCAAGTATGACGAATTCGTACTTGCATACGAACAGACCAACATCCATTTTAAAGTAAACTGTACGTGGAGCTGCGCACCGCTGACGCTGCTGGTGCAGTGTGAAGTCAGCTGATGGTGTACACCACAGTCCTGTGCTCTGTGTATGCTGTGTCAACATTTAATGTCCTCATCACGAGTGGCCTGGCTTGGCCCAGAGGACACGGTGTTGGCTTGTGCTTTTAACATGCATTTATACTCTTTTAAACAACAATAAGTAAATGGTTGGTACAGGGTTAGGGTTTAGTTCTTCATACAAACTTATGAAGAAACGTTTGTCGTTTTTGTTTTTTGAAAGTATTCACTGGAAAAAGTGTCACACTCAGGTTCTGATGAGAGAGGGTTATCAGGACTGGGTGTTTATGTACAGTTATAGCAGTTGAGAGGGTTATCAGGATTCGGTGTTTGTATGTACAGTTATAGCAGTTGTACCTATTAAACTGGCAACTCGTTCTGAAATTCAGCCTGACTACCCTCTACTATCTTAATCTGGACCAGAACACACTGGACTAGATGTACTGAACTGTTCTTTGCTCATATTATTCACATTCATCTTCCCTGTTTCTAATGGTTGGGGGAGTAGAGCATCTGATTGGCTGGGCTGGGTGATTTAGAGCATAACCTGGCTCCAGGGTAACATTTGGGAGGGGTGTCCAGAGCAGCCACATCCAAACACTTCATTTTCATTAGTATATTCCTACACTTGGAATACAAATAACAGTATGACCAGGGTGTGGTAGTAATGGAATACATATAACAGTGTAAAAGCAGGTAACTACTCCATTACACTGACAGAAATGACCCAGGTTTATTTTAAATAAGCTGATTGTTAGGGTCATATTAGAGTTGAAGAATATTCTTCTGTCTCTTCTGTCTTGTTTCTCTTCCTTTTGTAATGGTTGTAACAGTGAGTGGGTTCCATGACTGCACTGAACCAGCATCGGCATCAGATGTACCCTCCCATCCATCATGTGTTTATTTAAAGGTTTAAACTACATACTCCTCCCTGTGCTGCACTCCTACCCTGTACGTGTGTGCGTGCGTGTTTCATTCTTTTGCAGTGTGTGACTGGAAACAGACGCGCGTCTGGGAGATCTTTGTGCTCCGATCTCTTTGCTTTCGTGAACAAACACACACACACACACACACTGCACAGTCTGAGTGCTGACGGGTTTGGCGATGATCAATGTGGGATTTGTTTCATGAGGCCTCGAGACGCGCGTCATGGTTGTGGCCCTTTTTCCTGTGTTAACACGAGGTTCGGTTCTCCTTGATGAGATGTTTGTTCCATATGACTACAGGCTATACATGTTTAGTAAAAGTTATCTTGATGAAATGGGTAAAACGAACTTTGTTCTCTCTTTCTCCAGATACCTGTGGTTATTCACACTGGTGAATCGTGGTGTGATATATGAAGGGCTTATAGTGGTTTTACCAAATTTACAGACTGTTCAGACCACGGACTCTGTTTAGGCAGTGATGCACCAAAACATGCTGGTGCACAGGGTGACGACATTTGATGATTCATGTTCTTACGCCCCTGAGTAAAGCACAGTGGATAGTGAAGCGTTTTGTGTGTAGGGTGTGTGATTATTGTGGCGTTAACAGTAGCGTCTCAGTCGTCTGTAAGAACCCAGTGAGATGTGACTTTGAAGCTGCCTATGAATACGGTGGGTTGAGGAATTCATCGTGTAGTGGTGGTGAAACACAGGAAGGGTTAAGCCATAAATGTTGGTTTATTTGCTGCACGTCTCCAGACGTGTGTCCAGACCTTTGTTCAAAGAGTGTGCGTCTAGCCGTCTACTAGTGATGCACTCACAATCCAGAGCACAGTGGGAAGAGTGTTTAATCTTTGACCCCTCACTGTGTGTGTGTGAGAGACAGAGAACAACCTCTTTGTTCTAGCTGTGAGCAGAGAATGATCGCCTCAGTACAGATGGGGTTGGGGAGAACTGAAGTGTATAAGTGTGTGTCTGTCGGTCTTAAACACAAACATGATCTTGGCAGGCTCAGTACTCGCACATGTCTCTCTGTCTGTCTGTCCCTGTCCATCTGCATCTGTCTGACTGCAATGTCTATAAAGGGCCGAGTACCCTCCCAACACACACACACACGCACGCACATCTCTGTTTCTGGTACCAACTCTCAAGAGTATTGTACAAGTTCTGAGTCTGTTTAGCTGGAAATACACACACTAAGAAGTGTGTGTAGCTGAAAATACACACTCTGAGGAGTGTGGAACTGCCGGCATGGATTCTTATCAGGTTCCTGTTGCTACATTTAATATGACATTGTGCATGTCAGTGTGACCCCTGACCTTGAGCCTGTCTCCTTGTGCCTTTGCAGCCCAGAATGTGACGGTGGAGGAGATCATGAATGCCTACAGACAAGCCTGTCAGAAACTCAACTGTAAACCCATCCCTAAAGTGCTCCTCCAGATCCAGGTGACTCTCTCTCTCTCTCACACACACACACACACACACTCACCTCAAACATGCATAGTCACTGAGCCATCAATTCCTGTCTTGACCACGCACATCTCTATAAACCAACTTAAACAGCAGTTCATAGAGCACTGATCCAAATACATGCACACGGTCAGTTTGTTGTGGTTCTTCACGTCAGACAGTGTTTCCCAGAAAGAAGCAGGGTTGAATACTAGTGTTGAATACTAGTGTTGAATACTAGTGTTGAATACTAGTGTTGAATACTAGTGTTGAATACTAGTGTTGTTCGGCTAGCGGCCGCCATCAGTGCTGAGCCAGTACAGGCACAGCGGCCCCAGGGCCTCCCGACCTCCGGCCGACCTCCGCCTGACCCCCAGCTGTTACTGCATAGCTGATCAGGGCTGGCTGAGATGGATAGATGCTTGATCAGGCTGCTTCTCTCCTGAGTCATGAGCAGGGCATAGAGGGAGGGGGAGGTTTGCTCTGCTTGCAGTTTGCACAGTGAAATTCATGCCAGCTAACACCCACCATCACCCACCAACCAGGGTATGGTCTCTCTCTCTCTCTCTGTCTCTCTCTCTGTCTCTCTCTCTGTCTCTCTCTCTGTCTCTCTCTCTGTCTCTCTCTCTCTCTCT
>JAOXYF010000761.1:0-10275 GCA_028565775.1 Sternarchorhynchus goeldii | reverse complement strand
ATTTGAAGCACCTACAGTTTAAGGGTCACAGTTTGCCTGTCACCTCTTGGACAAACCCAGTGTTAACCTTCCATGTTCTATTTTCTGGTCCCTGGTATATAACTGTTTATATTCCTTCCTTTGGATGTTTCTGTCATTTGGGGACTACAATTACCAGTGGTGTTTTCTGTATCATATCTGTTATCATATCTTTCCATGCCAGCATTTTGTATCTTGCTAATAGCTGCTGTTTTGCCTCAGAGGCACAGTCTAAATCTTGGGTCTGGGGAGAGTATTTGAATTAAAAAATTTTCACGCTATAATACAGTGAAGTTGTAGTTTATAGTGAATGGTTAATTATTTGAAAATCCAGCTCAACTTAATACAGCATGTTTGAGCTAAGTTGCTTTTTTTCTAATGTATTTCTGATGCCTGTACTAGAGATCCACTGTCTAAGTTCTAAAACAATTTTCCTTCGCCTGCAGACTGAAGCTCCAGTGGAGGCAAGGACCACTTCTGCTCCACAGCTCCCAGGGCCTGAGGGCAGCTCTGACAATGAAATTCACAATGGTGGGATGACAGCACATTTCGAGGAGCGTAAAAATGGGTTCCATGGTTTCCCAGCAGCCTCGTCTGGGAGTAGAGAACCTGTCCGGTCCCTTGCCAAACCAGTGATATCACCTCGTACTACCCCAAGCCAGCCGCATGACTCGAAGAGCGGCTCATCCACACAGATTCTACCTCCCCCCACCCAGCCTGACCAGTCTGGACCAGGTAAGAACTTTCTTTAACACATTGAGATTGAGAGACTTGTTAGCCTCCCACATCCTGTGACAACTAGAAGATCAAGTCTATGAATAAACTTTTATGATAGCCAAAAGGTTATAATCACTTAAACTGATACACATGATTTAGCTACATATCAGGTTTGGATAGTATATGTAACTAAAAGAGCACTTTATCTGAGGAATGATAATTACTGGAGTACAGGCAGGAAGAAAGGCATTTTTATCTGCTTTCCTGCAGATAGAATCAGAATGTGTAAACATAATGTGTAAACAAAAAAAATTACAAAGTTACATACACTAATATTGCCAAAAGTATTCGCTCACCCATCCAAATGATTGGAATCAGGTGTTCCAATCACTTCCATGGCCACAGGTGTTTAAAATTAAGCACATTGGCATGCAGACTGTTTTTACAAACATTTGTGAAAGAATGGGTTGCTCTCAGGAGAATTTCCTCGCTCCTAAATATTCCACAGTCAACTGTCAGCTGTGTTATAAGAAAATGGAAGTGTTTGGGAACGACAGCAACTCAGCCACGAAGTGGTAGACCGCGTAAACTGACAGAGCGGTGTCAGAGGATGCTGAAGCGCATAGTGAAAAGAGGTCGCCAACTTTCTGCAGATTCAATCACTACAGACATCCAAACTTCATGTGGCCTTCAGATTAGCTCAAGAACAGAGCGCAGAGAGCTTCATGGAATGGACTTCCATGGTCGAGCAGCTGCATCCAAGCCATACATCACCAAGTGTTTGGAGCTGGCCCCTTCCTCTTCCAACATGACTGTGCACCAGTGCACAAAGCAAGGTCCATGAAGACATGGATGGCAGAGTCTGGTGTGGATGAACTTGACTGGCCTGCAACTCGATAGAACACCTTTGGGATGAATTAGAGCAGAGACTGAGAGCCAGACCTTCTCTTCCAACATCAGTATGTGACCTGATGCTCATATGTGAATCAAGGAAGGTGAGCAAATACTTTTGGCAATATAGTGTAACTCTAGATGTTAACAACTGGATTTGGCAGCTGTGCACTAACTGAGGCTGTGCACTGGTTTATAATGTGCATGTGTTGCTCCCCAGCTGTGGGCTGTAGGCAGCAGCTGGATCGTGGTCCATGCAGGAACTACCGGATACAGTGGTACTTTGACCCAGCAGCCAATGCCTGTGCCCAGTTCTGGTATGGCGGTTGTGAAGGCAACAACAACCGCTTTGAAACATACGACATCTGCAGGAAGACTTGTGTGCAAACATAACACCTCATTCACCAAAAGGAATGAAAGCGCCATTTTGTCAAATTCATCATTTTAAATATGGTGTATTGGCAGTTGTTAAATTGAGTTGCACTATACAGATAAATAAGCATTTTAGTTCATGTTTTTAAGAGCAAAATGCCATGACAAGTTATATCACCTGAAAATCTTGTTTTGTGGGCTAAGACCAACATTTCATACCTGAAGGATCAACTAAGCTTATTGACAGATATGGGCCTACTGGTATGTACATGTAGTGCAAGTTTTTTTTTTTTTTTTTTTTTTTTTTTTTAGGCCAATAACATGTGCTGGTCTAGAACTGAACTAAATGGATGGGGGTAAAGTGTAAATAGTCCAGTGCTATAGCCAGTCCATGTGTCACTAACATTTCTTTGAAATGAAGAATCCTCTCAACAATGCAGTTGGATTCTAAGGTGAGTCAGTGCTCTGAACACTACAACGTCTGTGTTCAAAGATGTATTATCTTGCAATGTGACTGACAGTAGCTTTTATGTATCGCACAACTTTTCAGTTTTATTATTCAAGGTGTAAAGGAGTCATGTGGACAAATGCTAAGTGATATTTTAAAACAATATACTAGTTTTGAAAAAATATCCCATTAACAAAAATGTCAGAAATGCAACAGGAGGAAATGCTGCAGCACTAAACCTGGATTTAATCATTTTATATTGAGGTTTTTTTTTCTGTTTTGCCAGCATTAAAGTATTAACACTGCATGAAGAAACTAACAACCCCAAAATGATCCACGCCTTATCATTAAACTTAAAGTGTTTGAAAAATGCATGTTTATTACAATAAATAAAGCTACTCTTTTAATACTCTTAAAATGTTCCTAATTATTTATACATTGTTACAATACAATTTTAAAACCAATACCGTGAATGTCCAAAATCAAGATATGAGACCAAATTGTTCCTGCAAATCAGTATTAAATAATGGCATGTTTAAATTATTGTGCATTGTAAAAGTTTTCTTAATAGAAAATGTGTGCTTTCATTCAGCCTAGTTATGTGAAGATTCCTCTGTCAAACCTATTCATCAATCCATATGGGCACAGAAAATGGATGTAGAAAAGCCAGCGACGTTTCACTCCCATGTGTCCTGGGCAGTGGTAGCTCAGTGGTTAAGGAACATTGCCAGTTCCTTAACCAGTGGCAACCCTGAATCAAGGCCCTTAATCCTCAATTGATCAAGATGTATCCAGCTGCAGCTGTAAGTTGCTTTGGATAAACGCATCAGCCAAATGCTGTATATGTAAATCTATCCCTCACATTTTCTTCCACTAGCCGTGTGTTTTGCTCTCTTTGTGACTGGGTTGTTTTGTTTCCCCTGTTTATATTCTTTGCAAAAACAACTGTTCAAGTCGATACCAAAGTAAATATCCTCAGATTTGCAGACAATAGTCTGCTGCAGGATGAGAAGACAGAACATGGCCCAGCAGCTGAGCAGTTTGTGCAGTGGTACACAGATATGAATTTAAAATTAAACACTGCAGAAACAAAAGATATAAATACTGATTTCTGTAAAGCTCAGTTGCAACCACCTTTATTGATAAAATGGTATAGCTATAGATTTTGTTGATGGTTATAAATACCTGGGTACAGTTACTGATACGTTTTCCTTTAAGCTGAGTGCTTATATAATTTATATCATAAGGTGAAGGCTTATATTTAAAAAAAAGACAAAAAAGACATTCATAAGGATTTTTATATATAAATATAAGCCATTTATTGAATCTGTTTTGACTTTTTCTGCAATTGTTTGATTAGAGAACTTGCATGTCCAAGAACAATTGCAATAATATTGTTAAAGTGGCTAACAGGATAATTGGCATTGTTCAAACAAAAGGTACATTTGTTGATTGGGCCACTCAGAAAGCAAGACTGATACTCCGTTCTCCATATCATTGACTCTTCTGCATATAATTTTAGGCTCCAAAATGGTACAAAGTAATTTAGTTTCAACAATTCTTTTATACCATAGGACTATTTTTTTTATATGCATGTTGCCGAATCTGGTTTTTGTGATGTATATTGAGGATGCCTGACTAGAAAACGAATTTCCTCTTTGGAGATGATGAAAGCAACTGAAGTGAGCGTGTATGTGCGCGTATTTTTCAGGGACGGCAGCGCTGGATGAAACGTGGGTAGAGGCAGACATCACGAATGTGGTGTCGGTTGAGCAGCCAGGTAAGGAAGCGCTCCAGGCCAAGACCATATCCACCATGAGGGCAGGTTCCATACTTCCTCTGAAACACAGTCACCATTGGCATGTTATAACTACATCAGAGCATTACTCTCAGTCCCATTGTCCAGCAGCAGGGGTGAACTACACCTGAACATACCTGGTCAGTGTACCAGTAGTAGGGGGTGGGGTCAATTCCTTCTCTCTTGTAGCCTTCCAACAGCTCTTCAGCATCCCAAATACGCATGGACCCTCCAACAATTTCCCCAACATTAGGCATCAGCACATCAACCTGCGCACATGCATGCGTGCGCGCACACACACACACACACACACACACACACACACACACACATGACCAGCCCTTTTCGTTAGAGACGTTCAACAGCTATGTTTCATCAGTCTTTAAGGACATGGCTTTTCCAGCCAATTAGTAAACAAACGAGTGAAAATGAGTTAGACACGTAACCAGTAACAAACGGATATTAATGGATTAAAGGCGATATTCTGTCTTGATTTCAGAACAATGCAGAGTATATCTGTAATATAGCCAAGTTGTGGCTTTGGGTTGGATGAAACAACAGTTTCATATATTATCAGAGCAAAAAGGGTTTTCAGTGCCAGGCGGCATTACTGACCGACTCAGTGAGGCGGCGGTCCTCTGGACAGCGCTGCATGTAGAAAGATTTGATCTCAGCAGGGAAGCGACACAACAAAATTGTTTCATTAATGGCGTCCGTCATCTGTCTCTCAGGGGCTTCTGGGATATCCTAAAAGATAATAATGAAGAAAGAAAACGAACCAAATCAGCCATCTACCTTTGGCAAGTGGTTAAACAAAGTACATAAAGTTTTGATTAAGAAAAAGGCTGTTCTAGGCTGTAAACTGCTCACCACACCATATGACTTGTATATATTTGCTCTAAAACAATGCAGCTCAAAACATGGGTGTACAAACCTCTCCAAACTCATAAAAGGTTCCATCATCTTTTTTAATGTTATGATCTTTAAGCCACTGGATAGCTTCAGTGTAGTTCATCCTCTTAAATGGCCTCTTGGGAGCCTTAAAGTTCTACACACAAACCAGCTTGGTTAACATGCTGAAATGGCCACCATTAACACCAAAACACACACAGCCTGTATAATCACAATGGGCCTTGGACAGATCACAGTAAATACTGCAGTGGAGGAAGTTCAAAGATCCTGGAGGAATCGAGGGTCCAGAAGTGATGAGGCTTAATCCCAGCGAGGTTTTATGACCCTCATATACAACTAAAGCTGTAAAGATATTGAAAGACTGAGCGTGATGTCAGGGGTCGTACAGGGTTGAGGTCATAGAGTAGGGAAGCTGCAGAGGATTTCAGGACACGGTCCACCACGTCGCACACCAGGTCTTCCAGTCGGTTCAGTAGGTCATCAAAGGTCATGAAGGGACACTCAGCCTCAACGTGGGTGTACCTGAGAAACAGGCAGACGTGTATTTGTATTTATCTGTGGGATTACACTTTGTGATAAAACTGCACCTGTGTGTGTGTATGTGAGAGAGATAGAGAGAGAGAGACCGAGAGATGTTCGCTCAAATATGCTGTTTTCATGGTGTTTGCAACTCACTCTGACAGGTGCCTCCGTGTGCGTGACTGCTCTGCACGGTATGACTGGGCGATGCAGAAGGTGTCGCCCAGAGCAGGGATGCAGGTCTCCAGGTAGAGCTGGGAGGACTGAGTCAGGAATGCCTGCTCACCAAAATAGTCCAGACTGAAGAGTGTGGAACCACCCTCCACCTGTGTCTGCACCAGAGTGGGAGGAGTGATCTGTACACAACACAGTGAGTCAAGACACATTTCAGGCTACTTTCATGAATGGCTAGAAAATGATGAATTAGTGTAGAAACAATAAAAATAGGAATATAGGGGATTAAAGAGGACTAACCTCATAATACCCACGGCTGAAAAAATGATCCCTGAAGCACTGAGTGACGGTGGAGCGTACACGTAGGATCTTGGACACATTCTCTCCACGGACCATCATGTGCCTGTTGTTCAGCTGAACGTCCACGTCGGACTCCTCATTCACCAGGTTATCTGCACCTCCGGCTGGAGCCAAGCCAATCAGCTCCCAGAAATCACAGTGCAGCTCATGGCCTCCTGGAGCCTGTGGGAAATTTTCAACAGCAACAATGTCAACAGCCTGACCTGAATGTTGTCAGCGCCTTTGCTCCACCTCTGTCAGGTGAGCTGCGGAACGTGTACCTGTTTCCCCTCAGGAACTGGCTTCATTGTTCCGTACAGAGCCACTGTGCTCTCTGTGGACAACACCATTCCATTATAACACTGACACTGTAACAGAGCAGGAGAGAAAGAAGTCTGAGCAGGAAACTCTACGTCATAAAATACAAAAAGAAACAAAAAAAAAGGTCTTTAATGTTCTGGTTACATCTGCGTTAAAACATGTTCCATACCAAGGAGTATTTTTCTGTTTAAACCGTGATATTCTCATTTTAGCACAGAGAATTCCAGTTTTAGTTTGGGAAACCAAACTTTTAAAAAATATGAAAATATAAAAAAAATATTTTGAAAAAATATAAAACAGCATATTGATTTATTTAAGCTTAGTACCAGTTTGTCAGTGAGGACACACTGTAGAAAGCCTGTTCCATCTCGCAACACGATGAACAGGAGGTTCTTCCCTAATGCAAACACCATACAATGTGGTTAGCTTCAGAAAGAAACACAGAATTACCTACAATATGAAACATTGCTCATTGTTGCATCACCTATTCTGGTCACTGATTTATATGATGTCATGGTAAGAGCAACCAGTAGGGGTCAGTCTATCTTTAGGTGTTGCACACATCATTCAGGTACATCTGCTATTATGAGCCACACTACTTGTGCACACACTTCTGAAGAATATATATTTTTTTTTTTTAAAATGTAAAATCTCAGACAACACAATATAAAGGTACAAGTTTATTTTTGGTGTTTAAAACTGGAAAGACGTGGATTCAGGTGAGGCTTTGTGTGTGTGCATGCGTGTCTGTGTGTGGTATGTACCTTGCCGGCGTAATCTGTGGACCCAGCCAAACACTTTCACTCTCTGCTCTCTCAGAGACCCAAGCTGATGGATCTTAGCCTGACACAGAGAGACAGCAAACCAGTGAATTAAACTTACTCATCTGTCCATTCCATTCCTAACCATTCACATGGCTTACAGATCATACACGATTACTTTGAGGAGATGGGGACTGTTCAGCATTGCTGAAAATGCAACCAAAGTCAAGAAAAAGTGAAAGTGGAAGTTCTGCTTTCTCTTTTTTTGTTGTTCCAAAAACGTTGCACGAGTCCAAAACTGAAGTGTTGGATGTTTATTTCTGGTTCTGGAGATCTACATCTGTAAATTATGAGATATATCAAGTTTTTCCATCCAGTCATGTATATTTCTCTGTGACAGATGCTAGGTACATTGCTGAATTGTATAGTTTAGTGCTGGGGTATCTAAAGGATTTCTCAGCTAGGTGAGTGAATTAAGACAAAAGTTTAGACTTTTCTCAATAGCTGAAGTAAGGAACATTTAATATTGTACAATCTTCACTTTAAGTAATGGAATGTCATTTAACAAGTTTTTTAGCTATAGGTTGTATCACAAACTAAATTCTTAAAAAGTTTAATTTATATATGTAAGCCCCAGATAATCATCATCATTTTGTATTAAAACTGAAATATAATCTGTATTATTATCTATAGTGTTTATTTCTATATACCTCCTTGCTTGGTGTGTAGTACTGTAAAAATTAATTAACTGACATGTACTTTAATTTTCATTCACTTCACATACATAAATGTCATTTTCACTGGAATGCCTTGCTGCTGTGGTTAATGAAGGTCACTGCTGAGATCACAGTTGTAAGTGTGTTGTAGAACTTACTGTTTTGGGTTCTGGAAGGCTAGGGTCCTTCTCAATAACAACTTTCTTGGCTTCCTCCAGGTTTTTCTCTCTCCGTTCTGCATCCTCTGCCTGTTCATAAACATATCAAGAAAACCATTTGCACCACTAACTTGCTTATTGCCTCGCAAAATGTACTGGAAGGTAGCATTGCATTCTACAGATACATGCCTCCTTTTTCTCTTTGGCATTGGTATTTATTTGCTCCTTCTGGAGGAGTTTTTTTGCATTCTTCAGCTGGGACTTAGAGATCACAGTCCAGACCTATCGTCATGCAGAGATAGAGAGAAAAATCAGAGGACAGAGAAAATCTAGGAAATTAGATTTGTTGCAGTTCAGTTGCTGTGTATAGAACAGGATTCTTTACACCTCTCCATCTCACCTCTCCTTCTTTTGCAGAGTCCACATAAATGGTTGGGAAAGGTTCTTTTCCGGCTAATAGCAGAGCCTACAAAATAACCTTACATTTTATTTTCGTTGAGGTTTCCTTCATCAAATATTTTTTGTTTTTGTAAACTGCACGAATATTCAAAACTGACCACGCATCGCTCTATAATTTTTATAATTTTTTAAGAAAAGAAATGATGGCTCAGTTATCATTAGGTGTGCAGATAAAAGTCAGAAAGGTTAAATGTTTAAATATTAAATATGTTTACCTTTAAGTGGGTTTTAAAAGGCTTCTGCTCCGTACCGTCGCCATCCTCGTCCTTTCCACGTTTTTCAGAGACGTAGAGTTCAGCTATAAAGCAGCATTAATACGACACGTCTCGTGTGGTTAGCCATTTTGCTTATTTCTTGTGAAACTTGTTGATGTAACTTATTAAACCTGTTACTTTTCATACAACACGAGCGTACAATTTCACCAATATACGAAAGAGAAAATAGTTGAGAATAGTTCTAAAATGGCGAATGAACGCAGAATGCACTTTTTGCGAGCTACACGTCATCTGTCAAACACAGAATTATGAGGGGAAAAAGCTAACTAGCATTAAGGTTCAAATATAATACACAAGGTATAATAACGGTTAATAGTATTACGCTGTTAATGTTGATTTTCCAGAATATGGTGCCATTGTTAAAGCGAAACTGAAACCGTTTCAATGAATAGTCTGTACTTCCACATGTACTATAAGCACTTCCCTAAGCACTTTTGTAAGTCGCTCTGGATAAGAGCGTCTGCTAAATGCCATAAATGTAAATGTACTATAATGTTGCCAATTGAGAAGTAATACTTACACAGAGAAATTTTACCTGCGCTTTTAGCAACGTCTTCTGCCATGTTCACTTACGCGTCTGGCAAAAGTGTTAATGAGACTACACCTGATCTCGACAAAAATGGATTATGTTCGGATGTTGCCCTTCCTGTTGCACTCAGTCTCCCACGCCTTTTCTTGGGGCAGAGCTAAACATATAACCCTGCCCTTCATTCTGTTTGGATCGAATTAGACTTACGTGCCAAAAATCATGAGACAAGAACTAGTATCACGTAGGAACCTCTCTATCCCAGCAAAGTGAAGCAACTCGATGTGGTACTAAAATCATACAATGTGGAAGATGTCTGGAGGGATGTTGAACCATACCATCCAAATAGCCACCTACAGCTCTGTGGTATTTGTAGTTTCTAGATCTGCAGGCCACACGAACCAATTCTGGACAACTTGGGCCTGATGGCCTGATGGTGCATTATCCTGCTGGAATATATCATCACTGTTAGGGTACAGGAAGTCCTTGAAAGGCTACAATTGGTCACCAAACAATGAAACATAGTGAGCACTAGCCAATGACATGTTTAGGTGGACCCAACCTACGCCATGAGAAAAACACAGGAGATCAGTACGAACCACCACCAGCCTGCACAGTGTCTTGTAGACAGCTGTGGTCTATGGCTTCATGGGGTCTGCACCACACACAAACCCCTACCATCAGCCCAAAACAATTGGTACCATGAATGATCAGACCACACCACATATTGCCGTTCAGTGTATCCATCCATCTGACACACACTATCATACCTCATTCAAGCTGATAATTCACATCATCTTACAGTGCATCCGGAAAGTATTCACAGCGCTTCACTTTTTCCACATTTTGTTACGTTACAGCCTTATTCCAA
>JAOXYF010000760.1:0-10277 GCA_028565775.1 Sternarchorhynchus goeldii | reverse complement strand
GATTGTGTTGGGCGTGCGTGTGTATATGTGTGTGTGTGTGTGTGTGTGTGTGTGTGTGTGTGTATGTGCGTGTGTGTGTATATGTGTGTGCATGTGTGTGTGTGTGTGTGTGTGTGTGTGTGTGTGTGTATATGTGTGTGCATGTGTGTGTGTGTGTGTGTGTGTGCGTGTGTATATGTGTGTGCATGTGTGTGTGTGTGTGTGTGTGTGCGTCTGTACCTGGGATAACGTTGGAGTTAGTCAGACAGGTGCGACTCTCACTGCTGTTGCCTGCGCACTGGTTTCCAGTGGGGAAGAGGACATCACAGTGACGAAGACGACCCTGGGACCCCGAGGAGTCGCACTGGGACCACTCTGACCAGTCTGACCAGCTCTCTGTACCGTTCACAACACCACACATGGGCTTGTATCACTTTTAGATGGCATACAATACTGGTGCATAAGAATGAACTCACACCTGCTGTCTCACTTTTCAGAAAAGAAAAAAAGAGTTAAAGTAAGAACGTGTCCATCCAGCTCAGCCTTCTCTGCTCTACTATTATTAAACATTATTATCCAGCAGCCGGTGCTCTGACCATATCATTATGCAGAATGTTCTTAGACTCTGAGTCACTGCCATTCTCATCTCTGTCTGGTCTCTCTGACCAATGACCTACTTGGCAGCTGTAAGTCATTCTACTGTGGACTGGTATCATCAGTCTGTCCAGGCTGCAGAACCCCAACTTTACTGTTAGTTGATTACGTTGATCCCACAGGTTACTGACAACATCTTTGTGTTGGACTGGAGGTTTTTTGTGTCTGTAAAGTTGCAAAGCTGCAGTAAACCTGTGTAATGTAAGAACCAGCCTGATCGTGGGCCGCCAGACCGACTGTACAGGGGCTCCGGCTAAAACCACCACCCTCCACCCTCCACCCAGGATTAAACTCGGACTCTCCATACTCTGACATTATCATGCAATCTTTATTACATAACATTACCCTGGGTGTCATTATCTTATGAGAAAAAATGTAAAACTCCCCACAGCCTTCAACATATAAACTAAATGAGACATTTAAAATAATGGTCTGAGTGCAAACTCCTCGGGTGGATGATGTGACAGTAATTATTAATGTTATTTAAATATGATGCTTCTAGTACATAAAATACTGTGTAAACTCTGTCTCATAGCATGTAAGTGGCATTAAGGAAAGATCCTGGGCATCTCTCTGACCTCTGACCTCTTTGTTAGTGTTCCCCTCGATTGTACGGGTCAGAATAAGCAGCATGACAAGGGCAATGTGGCAGGTCAAAGGTCACAGTGCAGCCTCCCCCTAGCCCCAAGACATGAGCAAACTGTCCTTTATCAAATTGCCAGCGCTCAGTTTGACGTGTCAGGGGATGATCAGTGATTGGCTGCTCTCCTCCATCCGTGCCTTCAACCTTACGCTTATGACTGGGGATTTCTCTTCATTATTAAAATCTCTTGTTTGTTTTCTAGAAAGTACAACATTTTGATTTTTCTCTCCAAGAAACGCGAGAAGTGACAGAATTACCGGGAGGCGTCATGCAGTGTGTGCAGGTGTGTCATTTACTAACACGGGTGTGTGCATGTGCTCGTATACATCAAAATATGTTTACATGCCTCTCTGGGTAACCACTGTAGGCAACGTATGTGCCCAGGCGTGTAACTGGACTGTATATTATTCCATACATGCATTCATGTTTGAATATGCATTTTTGTGTATGTGTGAGCTGTGTGTAAGTGCAGATGTTTGTACAGAAGTGTTTGTGGTCCATCATGTGGATGCAGGTGCGTGGGTTTGCGTGTGTACCTGGACAGGGCTGTGTATTACACAGGGCCTCCTCTGTGTGCAGACCCAAGCAGATGTCACCTCCGTAAGCAGGTGGAGGATTACTACACGTACGAGTACGGAGGAAATGACCACCACCGCATGTTACCGAGCACTTGGACCAAGAAGACCAGCACGACCAACCTCCATCCACTGGACAAAGAGAGAGAGAAAGAGAGAGGGAGAGAGAGAGAGAGAGAGGGATGGGAGAGAGAGAGAGAGAAAGAGAGGGATGGGAGAGAGAGAGAGAGAGAGAGAGAGAGAGAGAGAGAGAGAGAGAGAGAGAGGGGAATGGGAGAGAGAGAGAGAAAGAGAGGGATGGGAGAGAGAGAGAGAGAGAGAGAGAGAGAGAGAGAGAGAGAGAGAGAGAGGGGAATGGGAGAGAGAGAGAGGGATGGGAGAGAGAGAGAGAGAGTGAAGGGTAAGTGGCTAGAAAATTATCATTCACACTTCCATTGTGGTGGTGATGTACAAAATATAATTCTATGTACATTTTTTGTATATATTTAAAATACATGCTTGATTTTTTATAATTACACATGATGTAATATTTAAGAGGTAAAATAAAACATTTATTGTACATAAGCAGAGAAAAATGCAAGTTGTCGTTGTAAAATTTAATTAGTTTAAGCACATCATGCAGGGCATTGCAAGCCATGGAGTGACAATTATTTTCCAGAAGCAGCTGAGTAACCCCAGCTAATTGGCTTTTACACTGCATGTGTTTCACTGGAGCTCCAGCAGTTACTCAAACAGCTCTGCACCACCAATTCCAATTAACAATGCTGAGTTTCGACAGCTAACATGAAGGAGGAGAAAAATGTCACTTTGGTCATGCACACAGACGTACTGCAACGCAAAGCATGTGGCAGTGATTACCCCCAGTGGTGTGTTTTGTGAAAGCGTGTACATCATTGAGTCTATCAGAGTAAGTGAGATTGGAGGAGGGTTGGGCTCAGGCAGGGATCCAAGCTCATCTTCCCCAGGGCACTACTAGTGACCCCCGTCTCTCATTACCGAGGGCAAACAGCCCATCAGCCCACTGGTTTGGTTCTGACTTGCTACATGTCTCCCTCCCCTCCACCATAAACGTGTAGCAAGCTGGGGACGGCTGTGGCGGGCAAAGCAGAGGTCTAACGAAGGAGGTCTAACGAAGGAGGTCTAACGAAGGAGGTCTTATGAAGGAGGTCTAACAAAGGAGGTCTTATGAAGGAGGTCTAATGAAGGAGGTCTTATGACGGAGGTCTAACGAAGGAGGTCTTATGACGGAGGTCTAACGAAGGAGGTCTTATGAAGGAGGTCTAATGAAGGAGGTCTAACAAAGGAGGTCTAACAAAGGAGGTCTATTGAAGGAGGTCTAATGAAGGAGGTCTAACAAAGGAGGTCTATTGAAGAAGGTCTTATGACGCATCTGCACATCCTGCTCTGTCCTCCCTGTCTTGGTGCAACGCTGGAACCCTGAACACCTGATGATCTATTGTTACATGCCTTCATAGAACTTGCTAGAACAAACACAAATGTTCGTTTCTTATCCAGTAGACATTAGATTTGTTCATAGAATCAGGGGAAGTTGTGTTTCATTTGTATTCTGTTTGTTGCACAGAGGAGATGCACTGTTTCTGTTTTACAGGTGAGGCAGCTGTGTTAGTGGAATATGAGGATCTGCTGGTTGGGTTGTAGATGTGAGGACGCTGTGGCAGAGCAATGTGGAGATAAAACACCAGCCACCAGCTGCCTGTAGGCTCTCTCTGCTCTCAGAAGAGACCGACGGCAGTCTTCTCAGCTTTTAAAGGGGTTGAGGGAAAGCACATGGCTGTAATTGTACTTCTCACTGGGGCTTTATCATCCTTGCTGTAATTTCTCCATAGAAAAGTGACAGATCAGTCATGTCAGCTGCTGTATGACTGATTGCTCTATCTCACCCCACAGCAACAGGCAGTGAAGAAAAGATTCATTTTCTTTTTCTGGGGGACCAGTGATGGCTGGGAAACTTGCTTTCTCTCTTTCTTTCTCTTAAATTGCAGTTCCTGTCTGACATGCTTTCCAAAAAGGCCTGTGACAGTTCGAGTCCCAGTGGGGCCGTGCACGTGCAGGTCCGTGCATGCGTGAGTGTTTTAATAAGATGTACACAAGTGGCTCATTGATATGAGTGGTGCATCACCTGATCTGCGCTGATGGAGCAGGCAGGGAGGATGTGATGTCGTGTGGCCCTATGTGCTGACAGAATTCACATAAATCTATGACAGGTGTCTGAGAAAGACTGGCATCCACAACAGGTGTGTGAGAGAGACTGGCATCCACAACAGGTGTCTGAGAGAGACTGGCATCCACAACAGGTGTGTGAGAGAGACTGGCATCCACAACAGGTGTGTGAAACACACAAAATGCACAGCACTTCCCCTGGAGAGATTCACTCTATCCGTGCATCTCCAAGCTTGTTCCTGGAGATCTATGACCCTGCAGGCACCAACTCTAACCTGGAGAGTTTATCTCTAATCCTGCAGAGGTTTCCACCAACCTGATTTAACTTGAGCTCACCAACACCTCACTATGCCTTGTGCCTCATCTAAATGCCTACAGATGCACAGTCCTCAGTACCTTCTTCCCACAAGAAGCATGTCCTTCTTGAGCATCTGTCTGGTGTAGTCCAAGGGCACTGTTAACGCCACATACACAAGACTGTGATGTCTTTGGATGAGTTTGATATTTAACAGTGACATCATCCATTCTGTGTTGCATCTTGCATTTGTTTTCTGATCTGTACACCAAGTGTGAGAGTTGATTGCATTGTTCTACAGTCCACTAGAGAACAACAGGCAAACATTCATGGCTGCTGCAGGACTGACAGCGCGTCAGTTCCGCAGCGTCAGTCCTGAAGCGCATCAGTCCCGCAGCGCGTCAGTCCCGCAGCGCATCAGTCCTGCAGCCCGTCAGTCCTGCAGCCCGTCAGTCCCACAGCACATCAGCCCTGAAGCGCGCCAGTCCCGCAGCGCGTCAGTCCTGCGGCATGGTAGCTCTGCAACATGTCAGTCCCGCAGCTCATCAGTTCCGCAGTACGTCAGCCCTGAAGCGCGTCAGTCCCGTAGAGCGTCAGTCCCTACGCTGATGGATGGGCCATGTCGAACGCCTCGCAGCTCGGGGTGTTTGCCGTCCGCGTCACAGCGAACGTGTGATTAATAATGATGCCGACTATACAGCTCTTCCGGCTGGTGCTCCAGCTCCAGCAGAGGATTTCCATTCAGGCAGAAATCTGGGAGAGCAAACTAGTTTAATTAGTCTGACTTGGCCTCATTCTCCCGGGCGGAGTGTTGTCACAGGGCCCCGCCCCCACCGTCCTGCCATCCTATTGTAGGCAGGATAATTAGCCTAAAATGTGATTACACATGAGAACACTGTTTTCACCATTTCCACTGACAAATTATTACTGCTGCACCTCCTAACTGCAGCAAGTGTCTTTTATACTTGCAACTCAAAGGACTTATTCCCCTCAAAGGACCCTACAGTAAGAGACGATCTTAAGTGATAGGAAAGGACCCTGTGTGTGCATGTGTGAGCATGTGTATGAGTGAACGTGTGTACGCATGTTTGTGTGTGTGTTTTGTGTGTGTATGTATAAGTGAATGCACGCGTGAGTGTGGAGTGTGTGCACACGTGAGCACCTCTGTGTGAGTTGCTGTGGTATCTCACCTGGGCACGGGGTGGTGTTACACTCCTGGTACTCCTGGGCAGGTCCCAGGCAGGTGGTGCCTCCGTGTTTGGGTTTGGGACTGGCACACGCACGCTTCCGACTGCGAACACCCGAACTACAGTCACGGCTGCACTGGCTCCATGAGCTCCAGGACGACCAGCCACCGTTCACCATGAGCCCCGTGATACGGCCCGACAACATGAGCTCCCCTGAACCACACACACACACACACACACACACACACACAACAGAAGGATAGTTAGGACTGAGTTCTTCAGATGAAGACGTAACTCTGAGATTCAGTGCTGAGTCATGGAGAAATAAGATTTGATGTCTTGTCATAAATAACGCAGACTTTATGACTGACCCCAGTGGACTGCAGGAGAATATATATTGTATATAATATATAGTGTATATAATATATAGTGCGTGAGATGAGAGAGAAAGAGACAGAGACATGGACCAGTTTTAAGATTACGTCTTTTCTTCAGAGGGTATTAACAGTGACACATCAGTGAGATGTAAAAAGAATCCTTCAACTAGGCGGTAAATTTCACTTAAATGAACCACATTCAATTTAGCCGACGTGGGAAAAAGGCAAAATATCTTTTTTCTCTCTCCGTCTTTGTCCTCACATTTATTCTCACAGTGCCTATAATAATCCGACAGCCGAGCGGTGAAATCCCTAGAGCCAGACGCCTGCCTGCGCTGAACCAGCCAGACGCCTGCCTGCGCTGAACCAGCCAGACGCCTGCCTGCGCTGAACCAGCCAGACGCCTGCCTGTGCTGCTCGTCTCTGGGAACCTCCCCGGCCTGATGGTGCCAAAACCTACCGTGCACCAAAGTGACCCTTGACCCACGACCCCTTCTAAAGTGCACTCCTGCAGACAGCTCAGTCCAGGGCCTGCTTCACGGACTCCGGGGGTCAGGGGTCAGGTTGCCGTGGGCGCTGGCCCGTATGTAAACAAACATGCCTGTGTGTTCCTTTAACCAGGCAATAAAGGAGCACGTTTCCTCCTGCTGCCGTGTGGGAGAGCAGCGAAAGGCTCCTGTCAGCAAATGAATCCATGGCAACCCACTGGATTTGACCCACCACAGAAGAGTGGGGATCAGCTCTGGCTCAGTGGCTGTGATATGGTCTCTGCACTGTGATTGGCTGTGGAGATCAGCCCCTGATCCAGACCACAGACTGCTGTTGAGCACGAGCAGGCGAGACTTTCACGTTACTGTCCAAAGCTGCTGTGATCCGTCTGGCGGGGGCTAAAAGAACAGGAGGATGAAAATGCCTCCCCACTGGGTTTGTAGGCAGATCGTTATGGACGTTTTACGCTGCTGTGATGAGACTGCAGTGAGCAACAACAGGAAGGTCTCAGAGAGTCTTCCAGCAGTCCAAAGGCCTGAGCTAAGAATGAACATCATTATAAAGACCTAATAACTTTACTGTTGTACCGGACTTCATATCCATCATGGAATCGACTAAACCTTCTAGCACAGCTCCTGATGTGGGTAATATAGGACTTAGAGATACTTATGGACAGGTCGATGTGCAGGAAATCAATGGTAAAGAGCCTAGAGATACTGGGCTGATGAGTGAGAGAGGGAAGGAGAGGGTGAACACAAAGGGACGGAAAGAGGAAAGAAGAAGAGGGCAGTAAAGAGAGATGGAGAGAACATTTAAGATAAAGAGAGGGAGTAGAGGCAGGGGCTTTCCAGACGTCTCTTCCCCTTGCAGTGTCGCACAGCTATGGTGTAACTGCTCCTAACGTGAGGACTTGATTGAGTGGAGAGAAGCACAGAGTTGAGGAGTCACGCGGGAACGCTGCGGGAACACCACGGGAACGCTGCGGGAACACCACAGAAGTGGCGTGGGAACTCTGCGGGAACACCACGGGAACGCCGCAGCCCACGACTGTACTCCTGCATGCTGACAACAAGTTTCTGCTTTTACCCTGCACCATCACTCGCAGGAAGAGGGTCCAGTAATGTGCCTTGTATTGATTTTGATTGTTCTCAGAGTGCAGATCTAAACAGTGCAACCCAAATGTAAGAAAAAACTAAATGATACAATTACACAATTTAATCCTTTGATAAAAGTACCCATTCACACATTAATTGGAACAGACTGAGTCTTAAATCACTGGCCAGTAATTAGCTGACGATCATCATTAAGACTGCGAGACTTTAACGAATGTATGTCAACGAGATGCCAATAAGAGTGATTTCATTATTTGTCAATGCATTACCTTTTCATCTGCTTTAATCTACCTCGGGTAATAGCTATAAGTCTCTTTGGCTGAAGCGGAGTGCTCACTCAAGGTCCACCAAGCCTCTCGCAGGAGCTGATATTTACTTTTTTATGTTTCCCAGAATAACACATCAACAGCATCTGCAGACAAGCCAATTTAAAAAATCTACCTGCAAAAGCTTCAAGTGGATCTGCACGGGGGAAATGTCAAGCGTGTTGATGGCCTCACTCTTCTGGCACGAGCAGTATTGACACGGCTCAGGGAAAAGGGCATGTGGCTCAAAGCCCTGGTGAAAACACAAAATTCTGACGCGCAGAAAAAAACCCCAATCCTCCCTAGCTGACCTCACAGAAATACCGCCTGATTACACTACGAGTTTCCTAATCTCTGAAACAGGAAGGGTATGGTAAACCTCTATCAAGTACATTTTATGAAGTAATTGACAAATTATGTCTGGATGTTGTTACGCTGCTGACTCTCCCTGAGAGCTTCACACTAAACACAGATAAATGGAGACTGTCGTTTACTTCCAGATAAAACTGGCCGATGCACAAATCAGGCCTACAGAGCTGAAGTGCCCTCTCCAATCTGGGAGCTGAGTATTTATGCAGTTCTGATCAAAGGTCTTATGGATGGGAGAAACATGAACAAGAGAGTTTACGTTATTGACACTGATTTGTTAAATTATTACATTATAATGAAACCAATTTGTTATATTATTGACAGTTTTTTTTACACTAATACAATATAAATGTAACTGATTTGTTTCATTATTGACAGATTTATTACACTGTTGACACTCATTTGTTGAAGCAAACTGATGTCAAATGTCTCATCCTGTCAAATGGTGAGTATCACCAACAGTATAGGAGCTACACCAGGGCAGAGATCTTGCTGGAATGTAAATAACTCCAGGATAAACACCACCAGCGTCAGGGTTTGATCAGTGTGTGTTACCAGGCTTCAAACTCCATCACCGCACACATCCCAGGTGGTGGTGAGATGGAGACCGTTCAGTATTCACTGCTTCATCCCAGGTGGTGGTGAGATGGAGACCGTTCAGTATTCACTGCTTCATGGCTTCCAAGCACCTCAGTCTCGCCTGCTCAGAAATGGATTGTTCTCCTCAACTTTTAGTCACAAAATGTCATAGACGTAAATCTCACGCCCGGTTCTGCTGTATCGACTGCCGCTGATCAAAATCTTCAGTGGAACCACATCTTGTTATCTACTGCACGTGGCCTCATGGGTGCTAAGTTTTATCACCCTACCTTAACACTGCTGCAAATCGATACAGAGAGAGGCCCGGCGGCGAGGCTAAATCTTCATCAAGTGGCAGACTGTTCGTTCAAGAGCTCATAGTCCGCGGCCGAGCCCCTGACAGGCGCACGCCCCTTCAGCGCGGCTGTAATTATACGTCTACGCCTGTGCTGTGCACTGTGGGTTAATGGCAGCCTGTAAGACCCAAGGAAGACTGTTGGTCCATCAGGCCCAGGTGAACGACTGTTAAAAGCCGTGCAACGAGAACTAACGGCTTCCTAAATCGGCCAACTACTCTCCATATTTATAAATTGTAATCTGACAGCAGCCTTAGAGGAACAGTAGGCCTTAGAGGAGCCTTGTGTAGCAAGATGTAGATAAATGAGGAGGTAGATAAGTGTGTGTCACAGTGGATCTGATACATAATTAGTTCTCTACAAAAGAACCCAGCCTTGGCGCCCAGTGTCTTTAGGTCATTAGAGAGACAAAGTCTCTGAGCTGTTCAGCTTGTTATCTCCCTGCCTGAGCAGCATGCCCCTCGCTTCAGAGGTGTGCTTGACAGATGGGGCCAAGGCCAACCCCACAGGGAGAGCATTGAGTTTCATTTAATCTCATTAACATTGCCGTGCTGATAGAGGCTTTCGACATTCCTTTCCATCAACATCTTCAAACTGAACTATTAACAAAAACATGACCAGACAAAAACTAAAACGTGATCTGCACATTTTTCCTCAGGATGTGCTCCAACCCATAATACTCCACCGTGGAAACACACAACAGCTGCACGTGGCTATCAGCTGAGTGTGGGCATGAAGAACAGCCTGCTGTAGGGTCTCCACATTAATTACAGTCTTGGTAGGCGCCTGATGGTGATTACAAACTGCTGTAAACAGGCCTTTGAACTGCTCTGTAAATTCACTAATAAACTTGATCATTATGCCTGATTCCAATTCTTATTTCTTTCTTCCTGCAGTTTAAACTGCAACATCACAGTAGGGTTTTGCTGTATGCAGCCACATCTCAATTAACATCTGGTTTACAAACCTGAAGTGTTCACAATGCACAGGTGTGTTGAAAAGAGAGCAATATTTAGAGAAACATTTTGAGAGTGAAGACAGATAGAGAAGGAGAAAAAGTCAAGTGAAAGAGAGAGAGAGAGAGAGAGGGAGAGAGGGAGAGAGAGAGAGAGAGAGAGAGAGAGGGAGAGAGAGAGAGAGAGAGGGAGAGAGAGGGAGAGAGAGGGAGAGAGAGAG
>JAOXYF010000758.1:0-10286 GCA_028565775.1 Sternarchorhynchus goeldii | reverse complement strand
ATTATAAATGTAAGGATAGGGGTATTTTAAGTAATTATTCAAAGCATTATAAATGTAAGGATAGGGGTATTTTAAGTCTGAAGTAAGAGCTGTTTTTTCTGTTTTTACTCCTCAGGCTACGAAGGTATCGGCGGACGCGGTGCAGACAGACGAAGATGCTGAGAGGAGCCACAAACGTGCTGAAGATGTGGAGCTCTTCATCAAGAACACCCTCCTCGCTGCTGAAGGTACACACTCACACACAAACGCATGCACACATATATCACACACACACACACACACACACACACACACACACACACACACACACACACACACACACTGTGCTGAAGGTATATATGTATGTGTGTGTGTGAGTGTGTTTGTGTGTGTTTGTGTATATATATATATATATATATATATATATACGCATGTGTGTGTGTGGTACTGGTAAGAGAGAGAGAGAGAGAGAAAAGAAACAAGGAGAGAATATATCTGCATAAAAGATGTTTGCACACCAGATGGTGTCATTTGTAGATCTTAGGAACACACTAGCAGACACACTTTACAGGACCAGACCAGCTCAAAGCAGGGTTATCGGCAGCAGCTTTGATAAAGTGCTTCCATGTAAAACTTTACTTGCCAGAAATTGTCTGTGCAGGAGGATCTGAAACTAGGATGCAGAGACCTGCAGATATAAGTCTACATAACTAAACCTTCAGTGTGTCCACTGAGTGCATCTCCGATTGGATTAGATGAGCTTGTTTTCAAAGTATTTCACTCACAAAATGACTTAAAGTATGATGATTCAAAGACTTTAATTGCTTTTCAAACTTAGTAGGCAATTATTCTGAGCTGCTTTACTTTAATAGGTATATATTTTGCTTTCTGAAATCATATCACATGTTTTCTTTGGAGCTCACTGAGATTTGTCAGAGACGTCTAATTGCTTCTCATTTACATTTCAATTTGGCTATTTTAATTTAAATTAGAATCTGCCAAGTTGTTTTTTTAAGTGTTTGAACTGATTGATTTCAAAGACCAAGTTAATTTGATTAAAGCACATTAAAGCTGATAAAGGGGAATTTGAATTTCTTTTACACAAACCTGAAGGAAATGAAGCACTGGAGGAGGAGTAAAGAAGCAACTTTATTTTTAAAATCAAAGAAATTAAGAAAGAAAAGGACTTTTGTCATAACTTGCTTTGTTGTGGTGTGTCTTTGAGGTCATGTGATAACAGACATTGTGTCTGAATGCAAATAGTGGGAGGTGCTGAGGAAGAGTGCTGACCCACCAGCCCCATATTAAAGTAGGGCTGCACAATTCATCATTTTCAATCATTATCGTGATACTGGCCTTTGCAATACTTTTTTACACATTCAGAGGGTGCTATGATGGCATGTGGCAGTTACATCAATAATCAAACTGAAGCAGCCAGATCACATGGTTAATCAGTTTCAAAGAGAGCAATATAGTAGCAGCAATATGTAGTGATATAACTGCAAGAGGACATTTTTGTCCATACTATGCTGTTCCCTGTTAAAATATTCATTACCGTACATAATATTTTAAAAGGGTTCTGGATGAGCTGTTTTGCTGAGATGTCTGGTGCATAAAGTTTCAGGTTTAATTAACACATGAATTTGAAGCAGTAATGGAGATTGGAGTGTGTGTGTGTGTGTGTGTGTGTGTGTGTGTGTGTGTGTGTGTGTGTGTGTGTGTGTGTGTGTGTGTGTGTGAGTGTATGTATGTGCACGTATGTGTGTGTGTGTGTGTATGTGCACGTATGTGTGTGAGTGTATGTATGTGCACGTATGTGTGTGTGTGTGTGTATGCATGCACATAGGTGTGCACATGTGTGTTTAATATATACTGTATAGTGTGTGATTTATTATATACTATATAATGTGTGTCTGTGTGTGCTTTAATGTATACTGTATAATGTGGTGGTGCATTGTGTATGTGTGATGTATATATGTATGTTGATCTGTATGTATAAAGTATACTGCATAATGTGTGTGTGTGTGTGTGTGTGTGTGTGTGTGTGTGTGTGTGTGTGTGCAGCTCTGCGGGATAAGGCTCGGGAACTGAATGCAACACTGAGCTGGAAGGATGGAGAAGAGGAGAAAAGTGTGAATGAAATGCAAGATGAGATAAAGGCCATGCTCACAGAACTCCTCCAACGACAACTGAGTCCCCACACACACACCGCCCAGGAGGAACTCAGGTAGCACACACACACACACACAGCTCAGGTAATGGTTGGCTCAGTAGTTAAGGCACCCAACTAGTAATCAGAAGGTTCAAGGTGCCACTGTTGGGGTCCTGAACAAGAAACTCAACCTTCAATTGTTTAAGATGTATCCAGTCATGATTGGAATCGCTTTGTATAACAGCGTCAGCCAAATAATGTAAATGTAAATGTAGGTAACACACAAACACAGACACATATACACACACACACTGTGCAGGAGGAACTAAGGTAACACACACATGCACAACGCACAAATGTCTCACACAGGAGGGACTCAGATAACACACACACCATGAACTAAATCTCTTGTAAAAAAACCACACACACCATAAAGTAAAACTCAGGTAAAGCACACACACACCACACATACATACACACACACTGCATAGGATGAGCTCAGAGATCACACAAACCTAGAGCAAGCTCAGACATACAGCAAAATTGTAACTCAACTATCACACTTACACACAGATATACACACACAGATAAACACGCGGACGCTCTCTCTGGCCAGCATGCTTCCCTTCCTGCTGCCGCATCATATTTCTCACACACCAAAGGTCACAGATGTGACCTCTCACCCGCAACTGCTTGAGTCACATCAAGAACAGGGTCACCGGGGTAGAGGCGTCGTACCGATGGCTGTGAAGATGCCCTCCAGCTCAGCTGTATTTCGTGGTTCAGTGAATCCTAGATGAAGCAAGTTTCTCTTTCTCATGTAAAATCCTAATGAACTAATTCAAATGTGCCGGAGGAGGGGGTGGGGATGTCATTCTATTCCAATCAAATTACTTTGGTAATGAATTCCATGTAACGAAGAGCCATGAGAAAATGAAGAGAGACATCTAGTGGTGGGTGGTGGGTACATCAGATAAAGTGGGTACATCGGATAAAGCTAAATCTAGCAGTTTTTTATATGCACCAGGAGTTTTATAGATAGTTAGTTCTTTATTTCCTGTCCACATTGTGCTGACTTGAAAATTGTCTACTCTGTGCAGAATAAACACTAAAGCCTAACCCAAAATAATGACACATTCAAACTGTTTATACAGAATAAACACTAAAGCCTAACCCAAAATAATGACACGTTCAAACTGTTTATACAGAATAAAGCAAAATTACTACATTATCTTAATGACAGTAGTGATTAATAATTTAATCTTCATCGCTTCCCCCCTCCCTCTCTCTCTCCCTCCCTTTCTCACTCCCTTTCTCCCTCTCTCTCTCTCTTTCTCTCCCCCTCTCTCAGAGCTGCAGAATCCCTCTTTGTAAGAGTGAGGCGGCTGTTTGGAGAGCCTCACCAGACTACGGAGGTCCTGAGAGACGAGGTGGGAGGGAAGCTGGAAGACTACTGGAACAAACTGGCTGAGGCGCAGGACCTCCTGAAGGAGGCGCAGGATAGGAGCAGGCAGGCAGAGGCCCTGTCCCATAACAACCAGCACAACCTCGAGAGTCTGCAGGTACACACACACACACACACACACACACACACACACACACACACTCTAACACTAACACTCACTGAATCACACACACACACACACACTCTAACACTAACACTCACTGAATCACACACACACACAAACACACTCACACACTCTAACACTTCCAAGTTTGTGTTGTCCTCTGGATGTGTGGTTCCAACAGAGAAAGAGGGAACAATCAAATAAAGGAAGAAAGGAAACAGAGAAAATACTGGACGATGGAGAGAAGCTGCTAGAGGAGGCCAACGCACTGTCCGACACCATAAACAGGGGCGTTGAGGTCAGAGTAACACACACACACACACAACACTGAGATCAGAGTAACACACACACACACAGGTGGAAAAATGATGACGGTTTCCAACACAAAAATCTGAGTTTGGAGCAGCGGTAATACCACAGTGATTTGGCGCTGTGTGTAATACTGAGATGGCTGGCTTTAGGACCTAGAGGAGATGGATGAGGAGCTGCGCCCTCTCCAGGAGCAGCTGGACAACAAGGTGGGGCGCCTGGGCCGAGGCCTGCACGACCACACCCTGCCTGAGCTACTGCAGACTGCAGAGCTGCATGCTGCCCAGCTCAACCAGTCAGCCAGCGCACTGGACAGGTGTGTGTGTGTGTGTGTGTGTGTTTGATGCAGGTGTGAAGGTGTGTTTAATGTGTGTAGGAAGGTGTGTGTGTGTGTGTGTGTGTGTGTGTGTGTGTGGGTATGTTTAGATCTGATCAAAGCTCAGTGCTAACTGTGTGTGTGTGTGTGTGTGTGTGTGCAGCATTCTAGCAGAAGCCAAGAACATCTCCTTCAATGCTACGGCTGCGTTTCACGCCTACAGCAACATCAAGAACTTCATGGAAGAGGCAGATAAAACAGCACAACAAGCTAGAACCACAGCCATGGACGCAGTGCAGCAGGTGAACACAGTCACACACACAATATCACACCCCAGCAACACATTACACACACTAACAGAGAATGGACAAATGATGGATGGATGGATGGATGGATGGATGGATGGATGGATGGATGGAACTGAGAGAGAGAGAGAGAGAGAGAGAGAGAGAGATGAGATGTATCTCCTGCTTACCCGAGGTCATAACAATATGAGGTGGTGTTTGCAGAATGAACAAAATATAAACCAGCAGAAATATGAAGTGAATGTGAATGTAATGAACGGAATATTAATGCAGACCAGCTTGGATGTGGTTGGGGGTTTCCTGTACACAGACCTTTCCTTTCCCCATGAAGGCCACAGGTCCTAAGGGCTCCCTGAAAGACAATGCCAAGAGTTCACTGCAGAAGAGCCAACACCTGTGGAATGAGGCTTCCAAGCTGGGGAGGGATGCCAGAGGTAATGGTCCCTCCGCTTTCCCACACTGTTGCTCTGGGGTGTTCCTCTGGGATGTTCCTCTGGGGTGTCCCTCTGGGGTGTCCCTCTGGGATGTTCCTCTGGGGTGTCCCTCTGGGGTGCCCCTCTGGGGTGTTCCTCTGGGGTGTCCCTCTGGGATGTTCCTCTGGGGTGTCCCTCTGGGGTGTCCCTCTGGGGTGTCCCTCTGGGATGTCCCTCTGGGGTGTTCCTCTGGGGTGTCCCTCTGGGGTGTTCCTCTGGGGAGTCCCTCTGGTGGGACAGTGAAGAACAAGTCACAGTTGTTTTCTTGTTTGATTGTTTGTTTAGAGAACGCAGACAATTTGGGGGTCCTGCAGCTCCGTCTTAAAGGAGCAGATGAGAAAAACAAGGACCTTCTTAAGGGCCTGAATGAAACCATGGAGATCCTCCTCGCCTTCCCTAACGGTATGTGCCTGTGTGGGCCTGTGTGGGCCTGTGTGGGCCTGTGTGGGCCTGTATGGGCCTGTGTGGGCCTGGGCAGGAGTTTTCTCTACTGCCTTTTGACCCCTCAACTGTGCAGAGGTGTTACTGTGTTAGTGCAGTTGATTTTTCATACAGTTTATAGTTATAGTTACAGATGTCACTACACTCATATTTTGTAGTTTAATTTATTTGAATGAATTAATCAGTGTACAGTTAATAAATCATATATTCATGTTAATGTCCAATATATTAGTCTAAGTTAGTGTTGCAGAGGCACTTGGACTCCTTTGTTGTTGGTCAATCATTTATTCATTTTATTTTAAACCAAAAGTTTCCTGAAAACAAGCATGGCACCTCACACAAGTGTCCTGTAGGGGGCGTTTCCTATGAAGGATCCTGTGTGATGTGCCCAGTGTGGGCCATGTCAAAGCCTACTGTTCGCTCCATGCAGACACAGCTGCTAAGATCCAGGCCACAAAGCAGAAAGCGGGAGAGGCCAACGCTACGGCCCTCGACGTCCTGGCCCGCCTACGAGACGTGAACTTCAGCCTCATGGGTCTGAAGAGGAACTACAGTCGACTGGAGGACGACGTCAAGAAAGCCAACAACCTGATTCAAGACCCCGAGAAAAACAGTAGGACTTTGTTTTTTCTTATCAATCTCGTTTTTTACTGTCTAATCTGGGATTACAAATGTCCATATGTGTTAAATAGAGCTGCAGACATTTTGTCCACTTAGGAGAAAGGCACTGCAGATCAGATACCGGTCTGATAACGTTGTGGGCCTCTGTGTAAATCATCACATGCAAGACCTGGTGTTGATTGGCCAGAAGATCAACCATTCATTAGCAGAGCTAAACTGTAGCGCCACCTGCTGGTCAAAAGCTCTCACTGCTTTAAAGAAGAACTGCAGGATATTCCTTCAATAAACCAGACATTGTCACTGTTTACTTTCCTTGATTGTTTCCTTTGAACTGTAGTTTGGCTGATTCAGAGTGTCTCACTGTGTCTTACAATCATATTTTTATCTTTGTTTTCTCTCCTGTTTTGTTTTGAACGTCGACAGCGATAAGTACGTACTCCACCTCTCTACTCCATCTTCTCTCCAGCATCTGCATGAGACTGTAACACCACTCCTCACACACACATGGGAGAGAGAGAGAGATGGAGAGAGGGAAAAAGAGATGGAGAGGGGGAGAGGAACAGATGGAGAGAGGGAGAGATGGAGAGAATGATGTAGAGAGGACAGTGTGAGAGGCAGGGAGATGGAGACGATGATGTAGAGAGGAGAGTGTGAGAAGCAGGGAGATGGAGAGAAAGGAATATGGAAAGAAGTGGAGATAGGGCTGGAGAGAGAAACAAAGGTGGAGATAGATGGAAGAAGAGGGTGAGGGTTGAGAGAGAGGAAGGAAGGGGGAGAGATTGAGAGAGAGGGGAAGAGATAGGTAGAGTGTGGTTAAGAGAGAGAGGGAGAGAGATTGAAGGAGAAAGGGAGAGAGACTGAGGAAGACAAATTGAAGGAGAGAGAGGGAGAGAGACTGAGAGATTGAAGGAGAGAGAGGGAGGGAGACTGAGAGAGAGATTGAAGGAGAGAGAGTTAGGGAGAGAGAGGGGGGAGACTGGGAGAGAGATTGAAGGAGAGAGAGTGGGTAACAGAGAGATCTGAGCTCAACTGTCTGTTTGTTCTCCCTGTTCATTCTCTCCTCCCAGTCTTCTGAAGGCGTTGCTAAGCTCGTTAGTCTAATGTGTCTTTAGCTAAGATTATGCTAATTGTGAATGCAAAAAGCTATATTTCTGTCATCTTGTCTCATAACAGCTCCCGTTCTCTGACTGCGTACTAAATAAAAGCCGTTTCAAAGGTGTATGCATGCTCTCCATCCTCGAGTCTTTCTTCTCTCCTTCCTGTTCAGTGTTTGGATAAGCAGATGTGGATGATCACTGGTTACATGGTTTGAAGACACCCTCCCTTGTGTGTGTGTGTGTGTGTGTGTGTGTGTGTGTAGTCCATGCAGCTGGTGCTAAGGTGAGAGACCTGGAAGATGAAGCGGATCGTCTCCTGGAGAAACTGAAACCAATCCAGGAGCTGCAGGAAACCCTCCGGAGAAACATCTCACAGATCAAAGAGCTCATTAACCAGGCCCGCAAGCAGGCCAACTCTGTAAGAGTGTGTGGGGGGGGGGGGGTATGTGCAGGCGTGTGTGTGTGTCCACTTACAAACTATTGAAATTTGCAATAGTTTATAATTATTGAAAGTCAGCACAGTATTTCTCTGTCATTTTAATATTGATGTCCTGACCTTTGATCTTTAGATCAAAGTGTCTGTGTCGTCTGGGGGTGACTGCATCCGCACCTACCGGCCAGACATCAAGAAGGGTCGGTACAACACCATTGTCCTCAACGTGAAGACCGTCGCCGCCGACAACCTCCTCTTCTACCTCGGCTCCGCCCAATATGTGAGGATGGAAAGATTTCCCATCATCCACTCTGCTCTGAAAACCCCCCAGAAACTACCACGAAAAAAGTCTGATAAGATCTCTGTCCAAATCACACTGTTACTGCAGCGTTTCTCATTCCACAATGTTGTCAGCCAGTTACAGATGTGTTTGGGTTGGTAACTGGTTGACCTTTGGCTGAAACACCCTGGTTAGTGTTAAGCTGTGCCACAGCGTCATGCTGTCATACAGCCCCTGTGCTAGTGGGACTCGCTGTATCCACACAGAACACACTGCTCACGCCCTAATTAAGCAAAACGAACATCATGTTTATTACTTTATATCCAGAGATAAACAGAGAACCTCCAGCTAAGAGAGAAATAACAAAAGCTTGTTACTCCCTCTGTCATTCTGTATCCCCTGTACACACACACACACACACACACACGACCCCTGTGAGATAGTTGTGTTCTCAAACCAATGAAGTGAGGCAGCATTAGCAATTAGCTGGAAGTTTAAACAGAGGCTGTTTCATCTGATGTTGTCCAATGATTTCCCCTGAGAAATCACACACACACACACACACACACACTTTTATCCTGCACTGCCACTAGCTTGTCGGGTGCATACCTCTGTGTGTATCAATGTGTGTGTGTATCAGCGTGTGTATGTGTGTATCAGTGTGTGTGTTCACATGTGGACTGTGTGTAGGTGGATTTCCTGGCAGTTGAGATGAGAAAGGGAAAGGTGAACTTCCTGTGGGATGTGGGATCAGGGGTCGGGCGAGTGGAGTACCCTGACCTCCTCATCAACGACGGCAACTGGCACCGAATTGAAGCCTCACGGTACACACACATACCACTCACACACACACACACACACACACTGCAGGTGTGCATCACACACACTTACAGCACTGTTTACTAGAGTGTTGCAGTCACATGTCAGGAGACCCACAGAAGGTGCATGAAGCTTCAGCAGACGTGACCTCATGTGAACTTCACGGCAGTGTTTCAGTTAAAAGTGTCGAGTTGACGTTTGAGTGTTTGAGTTAAACATGTTAAGCTGACGTTTGAGTGTTTCAGTTAAACATGGCGAGTTGATGTTTGAGTGTTTCAGTTAAACATGGCAATATCACATTTGGGTGTCAGTTAAATGTTTAGAGTTCATATTTGAGTGTTGAAGTTAATTGATTGTGATAAACATGATAACATGATAAAACAAATTTAACCATTGCGTACATAAAAAAGGATTCTGGAGAACATCTCAGGCAGAAACTATAAACAAATACATTTACAGAAGCTTGGGAGAGAGCAAGAAATTCCAACACCCTGTGGAACAACAGAGGATTGCTTCTAAATGCGCAAAGCACCCTCACACATTCATGAGTATTCATGACTATTCATGAGAATTCATGAGGTAATTTACATGGACCATTTTGGATATGTGTGGGTGATGAGGAAGTGGAACATAAGGCTCGGTCACCTGAGCACATTTTGAAGGCTGTAGTTTATAAAGAGGAGCCAGCGTTCAGGTGTGTGTAAGCAAGGTTTTATTCATCTTTATGTTGTGGTGCACATTCCATTTCTTGGTTTGCACACTATCACTCCAAAATTAAATCACGCGCCAGGTCTTCAAGTGTTTGAGTTAAAGGTGTTGAACTCAGGTCTTCATTTGTTTGAGTTAAAGGTGTTGAACTCAGGTCTTCAAGTGTTTGAGTTACAGGTGTTGAACCCAGGTCTTCATGTGTTTCAGTTAGAGGTGTTGAATTCATGTTTTTGAGTTGGCTCCACTGAGCTCAGGTTTGATACATTTGAGTCAACTGAATTGATCTGAACGTTATAAATATGTTTGAGGTAGATATGCTGAGCTCAGGTTTCTTTTGTCAGTTTTAAATATATTTGAGTTAGATATGTAGAGCGCGGGTTTCTTGTGTCAGTTTTAAATATATTTGAGTTAGATATGCTGAGCGCGAGTTTCTTGTGTCAGCTGACCCGATGGATGTGTGTTCTGTTCTAGTGTTGGTCTGAACGGCACTCTTTCCGTTCGAGCTCTCGAAGGTCCCAGAGCGGGCATCATGCCCACCGGGCAGAGTGGCAGCTCTCCAGAGCGCTACACCGTGCTGGATGTGGATCAGAAGGCCTACCTGTTCGTGGGAGGCATGCTGGGAAATGTGAAGGTATGACATGCCCACTTACACATCAGCTTCAAACAACAGCTGTCCTTACTCCCCTCACCTGTGTGTGTGTGTGTGTGTGTGTGTGTGTTTGGGGGGGGGGTGAGAACAGAAAGGTATGTTTTTTTGCAGTATTGTCATGTCTCTATATTAGGTG
>JAOXYF010000756.1:0-10296 GCA_028565775.1 Sternarchorhynchus goeldii | reverse complement strand
ACACACACACACACACACACACACACACACATGTATACACACACACACACACACACACACACACACACACACAGGTATACGCGCGCACGCACACACACACACACACACATACTCACACACTGGCTCTTTCAACAAATGATTAACCTGTGCAGTAGTAGACTGAAACTCAGCTTTGCATTTTCATGTTTAAATACTCTATATCCCTCTATACCACTCTGTCTATACCACTCTGTCTATACCACTCTGTCTATACCTGTCTACCACTTATCTATACATCTCTCCCTCCGTCTTTCTCTCTCAGTAAACCTGGCTGGTGAGACTGCACTGGACATTGCTAAGAGACTGCAGCACATACAGTGTATAGAGCTGGTATGGTTGACCTTATTATACCTGCTACACACACACACCCCTACACACACACACACACACACACCCCTACACACACACACACACACACACTCCCACACACACACACCCCTACACACACACACACACACTCCCACACACACACTTAGTTAAGAGAAGTCTCAAAGACAAATTCTGGTCACAGGGCAGACCAAGGTGGGGGTGGGGTCTGGTGAGTGGTTCAAGGTGGGCTGGGGCAGTGGGTTGTTCTTTCACTGCTGGAGAGAGAACACTGCAATGGGGCAGAAAGCTTTTCTCTACAGTGTTGATGTACATATATGCATGGCATTGATGTGCAAACAAGAATCACACCGTGTGTGTGTGTGTGTGTGTGTGTGTGTGTGTGTGTGTGTGTGTGTGTGTGTGTGTGTTTAGTTGGAGCTGGCACACAGTGGGAAGTTTAATTCCCAGATCCATGTTGAGTACACATGGGTGACCCCACAGGAGTTCATGTACGACAGTGAAGATGACCTGGATGAGAGGGTTTGAATCCCACACAATCTACATAATACATTCATACTCATCACATATTCAACAATTATATATAATACATTAATATTCATTACACACCATGGGACAGCCAGTACATTGGACAATGTTCATCACATTCATGCTCATATGAGTGTATATATATAGAAGTTTGTACTTATTAGTTGTACAAGTAATACTGTCCCTGAACGATTATACGTCATAAAGTAACCAAAGTCCTGATTGTTTTATTCTCACTCTCTGTAATGTAGGTTGCCCCAAACAGGAACATGCGTTCTTTGCTGCCCTCTGATGGCTGCAGAGGGAACTCCTCATTGAGTTGCAGCACAAACATGTCTAACAAAAACTACCAGAATGTGGACTTTCTCTACCGCAACCCACCAGCCAACAGCGCCCCCTCTGGTGGATCCATGCCCCCTCCTCTGCCTGCAAAGTCCATTCAGAGAGGTTGGTGATCCACCTGTCCTGGTTCAGGCAACTCTCTAAGTTTCACTAGAGCTTTGGACACTTGGAATAATCCACGCTTGGAATAATCCACGCTTGGAATAATCCACCTTTAAACTATAAAGTCAGAAGGTGCCTCAACGACGCCTTTGTTAAATATAATATTCCACTTATTTGGTGTTTGGCTGCAAAACGTTGGTCAAATATATGTTAATAAATATTAACATAATATTTAATAAATATTAACATATATTAATAAATGTATGTTAAATACATGTTAATAAATATTAACATAATATTTAATAAATATTAACATACATTTATTAATATATGTTGTTAAAGCCATTCCTGCTGTGTTGACCCAGAGTTTACATTAATTCAATTGGCTCTTTTCAGCAAATTTTGTAGAAGGTGATATTAGAGCAGAGAAAAGTCTATAAATGTGTTTTGAATTTAGCTGATATGTCTCTTCTGCAGCGTTGAGAATCACACCTGTAATTCTAAACTTCTGTGTGTGTACGTGTGTGTGTGTGTACGTGTGTGTGTGTGTACGTGTGTACGTGTGTGTGTGTGTGTGTGTGTGTATGTGTGTGTGGGGTTCTGTGTCAGGGCGGTCCGACCCCCAGCTCTCTGTTTCTACACAGGACTCGCGCTCCTCATCCAGACACAGCTCTAGCTCATCAGGGGGCGGGTCCTACAAGAACAGCCCGCCCTCCCCCCTGAGGGAGCGCGCAGAGCTCCGCCCCCCACGCTCACCACTTGGTGCTGTGCTGAAGAGACAGACCGTCTCCTGGGACGGACAGCCTTCAGTATCCACACAGAGCTCTGTTGGACCTGTACCGTAAGGATCCCTGCTCTCTACTGACCTCTGCTGCCTGTGTTGCTGTCACACTGCACTGAAGAACTGGATTAGAAGTGTTTTAGGGTTGTAGTAGATGTTCAGGAGGTGCATACATCCAGGATCAGGGTATAAATGTGTAAATTGTGGCCAAGAGTGTTTGTCAAATACTATATATTTGATAAACACTTGGCCACTTGGTGTTGCTAACGCCTTCTGTGTTGCTAGGTTCCACTGGTGGCCAACTGCTGTGTAATCCCAGTGTGTAATCCCAGTGTGTAATCCCAGTGTGTAATCCCAGTGTGTAATCCCAGCTGATGTTAACATCAACTGTATTTAAATTTCTAAATATCAATTGTTGACTTTTTTTCACACTAATTGACTTTTTGTGTGTGTGCATGTGTGCAGCTGTGAGAAGACCACGTCGTACAGGAGGGCGAGCAGTGGTGGAGGCCACGGCAAGGGTGGAGCAGGATCCCCCAGCTCCACCAGCAGCATGGAGGAGCTCTACCCTACTCTGAGCTGCATGAGCAGCATGGCTAACGCTAATGCTAATGCTAACTCCAGTCCCAGCGCTCCAGTGCTCATACTGCCACCACCCCGCTCACGCACAAACGCCATGGTAACGGAATACCATGTTCTAGAAACATCCGCACGGTGTAAAGCAGCTAACGCTGCTGTGATGTAATGTGTGTGCGTGTACTACATGCTTGTGTGTGTGTCTCAGAGCTCACTCAGGCCTAGGCAGAGGAAGGTCCGGGCCTTGGTAGACTGTATGGATGTGAGTGCAGACCAACTGTCCTTCTGTAAGGATGATGTCATCATTGTGAGTGCTGCTGAAGACCCCCACTGGTGGGTGAGTATACGCAAACACCCGGCGCTCAAACACCCGGCGCTCAAACACCCGGCGCTCAAACACCAGGTGCAGTGTGCAAATACCAAACACAGTCGACATTAAAAACACTTATTTCTGTTATGTTTAGGTCAGTTATGTTATATACATGTTGTATACATGTTATATTTAGGTCAAGTTATATATATATATAATGTGTGTGTGTGTATTTTATGTTATATTCAGGTCGGCCATGTTGAGGGAAAACCATCCAGGAGTGGCTCTTTTCCAGTCAACTATGTCCAGAAGTTAGAATGACCCAACTGCTATACTGACCCTGTCACCATAGAAACACACAGCCAAGGATCATTCCACTCAATGGCATGCACTAGGGGTTTCCATTCTGGAAGGTCTGGGACTACACACTGGTCTTACTGGGACCAGTTCACAGGGCCTGTCATGCAGTGATGTCCTAAACTCCTGTCTTGGCGTCTGGAGAGTCCTGAAGCAGTGTGGACCGTCAGACAGGCGCAGAAACCCGCAGAGTTAACAGGAAGTCATGATCCCTGAAAGAAAAGGAGACGGTAATCTGAGCACTGAAGGACAAATGAGGAGTGTGTTTACTGCCAGGGGACAACCGTCCAGACCAAAAGACACTGAACACTTAACTGCATCTCGCTGGTCGATCGCTAAATGGATACAGGCTCTCATGGTGCTGTTTTATGGTGTCCATGGGCTGGAAAGAGTGAAACATGATGATGCCTGTGGATTCAGTTCCGCCACTTAGACTGTGTGTGTGTGTTGGAGGAATAGACTGGGAGGGAATCAGGGAGAGACTGAGGTGGTCTTGCATATCCTCTGTCTGTCTGTGTTTCCACAGGTTCTTCTCTGATGCAGTCTCCCTATCTCATACCAGCCTACAGAATCATTTCAAATGTTACTTTTTAGATCTCTAATCTTCCATCTCCTGGAATTATAAAAGCTTCTACATACTCACAGAATTTAAGAACTGCTGATGCTGATCTTCAGCATTAATGAAAGACATGAGAAGCATTTACTGTCATTTGCACATGGGTGACATGTCATGCCAGGCTTTGTTTATTTTGGAGCAACATAAATGTGAGCTTGTTCCACACTACCACAGGGAACAGGCGAATGCTGCCATGGAGATCAGATGTTTTGTTCAGTAGTTGTTGTTTTGTCATGTGACTGTTTTGTTCATTGGTTCAAGGTCCATAAATGTAAGAATTTTATTTTTTTATTTTGGATAAAAGCTCTGGTGTTCAAACTTGCGAAGCAAGATTATTGTACATATTTATCTGAAATCAGAAGTGGGAACTTAGAAATGGATTCATGGACTGTCACAGCATTGCCAGATTCACACAAAAGGAGGATAATCTTCACTACACAGATCTGTGTCTTGAAGAGGGTGTGTGAGTGGGTGGAAGGTGGAGTGCTATACCTTTGAACAGAAGAACGGTTTCTCAAGCTGAACACTGTATTGGTATATAACTAGACTGGGTTGTGACTTGGCTGGACACGTGCAGTTCTGCGAAGTGTACGAGTTCCCCTCAGACGTCCGTCTGCACTATTGATGAGTGGAGACGTCTGGACTCCTTCCCTCTTAATGATTTTTGTGAAGCAACTTATCAGAGCATACATCAGAGTACGGTGGCCCCCAAGGTCTAAAACATTCAGCTGATTTTGTGTTTGAAACTCAGCTTGTGATGTATGACATGCTGCTTGGGTATTAATCTCAGTGGTTGTGTGGCTGTGATGTTCCTCCTGAGAAAACTCGTGTTTGTTGTCATTTTTTAAATGTTTTAATTTTATTGTCACTGTCCTCGTCTCAGAACTTTGTGATTCAAGTATTTTTACCTGTAGAAATTAAAATGGTGCATGTGACCATAAAGTAAATACACATGAATGTTTACCATGGAAAAAAAAAGGCAGTTTGAAATACCAGAACAACCACACACACTGTAGAGAAACACACATGCACACTTTTACCCTGCCACTGGTGAACTGGATGGTGTGCTCCACTTGTACACTGGCTCACACGCTTTGCTTCTCTTTACTTCTCGTTTTCTCCTCCATCTGAGCGGTGCAGTACTCTGTGTTACCCCCTGCTGGTGCAGTACTCTGTGTTACCCCCTGCTGTCACGGTGGAACAGTCTCCCTTTTAAGTTACGTGTTGTGCATCTGCAGCTTTGTTCAAAACGTCTTCTGAAGTGAGATTATGGTGTTGATGTCTCTTCCGGGTGTGTGTGACGCGTGACGGCCAGAAGTGAGATTATAGTGTGTTGCATTTGCTTGTTCGTTATTTTTATCTTTTTCTAGTGGCCGTGACTCGAAAGGTGTATACACACACACACACACACACACACACACGTATGCATGCATGCGTACACACACACACACACATATGCATGCATGCGTACACACACACACACACGTATGCATGCATGCGTACACACACACACACATGCGTGCACACACACAAAAGCCATTTCCCTAGATCACACTGTTCTGCAGTGGGATTATGTGTTTCCAGATGCAGGGAGTGTGTCGTCTCCCAGTAAGCATCTATTAATAGGTGTTCCCTGGGTCCTACACACCAGCACCAGAGTCCAGAGAGATGCTTGTGTGACCCCAGCTGTTACACCCACAGTGGACAGGCTTGCTGCTGGGTGTTAAGAGATCTGTTAGAGATCCACTGTAGCACCACGATCTGTTTCACCCAGAGTTTTTAAAGAAGCACACTCCAAACTGCCATGGTGTGTGAAGAGTGTGTCCACATAAACATGTTTTGCCGTGTTTTAGATTTCCAGGGTTTGAAATGACTGTAAATGTGTAGTAATTGCTCAAGTTGGGATGTTACACCACCCTGGATCAGAGGACAGAAACATTCCCAAAACCATTTGATCAAAGCAGAAAAACATTCCCAAAACCACGGGTTCTTTGCTGTTTCGTGAGGTTTATTGAGTGTTTCCACTATGTTCATTTTTGACCAGAGCATTTTCAGTTCATTAGCGTTATGTGCGTTCATTTTCATAGTGTGGATAATAGTGAAACAGTAACTATGACTAGTAAACTGCTTCTTCACTCTTGGTATCCTCCCCCGATCCCTTGTCATCTTTATTATTTCTTACTTATTCTACAGTCTCTAACAAGACCCATCGTGATATCGGAATATTTATCGAACGCACAGGAAGTTTACAGCTGCTGGGGACCGGAGCGTTTGTTCTGATCTCTTCTGCCCATCTCAGCGCTGATCCAACATCAGAATCACTGAAGCGATGATTTACTCTTAAGTGTAGCGTCACTGCACTGCAGACGCTGATGCGTGATGGTGTTATTTCATAGTATTACGTAACATGTTAATGGAAGCATAAGATGTTTAAATAGCATCATCCCTGAAGTGATATTTGTCAAAAATCTTGGTTGGCGTGTAAATATACACCACCAGTAAGAATGTAGTTACAATAATAAGACAACAAATTAGATAAAATTGTTCTAGGTTTAATTAGATTAAATAAATTGTTGCAGGCGATATTGTATTTTCTTCTGCATGGCTCGAGTGATTGTCCTTCAGCAGAGCGGAAGGGGAATTAAACAGGCTGTGGAAATTCTGCTGGTTAGGCAGAGAACCGCCTGCATCCGCCGCACGCGCCAGTCCCCGCGGGGCTGCACCGGTCGCGCACTCGAGCTTTAGAACTTGAGAACTCGCTACGCACGAGTGTAATGGTCCAGTCAGCAGAGTTCTTGAATCATATACATCATTATTCTAACTTAATTACCATGAGAAAATATTCTTATTATATACGAGTGAGAAAAGTTTCAAACGCATCAGAAAACTAAGCTTAATTTACTCGCAAGAAAGCCGGACCCGCTAGTTCTCTACATTAGCATCGAGGTCAAAGTAATCAGATACATTCTTTCCTTAGGAAAACAAGATCCATATAACATATAAAGTACAGACTACAACCTCTAAGCATATAACAAATGATTATATTTTCAGTAGACTCAATAAAGAGCAGTCTCCTAGCACAAATAAAATACAGAACACTCAGCAGTGGTACATTCTTGATGGAAAACCTGCAGAAAACCTGGAACCCAAGATCAAAAAACAAGGTTTCGTCGGGCTGTTTAAAAAATTAAAAAAGCTCCCGGTGAGAACTGTAAAGAGGAACTACTGAAATAAGAATTACGTGTTACCCTTTGTGCTCAGTTTGAGCTGGAGCTCGATCAGCAGTTCGGTGTTCAACATCACCAGAACTACAGAAGGACACGAGGACGTACAGTACATTCATTCTGCGCGTGGGACCTGTCACTGAAGTCTTTGGAAAAGCTTGTCCTCGTTCATAAAAGTAATCGAGGAACAGTGCAAAATACAATAGGTGCGTCGGCCTGTCCTTGGCCGAAGCTTTATCTACACATCAAGCACACACTATGTGTATGAAGTATACAGACGGCATAAGGCATTGGATGATGAGCATAAAAACATTTTAGAGCGAAAGAGAGAGAGAGAGAGAGAGATTCGGTATTGTAGTTTCCTAATGTTATCTCTTAAATCTAGATCAACAGCTGAATTTCGGGCCTGATACGTTCGAGAAGAATCTATATGGGTTTGAAGTGGTATAAGCGCCGGCTAGAATAGCCTTATCTGATAGGATACGAACATTTATGAATACTGACATTATTCCGTTTGGTTTGTGTAGCTGTATCTGTGTAGGTAATATGCGAATTAACCAAAGCAGCCGTCAAAGATATCACACACGTCTTAATTACGTAAAATCCACTATTCACAAGGGCAATCGAAGTTACAGTAGCATTTTTTTGCTAACCGGCCTGTGTGGATATGACGCAGTTTTTCACTAAAGCAACACCAGTAGCCCTTGGTTCAGAGGAGAACGTGTAAAATTTTAGTTCACTTAACTCTCCTGTCATTTGTGTTACCCATGGGACAGCGATAAACTGCCAGAATGCGTCAGTAATTCGGTCACGCACGCGTCATCACGCACTTCGCCCACTGGAAGCTTTGGACGAAAGTCCAGATTCCACATTGAGCATAGCGCATGCGTCGTCGCCTTTACGATTGCAGCGCTAGGGACAGCGAGGACGAGTAGCGATATCTGTGGGGCGCAGCCAACAGTGAATTGCAGTAGTAGGATAAAATCGCTGAACCTGATGATTCTTACATTTTAACAGTTTGTTTTTTACCGATTTGTTAGACTATGCGCACGACCGATTGCTTATTAATACATTACCGATCGATTTGCTTTTCATGATTACAATGCTGTTAATGATATAACATTCGATTACTCTAATAGCCTACGTTCATGGTAATCCAAAGCACTAAAACTGGCAACCGTAAAATCGTGACTGATTTCTACATCAGTATCCCCACTGACGCCATCTGAAGGTCACGCGCACATCCAACAAATCCAGTACAGAAAGTACAGCCCTACCTAAATATTTTGCATCCTTTAGTCTCATCTCAGCAGTTGTGCAAAACGGTAACCGTGTATGTTTTACATTATGTAATGTCCATTATTACGCCACTCGTTTTAGCCAAAGTGCGCGTCTCTCTGCGCATTATAATAATTGTCCGTTATAATAAAATCACGAAGCGTTTTATCTGCTAAAGAGGCACGAATGGAATGGAGAATTTTGTTTGCCTTAAAACCAGTGGTCTCATGCCTGTCAGTGTAACTGCGAAAAACCTGTTACTAGTGACTATAGTAAACCTATAGTCTAAGACTAGTGAATATAGTAAACCTATAGTCTAAGACTAGTGAATATAGTAAACCTATAGTCTAAGACTAGTGACTATAGTAAACCTATAGTCTAAGACTAGTGACTATAGTAAACCTATAGTCTAAGACTAGTGACTATAGTAAACCTCTATGCTGCACCTGTCTTCATTCTCTCTGGTACAGAATCTTCCTGCCTTGTGTAACCTGCTACTGCCAATAATAGAAACTCCCTCGTGACAGAAAAGAAGAAAGAAAGAGGGAGGAGGAGATATTGAAGCACATGGTGTACATGGTTCAAGTCCACATGCCATTGCAGATATAAAGCTGGTTTTAGGGGACGTCCACTAACCAGATCAACACCAAACTCCCACAAAGCAGCATTAATAACCTCCTTATTACAGCCGTAGTGTCTGCTGTTGAGTAGCTCATCCGTTTGTTTACATCATATCGAACACTAGATATGCCACACTACAGAAAACCCCAAACTGATATACTGTTCATCTGCCCTTTTATCTTTTAAAGGAGAGCTCCAGCAACCCAGGCTGACTCCAGATCATCTTAGATAACCCCAGCTGACCCTTGCAGCCATGGGAGCGAGGTGTAGAGAACGTCCTATTCTGCCTGGTCTTCTTAGCTGCAGGCGTGGTTGTCCTGTTAGTGTCATGATACATTCAGAAGCCAACCATTACCACGCCCAGAGGTTGCTAGGCAATGTTAGAGCAGAGGCCACAGGTGGAGTGTTGCGAGGTGTGTCTGGCCCTGTGGGTCCAGTGCTTCAGCGTGAGGGAGCTGGGTGGAGATGGATGGAGCCGTGTGTGCTCTGGATAAAGTGCAGGAACATCAACTCTACACTGAACACACAAAAAACGAATGACACAAAAACAACTCAAACACTCTAAAGCCAAAATGTTGGTCTGTGTCACCAGCACAGCAGAGAGAGAGAGAGAGAGAGTGTGTGTGAGACAGAGTGTTGGTCTGTGTCACCAGCACGGCAGAGAGTGTGTGTGTGTGTGTGTGTGTGTGTGTGTGTGTGAGAGAGAGTGGTGGTCTCGGTCACTAGCATGACAGAGAGAGAGAGAGAGAGAGTGTGTGTGTGTGTGTGTGTGTGTGTTTGTGTGTGTTTGTGTGTGAGTGACAGAGAGTGTTGGTCTGGGTCACCAGCATGACAGAGAGAATGTGTGTGTGTGTGAGAGAGTGTATCGAGACCTTGTGAAGTCAGCACTGCAAGCACAGGAAATACTGCCACTTCTGCATTACTGTAGCACACACACACACACACACACACACACACGCAGGCAGGCAGGCACAAGCGTGCACACGACTACACACGAGACTGTTCTCCTGGGTCAGTAGCACCTCTCCATCTGTCTGTTCTTTACCAAAGGCGTAAAACAACCTGCAGTTTTCACACACACCTACTAAAAACAGTAAAACTCTCACTCTCTCTCTCTCTCTCTCTCTCTCTCACTCACTCACTCACACACACACACACACACACACACACACACACACACACACACACACACACA